>CM031238.1:359928758-359976258 GCA_018340775.1 Taxus wallichiana var. yunnanensis
AACTCCTTATAAATCTCAAGTTATGGCTTGGCGGAGTTTTGGGGAGAAATTTTCCCTTGATCAAGTCGGCAGAGCGGGAGGAAAATTGAGAATTTTTCCCTCCTTGAGCGCAAAAGTGTAAAACTCCTCCGCGCGCTGTGTAGGTCCAATAGGGAGGACACATGTCACCTCTCAATTGGCATAGGGAAAAGCGAGCAACGGAGCATTTTAGGATTTCGAGTTTTTAAGACAAAAACCCAAAGGCGGAAATGGACGCGCGCCTCCGCCAAGGAGAAACCCATGCCACGTGTCAGCACATGATTGGACGGGGGCCGGTGGGTTGTGGGGAAAAATTGGAAATTTTTCCCAAGATTTTTTTAAAAAGCAAAGGGGTTAAAGAACCCGCGCCTCCCGTAGCCACAAGGGGACACGTGGCGCCCTCGATTGGTCAAATGGGCGGCGGAGGAAAAGTAAATTTTTTTCCAAAGGAGTTTAAGTGATTAAGTTTTGAATTTTATCCACGTGCCCACCAAGCCACGTGTCAGCACGTAATTGGCTACGGGGCCGCGGGAAAAATAGGAAAATTTTCCCAATGTCAAAATTTAAAAAAGTTAAGTTTTCAAAATATCCGCCCTTCCAAAGTGCCACGTGGCATCATATGATTGGTTGCGATGGCGGCGGGGCCAAATTTTTAGCAAATTTTTCAAAGGTTAAAATTGTGATTTTTATATAGTTATATTAATTTTTGGATGGCCATTTTGAAGTAAAACTTCAAATGTCCATAACTTTTGATAGAAAATCGGTTTTGGGAAACAAGGACTTTTCGAAATTTCTCAAAGTCCTATTTGCATAGCAATCATCAATTTTGGATTTTGATGAAGTTTCAAGGTCAATTTTAAGAAATCAATCTGCAGGGTTTAAAATTCAAAACTGGCAATTTTCCAACTTGTAAGATTTTGATCAAATTTTGATTTTCTCCTTCTCAACATGTCAATTGAACATGGAGGATTGATCTTGGGTAAGTTTAAGAGTATTTTTAAGGTGCAATTTGTTAATTGAAGTGCAATTCATATTTTTACAACTTTTGACAGAAAGTGGTCAAGCAAGTTCTAAAATGTCTTTCTTAAATGTTGAGTTCAAATTGAGTTCATTAGGGCTTATTACATCTAAATTGCATTGTTTCATTTCTTAATTTAAGTTACAAATCTGAACTGTACATTTATTAGCTAATTTTAAAAGCCAGATTTGGGATGAAATAGAGATCATTTACTAATCAATTTATTAATCAATTTGCAACTCCCAATTGTGGGAAAACATTCTCAATCTGTCTTAAGACATTCCCGTTGTTGTAAATCGAAGAGCACCCCTGGATGAAAATCAAGGTTCTAAATGATGTTTAGAGCATCCAGGTGTGATTGCACAACATGGAAACCTCTCTCTAAGTGTGGGACTTGTGAAAATGAGAGAGGAATCCCAGAATAGAGGCTGGTTCCTCAACCTCCTCTGATTTAGATCTATATTTTACACAACTACAGAGGTTCTAATCCTAAGTTTATCTTAATTTACAAGGAGACAGGGGATAAGAAATGCAAAAATTAAAACTAAAATGATAAGGGTGATACACCAAAGGAGTGGTGAGCACTTCTTTCTCATGAAAATTGACAAAAATCAGAAATTGCAACATAAAACATCATGCACAGGTTGATAAGCTATAAACAAGGGTTTGAAATGAAGCAAACAACACATACAAAGGACTGAAAGCATTCACAAAGTCTGCATTGTGATTTTCAACATCAAAATCCTTGTATTCTAACACCAAAGAGGTAGAAAAACTGTTACAATCCCTAGAAGGTCTGATACTTTCCAAAATCACTTGTTGAAAGTGAAAACGAGAAGCTTCTTTGTGTGCAAAAAAGTGTTCCCGTTTGAAAAATGAGTCAAATCCACTTTTACGGTGCATGGGTCGAGCTCAGGAGAGAGAAAACGTGAAAAAAGTGGGAGCCATTCCCCATTGACCAAAATGATTTTAAAACAGCATGGAGGTCCTTACAAACCCATGCCTTGACATTTTTGACCATGCTGGAGAAGAATGTGACCCATTTTGCATTAAAATTGGTTGTTGAAACGTCAGTTCTGTCCATGGGCGCATACTAGAAGAATTTTTGATTTTCTCCCTCCAAACTAAACCAAAATTCAAAATTGACCATGGAATCTTGTAGAGCATTTCACCAGCTTTCCATTGATATAAATAACGTGAAAATCCGAGCTTTGGATCGAAAGTTATGGCGATTTGAAGTTTTAGGGAAAAAACAGGCCAAAATCGATCGCTTTGATATTTTTGACCTGGACACGTGACGAGTTCTGATTGGTTGCAGACCTTGTAAGGGAAAATTTCCCACAAAAACTCCGCCGAGCCATAACTTGAAAAATACGTGGAGTTAGGAGGAAATCTTTACCTTTCTAGAAAGTTGAGAAAGAGCTCTATCCAATGGTGTCATTTCCAGAAGGTTTTGAGTGCCTAAAAAGTAAAAATTTATGACTGAGGCACAATAGAAGGAAAGAATGAAAGGGAGTTAGCCACAAAATGAGTAGGGGGCACATTTGGATAACAATTTTGGCGACTCAGAGGAGTCATCTGCCTACTGGATGAATGATCAGTAGCCTGAAGCAATCCATTGGGCATGGAGTCATCAAGTAGTAGCCTGGAAACCGATCCGAACTTTGAAAACTTCCTCTCGAATCACTTGAATCCCAAAGGACATGGAGTTGTTCCCACCAAATGCCATCAAAACGAAGCGTGCAAGAGTGAAACCAATAGCACCAAAACTATGTACAAACCGAAAATCATACATGCTCCAAATGGAACATGTACAGTGTGCACAAGCACTTCTTCTACTAAAATAAAACCTACCTATTCTACTCTAACTGGAAGCAAAGGTGAGCTAAATGAACCCTACAAATCGTTGTGGAAAATAGCTTCCTTTCTTCAAAATTGGCAGCCATGCAAATGATTTGGAGCTGAGTATGGCTGATTGGATGAGTGGAAAATCAACAAGAAGCTGGTCTTCTACCCAAATTAGCAAGGTGTCAACTAAAAACAAATCCAATACCTCTTTTAGTTGCTCTGCATTTGGATTGGAGAGGTATGACAACTGATCCTTGGAACTTTGCAGCTCATCCTCATGCTTAGAAGCAAGCATGACTGGTTGTGGCTTCTCCTTTGGCTCCAATGAAGCCAAATACTTGATTGGGCAAGGTCTGATCCATTGAGTATGCCCATAATTCTGATTTTCAACTCCAAGAATGGAGTTCTCTTATAGACCTTGAATGGATGGTGTGGAAGCAATGGTAGAACCCTTCTACCCTTTCTCTTCCTCCAATGAAGGACATGAAAGATTAAAATCTTCCAATCTTGGTTCCAAAGAGCTTCTATAAGATGTAGGCTGCTGTAAATGAATACTCTCCTCCATGACAGTAGGCTCTTGTGTTTGGAAGATGGATGATGAAAGAGAGAATGGTGGAAACTCAACCGGTTCTTCTTCATCAAAACAATCCTCCAAATCAGACAGGTAAATTACCTCATTGCTGTCCTGCTACAAATGTTCAACCTCTCCCATGGCGTTCTCTTGATCTGCAACTTGATCACCATGGTTTCTTTCATCCTCCAACATTGAGTTTGAGGGATCAAACTCTTCTTCAGTACTAGAACTTGAGAGAGATGAAGTAGAGAGAAGAACTGAAGGTTCTTCTATAACCTGCTTTGTGCTCAAAGCCTTTGGATCTGCACTTTTCTCCCCCACAGCTGGAATGTGCTCCTCTTATTTTGGATTTGGAGCAGCTTCTCCTTCCTCTTGTTGTCCCTCATGACTGATTTTTACAATTTGAATTGGATCAACATTTCCTTCAAATAGGGTGCCAACATGGACACTATATTCTGAACAAATTGATTGCTGATCTGCAACTCCTTTTTGCTCTTCTTCTGCTGCAAAAAAATCAGTCCTGACCACCATTTGTTCTATAACTCCAACCTCTTCTGAAGGTTTCATCAGCAAAGGGATCTTCTTCATCCCAAATTTAAGAGCCCAACTCTTCAAAATTTGAATTTCTTCATCCTTGTTTGGCTTCTCTTTTTGCTGTCCTTCATGATTGATTTTTACAATTTTTTGTGGTGGTGGAGGAGGTAAAACCTCTTGTTTCTTTGGAGGAGAGGGTGTTTCATTTAGCTCTTATGGAGGGGATGACTGTTTGGAAGGGAAAAGGACAAAAGAATTGAGATGAGGTGGAAGACTAGGGGTGGAGAAATGGATTCAACACTTGGGACAGCAGATGGAGAGTTTAAAACTTGACACTGCTGAGATAAAACAGATTGGGAAAGAGGAAAAGAAAAGGCATGAGATGGTGTGCTTACCTGTTGACAAGGTTGCTGAATACTCCTCTCATACACCTCTATTCCTTCAATCCACTTTGCAAGCAATGGCAGCGTTGCAATCATGAAGTCAAGCTTCTCTTGAGGGCTGTAATGCCTTGGGAAAGGTCCCACCCATGGACAAGGTGCTCCACAACCGATTCCAAATGCTTTCATTTGTGCTTGAGCCCTAGATTGCACCATGTTTACCTCCATCTTTTGGATTTTCTCCAACAAACCAGCATCTTGCATCTGATTGTCTTCATTGTATGCACACTCTTGCTCTTGGAAAGCTCCATAGCCAAACTGATTTTGGCATTGCTGCTCATATGGGTATGTATGCTGATTTTGAATTTGTTCAAAATGCTAATTTGGAGGATTTAAAAAACATGTTGGAGGTGGGAAACATTGCTGCTGTTGTAAATGTGAGTTCCATGATGGAAATGAAGTCATGATTACACAACTTCATGGAATGGAAAAGAATGAAAGAGATGGAAAGAATAATGGATGGAAATGGATGAAAAACAGGTCTGCAACTTCAGAAATGGGTTGCTGATCAGATGGAGTCGCTAGATGTGTTTGCAAGTGCCTCCAAAGGCTGAAATCTTCACAGGAACACACCAACCTGCAAAAGATGAAGTGGAAGACCTCTAAGGTCCCACCGAGCGTGCCAAAACTATTGTTGCAAATCAGCAGCACCCCTAGATGCAAATCAAGGTTCTAAATGATGTTTAGAGCATCTAGTGTGATTGCACAACATGGAAACCTCTCTCCAAGTGTGGGACTTGTGAAAATGAGAGAGGAATCTCCAGAATAGAGGCTGGTTCCTCAAACTCCTCTGATTTAGATCTATATTTTACACAACTACAGAGGTTCTAATCCTAATTTTATCTTAATTTGCAAGGAGACAGGGATAAGAAATGCAAAAATTAAAACTAAACTGATAAGGGTGATACACCAAAGGAGTGGTGAGCACTTCTTGCTCATGCAAATTGACACAAATCAGAAATTACAACATAAAACATCATGCACAGGTTGATAAGCTGTAAACAAGGGTTTGAAATGAAGCAAACAACACATACAAAGGACTGAAAGCATTCACAGAGCCTGCATTGTGATTTTCAACATCAAAATCCTTGTATTCCAACACCAAAGAGGTAGAAAAACCTGTTACAATCCCTGAAAGGTCTGATACTTTCCAAAATCACTTGTTGAAAGTGAAAATAGAAGCTTGTTGTGCAAAAAAGTGTTTCCCCTTTGAAAAATGAGCCAAATCCGGCTTTTACAGTGCATGGGTCGAGCCCAGGAGAGAGAAAATGTGAAAAAATGTGGGAGCCATTCCCCATTGACCAAAATGCATTAAAAACAGCATGGAGGTCCTTACAAACCCATGCCCTAACATTTTTGACCATGTTGGAGAAGAATGCGACCCATTTTGCATTAAAATTGGTTGTTGAAACGTCAGTTCTGTCCATGGGCGCGTACTAGAAGTATTTTTGATTTTCTCCCTCCAAACTAAACCAAAATTCAAAATTGACCATGGAATCTTATAGAACATTTCACCAGCTTTCCATTGATATAAAGAACGCAAAAATATGAGCTCTGGATCGAAAGTTATGGTGATTTGAAGTTTTAGGGCAAAAATAGGCCAAAATCGGATCGCTTTGATATTTTTGACCTGGACACGTGGCGAGTTCTGATTGGCTGCGGACCTTGCAAGGGAAAATTTCCCACAAAAACTCCAGCCGAGCCATAACTTGAAAAATACGTGGAGTTAGGAGGAAATCTTTACCTTTCTAGAAAGCTGAGAAAGAGCTCTATCCAATGGTGTCATTTCCAGAAGGTTTTGAGTGCCTAAAAAGTAAAAATTTATGACTGAGGCACAATAGAAGGAAAGAATGAAAGGGAGTTAGCCACAAAATGAGTAGGGGGCACATTTGGATAACAATTCCATTCTTGTCTAAAACAATTAATTGATTTATCTGATCATTTCAAGAGCACAAACAATTGATATTTCAAATTTTAAATAAATGCAAAGAACAGAATGTTGTCTTTTCCTTCCATACACATTTTCTTTTCACACAGAGATATCATTTCAAAACAGTAACTCCAATTTAATACAACATTACAATTTGAGAAAGGAATGTATTTCTTTTATTGATTTCCAACAATACTTAACAAATTATTTCTTCCTTTGAATTTCAATATGTAATTTACAACTGTATGACATTCTTTTCCAATACAAAGAATAGAATAATTCATCTTTACATTTCTCAATTCAATTTCAAACTTCCATTTACAAGACAATAACTTCACATTACAAAATTACACAACTCATCCACTCGAAGTGGGAAGGGATTACAAAGAACTTTCTCAAAGAAATAGGACTGTCAAAACTGTATTCTTCTTTCTCCAAATAGCAGCATGCTAATTTCTTCTTCTTTCAACTTTGATCACAACAAGGAAGGGGGAAAGGTAATGCTCTCCACCCAACTAAGACATCAAATGAGAAGGGAGAAGCCATCCTTCCTCATTGGCCCTCGAGCCCCAACCATATTGAAATAAAGTATGAACATCAACCCATGGCAATAAGGCTTGTTCCATAACAAACAAGCATTCATCACAATGAATACAAACAATAAAATGCATTCAAAACAAGACAAGATTCCCAAACCGCATTTGAAACATTTTATACAATACATGTTATCCAAAATGTGCCCCCTGCTCATTTTGTGGCTAACTCCTCCCATTCTTACCTCTCTTGTGCCTTAGTCACAAAATTTTTCTTTCAGGCACTCAAAACCTTCTAGGAGTGGCACCATTGGATAGATCTTTTTCTCAGCTTTCCAAAAAGGTAAAGTTTTCCTCCTAACTCCATGTATTTTTGAAGTTATGGCTCGGCGGAGTTTTTTGGAAAAATTTTCCCCTGAAAGGCCCGCGGCCAATGAGATGCCGCCACGTGGCACCTAGAGTGGTGGAGTGTGGGGAAATTTTGGAAAATTTTCCAAATGACCAAAAAGGTGCAAAAATTCAAATTTTCCCACCGACCCGATTTGGTCCTGTTTTGACCTAAAACTTCAAATCGCCATATCTTTCGATCCAGAGCTCGTTTTTCACGTTCTTTATATCAATGGAAAGCTGGTGAAATTATCTACAAGATTATAGGGTCAATTTTGAATTTTAGTAGATTTTGGAAAGATAAAATCAAAAATGCTTCTGCACGTGGTCATGAATAGAAATGACATTTCAACCACCGATTTTAATGAAGAATGACTCGCATTCTCTCCCAAAGATGGTTTAAAATGTCGGGAATGGGTCCATAGGTCACCCATGTTGTTTTGATGGATATTTGGTCAATGGTTGAATCCCTTCCATGTTTTCTCACGTTTCTCTCTCTGGGCTCTCCTTGCACCGTAAAAAGCCGATTTGGCTCATTTTTCAAAGGGTTGAACATTTTTTGTGTATGGAAAGCTCCATTTTTCACCTTGGAAGTGATTTAGTGGAATAACAGACCTTTTCTAGAAACTACAACTATATTTTTCCTTTCAGGTGTTTGAATGCAAGTGATTTTGATGTTAAAATAACAATACAAGCCCTATGATTAGTTTTTATCCTCTGACTGGTGTTGTTTGCCTAATTTCTAACACTTCATTACAGCTATTAGTTTGTGCATGTTATTTTTGTTGCATTTTATGAACTGTGTCAATTTGCAGAAGTAAAAATTCTCACCACTCCTTTGGTGCATCACCTATTAGCATTAGTTTTTTTTTTTTTGCATTCTCTATCTCTGTCTCCTTGGAATTTAGAGTAGATTTAAGAGTTTAAACCTCTACAATTATGTAAGTGAAATAGCTGATCAAAGGAGTTGATGAACCAGCCTCTAAACTGGAGATTCCTTTCTCATTTTGCAAGTCCCACACTTGGGGAAAGGATTCAATGTTGTGCAATCACACCGGATGCTAGTATGATCAACATCCGAGGGTCTTTGCTTGATTTGCAACAACAATTTTGGCACGCTGGTGGGACCTTAGAGGTCTTCCAATTTATCTTTGACAGTTGGTGTGTTCTGTAAAAGATTTAGCCTTTTGGAGGCACTTTCAAAAGCACATCTGGCGACTCCATCTGGTAAACAACTCATTCTCTAAGTTGCAGACCTGTTTTCCATTCATTTCCATCCATTCTTCTTTCCATCATTTCCATTATTTTCCATTCCATGAAGTTGTGCAATCATGACTTCATTTCCATCATGGAATTCACATTTACAACAACAAAGATATCACACCTCCAACATGTTTTACAAATCCTCCAAATCAGCATTTTGATCAAATTCAAAATCAACATGTCTACCCATATGAGCAGAGTGCCAAAGTCGGTTTGGATATGAAGCATGTCAAGCACAAGGGTATCTGGGTTGTGAGGGCGATCAAGAAGAAAATGCAGATCTCTGGAACAAATCCAAAAGATGGAGGTAAAAATGGTGCAATCTAGGGCTCAAGCACAAATGAAAGCATTTAGAATCGGTTATAGAGTACCTTTTCCATGGGTGGGACCTTTTCCAAGGCATTGCAACCCTCAAGAGAAGCTAGACTTCATGATTGCAACACTACCATTGCTTACAAAGTGGACTGAAGGAATAAAGGTGTATGAGAGGAGTATTCAACAACCTTGCCAATAGGTAAGCACACCATCTCATGCCTTTTCTCTCCCTCTTTCCCAATCTGTTTTATCTCAGCAGTGTCAAGTTTTAAACTCTCCATCTGCTGTCCCAAGTGTTGAATCCATTTCTCCATTCCCTAGTCTTCCACCCCATCTCAATTCTTTTGTCCTTTTCCCTTCCAAATAGCCATTCCCTCCAAAGAAACAAGAGTTCCTACCTCCTCCACCACCACAAAAAATTGCAAAATCAATTGAGTTACAATCCACTTCTCCTCTTGCATTCCCAAATCCATGTTGGGAGGATAAAAATCAGAATGCCAATCAAGGAAAACAGCAATAGAAAGAAGAGCCAAACAAGGATGAAGAAATTCAAAGTCTGAAGAGTTGGGCTCTTAAATTCGGGATCACAAAAATCCCCTTGATGGTGAAACCAATAGAGGATGTTGAAGTTGGAGAACAAGTGGAAAACAAGGCTGATTTTATAACAGCAATGAAGCGAGAAAAACAACAATTTGTTGGTGATGAGTTGGGTGTCCATGTTGGCACTTTGCCCAAAGAAAATGTTGATCCAGTTTGCACTGCAAAATCAGCCATCGAGAAGGAAGGAAAACCATCTTAAAACCCCATCTTTGAGGAGTAAATGGATGAGGTCAAGTTAGTTTTTCAACAAAGTAGAAGAAGGAAGCATTATTGATACGTTTTTGCTTTCATTTGAAGGGGCTGATTTGATTGATGAAGCCATTATGGAGGTGAACAAAAAGGTCCAAATTGTGAGCAAAAGGCACAAGAAATTTCATGCTTCTCTCCCACTTTATCTCTCCAACAATCTGATTTTTGGGATGATCTTGGATTGACAAGTTTCATGTTTGAAAATGAAGTTATACAGGTGAAGAAAATGCATATTTGGAGGCCACCATACAAGAGGGAGAGACTTTGCTGCAGCAAGACATTCAAGAGTTTGATTTTCCATCAGACTTAGAAGAATGTTTGGATGAAGAGCTAGCTGAAATTACCATGTTTCCTTCTTCACATTCATTCTCCAACAATAAGAACTTGCTGCCATGGACAAAAGAGTTCAAGGAAAACCTACCTATAGTTTCCAACATGCCTCTTGAATCAAAGCTGGAAGAATTTGATCTTCCAAAAGCTACAATGGAGGAGCTCCAAAGCCAACAATGTATTGTAGCAGGTAATAACAATGCAAAAGCAACTTCATTGGATGTTGCAATCAATAACAAGGAGTTACACACTATAGAAGAGTTCCATGTTGCCATGAAGGAAGAGAAAGGGAAGAAAATTCCTACCATTGCTTCCACATCACCCACCCAAGAAGGTCTACAAGAAGACTCCATTTTTGGAGTTGAAAATCAGAGCTATGGGCATATCAAACGGATCATACCTTTCCTAATAAGGTATTTGACTTCATTGGAGTCAAAGGAGAAGTCACAACCAATCATGCTTGCTTCTAAGCATGAGGGTGAGCTACAAAGTACCAAGGATCATCTGTCATACCTCTTCAATCAAAATGCAGAGCAACTAAAAGAGGTATTGGATTTGTTTTCAGTTGACACCTTGATGATTTGGGTAGAAGACCAGCTTCTTGTTGATTTTTCACTCATCCAATCAGCCATGTTCAAAGGCCGAATCAGGTTGCATGGTTGCAACTTTTGAGAAAGGGAAGCTATTTCTCCCAACCAGTTGCAGGGTTTGTTTAGCCCACTTTTTCTTCCAGTTAGAGTAGGATAGGTAGTTTTGCTTTCAGTAAAAGAAGTGCTTGTGCACACTCTGCATGTTCCATTTTGGAGCATGTATGACTTTTATTTTTGTACATAGTTTTTTTGGTGCTAGTTTTGCTCTTGCACAGTCCATTTCAGTGGGTTTCCAAGTGGCTCAGAGAGGAGGTTTTCAAAGTTCAGATCAATTTGCAGGCTACAACTCATGACTCCATGCCTAATGGATGCTTCAAGCAACTGGTAACTTCATCCAGCAGGCAGATGACCCCTCTGAGTCGCCAAAATTGTTATCCAAAATGTTCCCCCTACTCATTTTGTGGCTAACTCCTCCCATTCTTCCCTCTCTTGTGCATTAGTCACAAAATTTTTCTTTCAGGCACTCAAAACCTTCTGGAAGTGGCACCATTGGATAGAGCTCTTTCTCATCTTTCCAGAAAGGTAAAGTTTTCCTCCTAACTCCATGTATTTTTGAAGTTATGGCTCGGCGGAGTTTTTTGGAAAAATTTTCCCCTGAAAGGCCCGTGGCCAATGAGATGCCACCACATGGCACCTAGAGTGGCGGAGTGTAGGGAAATTTTGGAAAATTTTCCAAATGACCAAAAAGGTGCAAAAATTCAAATTTTCCTACTTACCCGATTTGGTCATGTTTTGACCTAAAACTTCAAATTGCCATATCTTTCGATCCGAGCTCGGTTTTCACGTTCTTTATATCAATGCAAAGTGGTGAAATTATCTACAAGATTCCGGGTCAATTTTGCATTTTGGTGGAGTTTAGAAAGAGAAAATAAAAACTCTTTTGGCACGTGGTCATGAACAAAAATGACGTTTCAATCATGATTTTAATGAAGAATGGCTCGCATTCTCTCCCAACATGGTTAAAAATGTCAAGGAATGGGTCTGTCAGGTCACCCATGCTGTTTTGATGGAATTTTGGTCAATGGTTGAATCCCTTCCATGTTTTCCCGTGTTTCTCTCTCCTGGGCTCATCCCTTGCACTGTAAAAGCCAGATTTGGCTCATTTTTCAAAGGGTTGAACATTTTTTTATGTATGACAAGCTCCCTTTTTCACCTTGGAAGTGATTTAGTGGAATAACAAACCTTTTCTAGAAACTAAAACTGTATTTTTTCCTTTCAGGTGTTTGAATGCAAGTGATTTTGATGTTAAAATAACAATACAGGCCCTGTGATTAGTTTTTATCCTCTGTTGGTGTTGTTTGACTAATTTCTAACACTTCATTACATATCGGTTTTTGCATGTTTGTTTTTGTTACATTTTATGAATCTGTGTCAATTTACAAAAGTAAAAAATGCTCACCACTCCTTTGGTGCATCACCTATTAGCATTAGTTCTTTTTTTTTTTTTACATTCACTATCTCTGTCTCCTTGGAATTTAGAGTAGATTTAGAAGTTTAAACCTCTGCAATTGTGCAAGTGAAATAGCTGATCAGAGGAGTTGAGGAACCAACCTCTAAACTGAAGATTCCTTTCTCATTTTGCAAGTCCCACACTTGGGGAAATTATTCAATGTTGTGTAATCACACTGGATGCTAGTATGATCAAACTAGAAATCGATCAACATCCAAGGGGTGCTACTAATTTTCCACAACAATACATAGGCTTGATCAAGTAAGCCAACAGGATCAAGGACTATGGGGAACTCCTTATGCCTCCTAATTTGGAATTGGGCATCCACCAAATGCATACCACCAATAATCATATCAATCCCATAAACCTTATATCTCCCAACCCCTCCTTATGCCCCCAAGTTTATCCCTTATGCCCCCATAGTAAGAAATGCAAATGCAGTTTCTTTTCCAAGGTGGATCCCAAACCAAAAATCCCTCCACAATAAAATTGTGCCATTGGCAATCCCTTATGCCCCCCTATGAAATCTCCACAGCCTTCTCCTACACCATGCCCTAAGCATTCTACCCAACTAGAAAAGAGTGCAAACACTAACATTATTTCATTCATTCAAGAAAAAGGGAAGAACAACATATTAAAAAGGTAAGATCCTACCTCTCTATAATGGATATTGTTTCCAAAACAACAAGCTCCTTCAATGCTCAAAATGCAATCCAACACAACAAGCTCTTCAATGACCAAAAAGGCAGTCCAAGAAAAACAACACCAAGCATCCAAATAAGTTTCCAACTCCTTCCACAATGCAATACTCCAAGATCAATAATAATTCGATCCAAGAAGGAAGAGTAAGTTTCAACAACCATAAACAAGAGAAGAATTCAAATTTTAAAGGAGAGGAGAGGAAAGGATGATGTGGATTCCAAGTGGGATGCCAAATCATTCTTCTCAACCCCCAAAAAGGGAAGGTCAACTTCAAAACTAATTACATTAAATGGAGATGACAATCAACTTACACACTTCAAAAATCAACCCATATTCTAAAAAGACCAAATTAAAGACGTAAGGGAAGTGCAATTAAAACTTGCATGTCATTCCAAAAAGTATTAAAAATTCCTATATTTACCCTCCAACCCATAGGCATGGTTGGTGGATCATTTTAAGAGGTGCGGGACAAGTTTAACTTGTCCCACACCTCCAAATTTGGCTCCAAGGTCAAATTTGAATTTATAAGAGATGGAGTATTTAATCTTCCAAAATCTTCCTTACAAGACTATTACATCTTTCTTACACATTCACTTACACACTCTTCCAAAGCATTAATATCCAAGACAACAACTTTATTAATTACATTCCACATCCCAATTTAATTTAAATAAAATTTAACTATATGACTCTCACATTAAAACTATCCTATTTAAATTAAATTATAAAAAGGAACACATTACTAAATAAAATACATATAATAATAATTAAAAAGGAACACATAAATAAAACACATATCCCATGGCCACATATAATGAAAATCCCCCATGGGAATTCCTAACAAAATACAACACACAAACTCATAACATAGTTGTCATGGTGACCTTGTTGATTTCACCCGAATTTCAATATGGTTAGTCTCAGGTCCTCGACATTGTTGTGATTTTTAACTTGCAAAATGCAAATACCTCCTTTAGCCTCGTGGCCATATCAAAACATCCAAACACACAGATCACAACAAAGATTAATAATTTTAACATTATTATTTTTAATTAAATAAATCAACTATATCATCATCAAAATCTACCATATCGATCTACTCAAAATATCCAATATCGTAAGTTCAAATCAACATCTATAATACGTCCATGTCACAACAAAAGATATCATCGACCACATATAGAAATGTCTCTAGTAATCATCAAGCATAATAATCGAATCCGATCTATACTAACCCATGGTTTAACATCTAACCATCATACCGAAATAAAACATAATAATGTCCATAATACAATCAATAGTATCAAAATCGGTGTCTAAAAGTGTCAAGGGAAGTGGGCACTACAATTCCTTTCTCAAATTTGTATTGTTGTATTGAATTGGAGTTATTGTTTTGAAATGATATCTCTGTGTGAAAAGAAAATGCGTATGAGAGGAAAAGACAACATTTTGTTCTTTGTATTTATTTAAAATTTGAGATATCAAATTGTGTCTTGTTGCTCTTGAATGATAAGATAGATCAATTGAATGTCTTAGATCAGATTTGAGAATGTTTTCCCACATTTGGAAGTTGTAAATTGATTATAAATTTGTTAGTAAATGATCTCTGTTTCATTCCAAATTTGGCATTTAAAGTTATCTAATGTAAGGCCCACTTCAACTACCACTTGAGACCAAGAAACAAACTACATATTGGCTAGGAAAAATTATGGAATAATTTTTTTTATTAAGAGTGTTTACAAAGGGGGTTACAGTGAAATCTCACTCATCTCTACCCTAATAGGCTTACAGTGCTCAACATAATTTTTTGCACACTAGATTCATCAAAACTTTCCTAAAATATTCCCATTGGATAGGAAATTCTCTCACCTTTCCAACCATATAAAGAAGTCCTCCTAACTCCTTATAAATCTCAAGTTATGGCCCGGATGAAGTTTTAGGGAGAAATTTTCCCTTGGGGAGTCCGCGGGCTTAGGGAGAAAAATTTTCCCTTGAGCGGATCGGCAAAGCGGGGAGGAAAATTGAGAAATTTCCCTCCTTGAGTGCAAGAGCGTAAAAAGCCACCACGCGCCCACGGGTCCATCGGGGAGGACACATGTCGCTTCCCGATTAGTGCGGGGAAATGTGGAGTGGTGGAGCACTTTAGGTTTTGGAGATTTTAGACCAAAAGCCCAAGGGCGGAAATGGACACGCACCTCCGCCAAGGAGAAACCCATGCCATGTGTCAACACGTGATTGGTCTGGGTTGGCGGGTTGCGGGGAAAAATTAGAAATTTTTCCCAAGGTCCAAAAACCAAATTTCCCAAAGGAAAATTTTCCTTCATACCTCCAACCTCACTCAAAAGGCCACATGGCATCCTATGATTGGATGTGGGTCAATGGAGTGACGGAGCGATTTAAGGTTTTGTGCCAAAAGAATTTTAAAGTCAAAAAGACTTGCATGCGGGCCATGCACGTCTGCCTAAAACACGTGTCAACACCTCATTCGTTGCAGAGGTGCGGGGCCGTGGAGGAAAAAGTAAAATTTTCCAAAGGAGTTAAATGGTTAAGTTTTTAATTTTATTCCGCGTGCCCACCAAGCCATGTGTCAGCATGTGATTGGCTATGCGGGGCCACGGGGTTGCGGGGAAAAATGGGAAAATTTTCCCAAGGTCAAATTTAAAAAAATAAGTTTCAAAAAGAGTCTGCCCTCTGAAGTGCCACGTGGCAACATGTGATTGGTTATGAGGGTTGCGGGGCCGCAGACTTTTTGAGGAAATTTTTCCAAAGGTTAAATTTTGATTTTTATAGTTAGATTAATTTTTTGGATGGCCATTTTGAAGTAAAACTTCAAATGACCATAACTTTTGATTAAAAAGTCAGTTTTGGGAAAACAAGGACTTTCCGAAAGCTCTCAGAGTCCTCTTTGTAAAAAATGATCAATTTTAGATTTAGATAAATTTTTGAAGGTCAATTTTAAGAAATCGATCTGTAAGGTTTAAAATTCAAAACTGGCAATTTTCTCAACTTATAAAATTTTGTTCAATTTTTGGTTTTCTTCTTCTCAACATGTCAATTGGACATGGAGACTTGTTTTTGGTTAAATTTTAGAGAGTCTCAAGGTCCAATTTAGTTGATAGAGTTACAAATTATATTTTTCCATCCTTTGCCAGGAAAATGGTTATGCAAGTTTGAAATTGGATTTTGTAAAGTTCTAGAAGGGTCTCGTCATTGTTGCAAATCAGCGACACCCCGGATGTAAATCAAGGTTCTAAATGATGTTTAGAGCATCCAAAGTGATTGCACAACATGGAAACCTCTCTCCAAGTGTGGGACTTGTGAAAATGAGAGAGGAATCTCTCGAGAATAGAGGCTGCTTTCCTCAAACTCCTCGATTTAGATCTATATTTTACACAACTACGAGAGGTTCTAATCCTAATTCTACCATAGATTGCGAAGGAGATAGGGATAAAAATGTAAAAATGAAACTAAACTAAAGATGGTGATGCACCAAAAGGAGTGGTGAAACATTTTTGCCATGTAAATAGACACAAATTCATGAAATGCAACAAGGGAAAACATACACAAGCTGATAGATGTAATTAGAGGTCTTAAAATGAAGTAAAACAATACAAACAGAGGAATTTGAAAGCATTCACGAGTTTGTCTTGTCAATTCCATGTAAAAATCTCTTGCATTCCACCATCAAAGAGGTATAAACCTCTTACAAACTGTGAAAAAGGTCTGATTCTTACAACTATCACTTCTTTGGAGGTTAAAGAAGAATTTTGCAATGCCAAAAAGTGTTCAACCACGAAGAAATGAGCCAAATCAGGCTTTTACAATGCATGGGTCAAGCCCAGGAGAGAGAAAACATAAAAAATGTGGGAGCCCATTCCTCATTGATGGAAAATGCATTAAAATAGCATGGAGGACCTTACAAACCCATACCCTATCATTTTTGACCATATTGGAGAAGAATGCGACCCATTCTGTATTAAATTTGGTTGTTGAAATGTCATTTCTGGCCATGGACACGTACCAGAACTGTTTTTGAATTTTCTCTCTCCAAAATGAACCAAAATTATAAATTGACCATGGAATCATGTAGATAATTTTAACATCTTTCCAATGATATAAAGAACGTGAAAATCTGAGCTTTGGATCAAAAGATATGATCGTTTGAAGATTTAGGGCAAAAACGGCCCAAAAATGGATCGGCGGGAATTTTTTTCAAATTTTACCTCTTTTTTGTCTTTGGAAAAAATTTCAAAAATTCCCGTGCTCTGCTGGTCGGATGCCATGTGGTAGCTTCCTATTGGCTATGGGCCTCAAATGGGAAAATTTTCCACAAAAACTCCGCCGAGCCATAACTTGAAAAATATAAGGAGTTAGGAGGCAAACTTTACCTTTCTGGAAAGCTGAGAGAGAGCTCTATCTGATGGTGCCATTTCCAGAAAGCCTTGAGTGCCTTAAAATAAAAAAATGTGGACTGAGGCACAAGAGAGGCAAGAACACAAGGAGTTAGCCACAAAAAATGAGCTGGGGCACATTTTGGATAACAATTTTGGTGACTCAGAGGGGTCATCTGCCTGCTAGATGAAAGTACCAGTAGCCTGAAGCAGTCCATTGGGCATGGAGCCATCAAATATTCTATTTAGAACCCCAACTGACTTAGAATGTGTAAGGAGGAAGATGGAATATCACATGATGGAAGCAAGGACTGCAAAACATCTCCAGGGACAACAAGTTGTGCCAAAGCACTTAGGGAAAGCAAAACTAACCTACAACAAAACAATGTGCAAAGCACTTGGAGGAATGAAAATCTAATCTAATATTTACAAGGTGGTAAATTTCCCTCTAGAAGCAATGCTTGAGATAGATTCCATTGACTGGAATCTGCAGTTCTTCACCATCCAATGAGGCCAATTGGAAAGCATTTTTGTTCTTGCACTTTGTGACCATGTATGGGCCACTCCAAATGGCATCAAATTTTAAATGCCTTCTGGTTTTGCTCTATCCACATCCCATTTCAACACTAGATCTCCAACTTTGAAAAGATCTATCTTTGGCCTTCCTATCAAAGGTCTTTTTGATCAAAACTTGATCCTTTTCCATTGTTGGGATGCCGATTTCGACCTCCTGCAGCTCCATCAACTCTGCATATCTCACCTCCATGGGCTCAAACTCTAGGAACTCTAATTGCTTCATGAGTTCCAATGTTGGCAACTCAAGTGACATGGGCAAGATTTCCTCTCTTCCATAGACAAGTTTAAATGGAGAGTTACTGTGGATCTCTTGGGAGTTATCCTATTAAGCCCATAAGGCTGATTTCAGTTTGGTATGCCAAGACCTCGATTCTCATCAAGAGTCCTCCTAATGATCCTCAACAAGTTCTTGTTTGTAGACTCGGCTGGCCATTACCTTGAGGGTAATAGTTTGATGAAGTGCTTAGGTAGATCCCGTTCTTGATAGCCCACTCAGTCACCTTGGATCCAATGAATGCCAATGCATTATCTGAGATTATTGTAGCGGGTATACCAAATCTGGTCGCTATCCCCTCATAAAAGTCTAAGATGTTGGACTCATTTGCTTCTTTGAGTGCTCTTTGCTTGATCCATTTGGTGAAGTAGTCCGTGGTCAAAAATCTATTTGTGCCCTTGACTTGAATTGAGATTAATGACTCAATGAAGTCCAAACTCCATTGCATGAATGGCTGGTCAACTCAGATTGGATGCAATGGAAGGGCAGCAAGTCTCTCTTTTCCTGTGAAAAATGCACAATTCTTACACCTCTTGATCCATGCATAGCAATCACTAAACATTTTTAGGCCAATAATAACTAGCCTTCATGATTTTTAGAGCTGTCACTCTTGGTGCAAAATGACCACCAGCTGATCCACCATGGAACTCTTCCAACACCCTATGAATCTGATTTGTGCTAATGCATCTCAGTAGCACTCCATTCACATCTTTCTTGAACAAAACTCCATCAACAATGGCATATGGGATAGCACACTGCAATCTGAAGTGTCTTCTTTGGGTCTTGTTCATCTCCGAGGGCATAGGCACGTGCTTAGGAAGTGCATTATACCTTGGGTCTAGCAAGGAGTGGGGGCAACATTGTTTACTTCTTGAGTGCCACATGGCTCATGGCTGTCTTGAATTGTCAAAACAGCCTCTCCTTCATTGCATGCTTCTTTTGCTTCCCAAAACCAGCTGCTCACACAATCCTTTTCCTCTTACCACTTGGTGATTTTGATCTCAATTTCATACTCCATGACACGGGTGATCCAACCTTCCCTTTTCTCGTTCAAATCTTTTTTGAGGAGGAAGTCCTTAACCCCAGCATGTGAGACCAGCAATTGGACCTTGTTGTTCGAGACTAAATGCTTGAATTTCTTCAAGCTTCTGATTACTGCCAGCACATGCTTCTCAATAAAAGAGTACTTCACCTCATAGTCATCTAGGCTCTGGTTGAAGAAGGTAATTGGCTGCTCATCATTATCCTTGTTCTGCTGTACCAAAATGGCAAAAATAGTGTCATTACCTCCAAATGCATAGAGGATGAAATCCTTGGAGAAGTCCGAGTTGATGAGATTTGGTGCTTGAGAAATGGCTTCTTTGATTGCTTCAAAACTCTCCTTGCCTTCTGCTGTCCACTTGAAAGCCATGCTCTTCTTTAACATTTTGGTGATGGGCTTGACAAGGGTTGCAAAATCTGGGACAAACCTCCGAACAAAGTTTATCCTCCCCAAGAAACTCTGAAGGGCTTTCTTATGGCTTGGCAATGGTAGTGCTCTTATGGCTTCAACCCTCTCTAGATCAATTACTAATCCTTCTTTGGAGACAATATGGCCAAGGAGCTTTCCTTCATGTGCAAGAAAGATACACTTTCTAGGATTTAAAGACACTCCAAATCTCCTGCACCTCGTGAAAACTTGTCTCAAATGAGAGAGGTGGTATGCTGCATTTTTGGAAAAAATAGTGATATCATCAAGGTAAATCAGCACCACGTTGTTAATCAAACCTTTGAACGCCATGTCCATTGCCCTTTAGAAGGTAGCACCAGCATTGGATAGCCCAAATGGCATTTTCTGTATGTAAAAGTTTCCCATTTGGTTATGAAGGCTGTCTTGAATTGGTCTTCCTCCTTCACCATAATCTGATTGTAGCCTGAGTAGCCATCAAGTAGTGAAAACCTCTCGAAGCTAGCCACAACTTGCAAGATTTTCTCCATGGAAGGGAGTGGGTAATGGTCCTTGAGAGATGCTCTATTTAAGTCTCTAAAATCAACACACAATCTGATCTCCCCACTCTTCTTTACATTTGGAACCAAGTTGGCAACCAAACTAGAATGCTTGATTAGGAATATGATTCTTGACTCAATCAGCTTGTCCAATTCTTTCCTCATGAGAGGCTCCATGTGTGGATTGACTGGTCTTTGTTTCTGCTGATGAGGCTTAGTATTTGGATCCAATTCAATGGTATCTTTGAGCTAAGTTAGGATTGAAACCTTTCAAGTCTTCATAGCTCCAAGCAAACACATCAAGGAATTCTTGACACAACTGCATGAATTCATATCTTTCTTGTTTAGTTGTCATCTTTTCAATTTGCAATGGTTTGTTCTCTTCTACCAAGATGGATATTGAATCCTCTCTCTTGACTTTGAATGTTTGCTTTCTCCTTTATAAACTGATCATTGGGATTAAAAATGGACTCCAAAGTGATAAGTCCTTGGGCAGCTTGTTAGTTCTTAGTGTACCACTGGTCACCATCTTTGTTGTTCCAACTTTTCTTGATTCTTAGCTAAGAACTCACTTCTTCTTGCGAAAAATGGATGATTTGCTTTGGTCATTCTCAAACACTTGCCAACCGACATTGTTACACAGCACTTTGAAGGCCTCATAATCACGTGGATGTTTGGCTGTACCTTGTCTTTTTGAATGCTTTCCATAATGTCAAAGGCTGCCCTCTTGCTGCAAAGCTGTCGGTAGCTTGATTCTCTTTCCTAGGAATGGATTTGATGCCAAAACCCTCAAAATCTTCCATGAGGTCCCACACCTGTTCTTGTAGCACTGAGTAGATCATTCTTGGCAGCATGATTGTCCCTTGACTGATTTACAATCAATTCACTTGTCACCAAAGACTGCAAGTTCTTTATTTTCTTCTTGATTGCCCAATGCATCCCTTGCACCAAGGCTTCATATTCAGCGAGTGTTATTGGAGCATGCAAATTGAAATCTAAAAGATGAATAGTACTTTACTCCTTGAGGTGAAACAAGCATGGCTCCACCTCCTGCACCTTGTCTACTCCTTGATCCATAAAAAAAAAGCTGCCATACCTCATTGTCATCTTCATGGTTTGGCTTGGTGATGCTAGGAATAGGCTGATTTTCTTCGTGTATGCAATAGACCCCTAGCTCAGATTCTTCCACTTCTTGATAAGGATCAAAAGCATGTACCTTGTTTGCCCATTCATCAAGAGTTAGATCCGGTATGCTTCCAACCTTGGTGTCAGCTTCATCGGTGCTTGGGTGGTCTTCTTGATCAAATGCTGAACAGTTGGCATTGATCTGACTTGGAGTGTAGGGCTCAATGTGGAAGTTTGTAATAGGTTCGAGACCTGATTGTAGCTTTGGTTCCATACCTCGTTCAACATCATGTGTGACCAATCGGTTGACAAATATCCTCCAATCTTGGCTGTGAAGTCCCTTGACAAGCATATGGCAAAGAGTGGTGGAAGGTCTATGACTGATACATCTTGTAAAACAACAACATTTGGACATGCATGCAAGGTAAGACTCAAGTTTCTAATCACCCCAACTGTTTTTCTTGTTGTCCCATCCATTGCACTACCCCTTTGGATATGGTTTCATCTTTGGAGCCCTAGGCGATCAGCTATTTGTTTAGGCATCACTGAGCTACTTTCCCGGAATCTATCATGCAATTGTGTGCACTAACTGATTTCCAATGATTAATGAAACATAGAAAGGAGGGGGCTTCAACATTTTACCTTGTTGTCCTCCATGATTTCCCTCAGTCGGTGGGCATTTGTGAGCACTTTCTCTTGCATCCGAACTTGTTGATTCGAAGTTGGCTAGTCCTTTATGGCAGCTTGTAACAAGTCTCTTTGGCACAGGATAGATAGGGATTCCCACATTGATATATTAACATTTTACTTCATCGATCAATGATCTTGAATGGTGATGAAGGATCTCTTTGTTGTCCCTTTGCTTGTGCATTCACTCCTTGCACGTGGGTAGCAATAACGGTATTTGAGTTGGTTTATGAGATGTTCTTGGCTGCCCTTGTGCATTTGAAATTAGATTTTGCTTGCCAACCATTTGTGGAGCCATGGAAGGTTGTGGATTGGTTGGAGCTAATGGCATTCTTCACCCAAATTCCTTCTTTTTAACCTTGTGTTGGCTGCAACACCTTGAGAAACTACTTGATTCATGCCACGAAAAATCTTTACGCTTGCTAGTTTACCAATGTGGTGTCATTTAGGGCTGATTGCTGTTGGAATGTTTCTTGTTGTTGGTTGTTTCCTTGACTGCCTTCACCCTCCACACCAATAGTTGTCACCATTAATGCTTGATTTAAAGCACCATTGAAGCACATAGATTGGTTATGAGGTTCATTTCATGGAAAACACCAATCATAATCTTGAGCAACGTTGTTTTGTGTTGGCACTAATGCCTTAGAGGCAGATATGGCATTAGGATTATAGGGCTGAAATGGTCTATTGGCGGGAGGCCTTGTTTGATTTACATTTGCAGCTGGATTGGGAGGTCTTTGTGGTTGGTATGGCTTCCTGTTAGGCTGAGCTTGGGGCTGGTAAGAAGGTCTAAAACCTTGGGTTGTTGCCTTTTGAGAGTAACCAGCTCATTGCCTAGGTTTTGCAATTTCTTCATGACTTCTTGAAGCTCATTTGGGGCACTTGGAGATGAAGTAGAAGCTTCATTTGAACTCTGATTTCTAGGAGTGGGAGAAGGAGCCAAATTAGGTGCTTGATTGGTATTTGGACTCTCTAAACTTGGAAACAATGGCATGGGAGGTCTAGGGGCTAGTTTGTCAGCTTGGATCAAACAATTTTCAGCCCTAATGGCAATGCTATAAGCCATAGGGATAGTTATGCCTCCCATGGACTGAATCAACATAGAAATATCAAAATTTAGAGCTTTGAGATAATAGAGAAAAGCACCTTCTGTTGGCCTAACTGCCACTGGAATTCTCTCCCAAGTATTTTGAAATTTGAAGTTGAAATCGGTCAGCTGTTCATTGAGGAGCTCTCTTGATGGTTGTCAGCTGCTCCAAAAGAGACAAGTTGTCTCCCTTCTCTCCAAATTGCTCATGAAGTGATATACACAGCTGATTCCAATTTGTGATAGAACCAACTCCAAGGCTTCTAAACCATTGCAATGCTTTCCCCTTGAATGAAGATGCCAGCAACTTGACAACCACTTGCATCTCATTGATTTCATGAATTGCACAAAGGTTAGCAATATCCTTAACATGATCACCTGGAGTAGTCTAATTTTCTCCAGTGAAGTATGAAATGTTCTTCAAGGCTACAATAGGAATTGGATGTTGTGCATTGAGGGCAAGCGGGCTACTACCTGTGAAGTTGACATAGGGGTTGTTTTGCGCCATTCTAATTGGTCTTAAAACCCTTGTTGACTGAATGAAAGGCCTACCAGGTGGAGGAGTTGAGAGAGTTTTGTTTGGTGGAGATGGAGACCTTTGAATCCTTCTTCCACTTTGCCTTACTCTTGGAGATAACTGCAGATATTCAAACATCACCTCTTCTTCTCTAGCTCTTGACCTTGTAGTGATTCTTCTCATGAGTTTTCAGGCTGCCTTTGCTGAAACTAGTTGATTCTTCCCCTTTGGAGTCGCCAGATATGTAAATTATAGCTCTTTTCAAGCAAGAAAATTGCAGCAGATGCACATCAACTTTGTTGCAATAAAAATGAGACCTCTAAGGTCCCACCGGGCGTGCCAAAACTGTTGTTGCAAATCAGCAGCACCCCTGGATGTAAATCAAGGTTCTAAATGATGTTTAGAGCATCCAGTGTGATTGCACAACATGGAAACCTCTCTCCAAGTGTGGGACTTGTGAAAATGAGAGAGGAATCTCCAGAATAGAGGTTGTTTCCTCAAACTCCTCTGATTTAGATCTATATTTTACACAACTACAGAGGTTCTAATCCTAATTCTACCATAGATTGCAAGGAGACAGGGATAAAAATGTAAAAATGAAACTAAACTAAAGATGGTGATGCACCAAAAGGAGTGGTGAAACATTTTTTGCCATGTAAATAGACACAAATTCATGAAATGCAACAAGGAAAAACATACACAAGCTGATAGATGTAATTAGAGGTCTTAAAATGAAGTAAAACAATACAAACAGAGGACTGAAAGCATTCACAGAGTTTGCACTATCAATTCCATGTAAAAATCTCTTGCATTCCACCATCAAAGAGGTATAAACCTCTTACAAACTGTGAAAAAGGTCTGATTCTTACAACTATCACTTGCTGGAGGTTAAAGAAGAATTTTGCAATGCCAAAAAGTGTTCAACCACTGAAGAAATTAGCCAAATCTAGCTTTTACAGTGCATGGGTCAAGCCTAGGAGAGAGAAAATGTAAAAATGTGGGAGCCCATTCCTCATTGATGGAAAATGCATTAAAATAGCATGGAGGACCTTACAAACCCATACCTTGTCATTTTTACCATATTGGAGAAGAATGCGACCCATTACGTATTAAATTTGGTTGTTGAAATGTCATTTCGGCCCATGGACACGTGCGAGAACCATTTTTAAATTTTCTCTCTCCAAACTGAACCAAAATTAGAAATTGACCATGAAATCATGTAGAGAATTTTAACAGCTTTCCAATGATATAAAGAACGTGAAAATCTGAGCTTTGGATCAAAAGATATGATCGTTTGAAGATTTAGGGCAAAAACGGCCCAAAAACGGATCGGCGGGAAAAAATTTCAAATTTTACCTCTTTTTTGTCTTTGGAAAATTTTTCAAAAATTCCCCGTGCTCCACTAGTCGGATGCCATGTGGCAGCTTCCTATTGGCTGCAGGCCTCAAATGGGAAAATTTTCCACAAAAACTCCACCGAGCCATAACTTGAAAAATATAAGGAGTTAGGAGGCAAACTTTACCTTTCTGGAAAGCTGAGAGAGCTCTATCTGATGGTGCCATTTCTAGAAAGCCTTGAGTTCTTTAAAATAAAAAAATGTGGACTGAGGCACAAGAGAGGCAAGAACACAAGGAGTTAGCCACAAAAAATGAGCTGGGGCACATTTTGGTTAACAGGTCTTTATTAAGTGTTAAGATCAATTTTAGTCCCTTAGGGAATACTATATCCAAATTATAGTGTCTCATTCCTTATTCAAGGTTGTAAATTCGAACTGTACATTTATTTGATAACTTAATTGACATATTTAAAGATGAAATAGAGATCTCTCACTAATGAGTTTGCAATTTAATTTACAACCTTCAAATATGGAAAACATGTCAAGTTCTATCTCGGGCATTCAGTGATTAAACAAACACTTACATTCAATATGCAAAGTTGATTTCCATTTTTTTAAAAATCATTTCAAAATTTCAAAAACTGTCATTTCTATTCTATGTATTCTTCTTCCCAAAACAGAGATTAAAATTACAACACCAATTAAATTAAATGCAATACAACAATGTAAGTTGAGAAAGAGAGGTAATTTCATTATTAATTTCAACAATAGCTTAACAACTTATTTCTTTCTTGAATTTCAAAGTGCAATTTACAAACTGCATTACATTATTTTCCAAACAGTGAATGAAATAAAAATCTTTACATTTTCTAATGAAACTCAATCTTTCCTTTACAATATAAGTAACTTCACACTTTTAAATAATGATACAATTCATCCACTCCAAGTGGGAAGATAATAATGAAATTTTCTCTAAGGAAGGGACTGCAAATTACATTTTCTCCAAGATCCAAAATAGCAGCATGTTGATTTCTTCATCTTTTCATTTGATCACAACAAGGAAGAGGGAAAGGCATCGCTCTCCACCCAACCAAGACATCCAATGGGAAAGGAGAAGCCATCCTTCCCATTGGCCCTTGAGCCTCAACCATATTGAAATAAAGTATGAACTTTAACACATGGCAACAAGGCTTTTACCACAAAAACAACATTCTTTTCACATGCATAACACAACAAGAAATACAGTCCAAACAAAGATAGCAGTTCACAACTGCAATAAGAATCATTCACACAATACATAGGCTTGATCAAGCAAGCCATCAAGAGCAAGAACTATGGGGAGCTCCTTATGCCTCCCAAGTTGGAATTGGGCATCCACCAAAATGCATACCACCAATAAACATATCAAATATCCGTGTGCATCTCGCATCTGTGTGTGTGTGCTTCCATGTGCGTGTGCATGTAAGTGTGCAGTGTGTGTGTGTGTGTGTGCATGCATGAGTGTGTTTATGTGCATGCGTGTTTACGTGTGTGCATGTGTGAGCGTGTGT
Source organism: Taxus wallichiana var. yunnanensis (assembly GCA_018340775.1). Lineage (NCBI taxonomy): Eukaryota > Viridiplantae > Streptophyta > Pinopsida > Cupressales > Taxaceae > Taxus > Taxus wallichiana. Next base: position 359,955,129 of record CM031238.1, read on the forward strand.
GCGCTTGTGCACATGTGTGTGTGTGTGTGTGTGTGTGTGCAAGTGTGTGTGTGTTCGTGTGTGTGCACGTTTTGTGTGTGTGTGCATGCGTGTGTGCATGCATACGTGTGTGGTATGTGTGTGTGGTTGTGATCATGCATGTGTGTGTGTGTGTGTGCGCGAGAGTGTGTGCATTTGTGTGTGTGTGTGTGTGCACGTGCGTGCGTGTGCGCATGCAAGTGTGTGTGCGTGTGCATGTCTGCATATATGTGTGTGTGGGTGTCCATGCACATGAACATGCGTGTGCGTGTGTATGTGCGTGTGTGTGTGCGCGTGCATGTGTGTGTGTGTGCATACGCATGTGCGTGTTCGTGAGTGTGTGTGTGAGTATGTGTGTGTATTTATGCCTCATTGAAACAACATATTTATTTTATCCTTGTATGTTTATGTGTGCATGTAAGAGTGTGAGTGCGAGTGTGTGTGCATTGTGCACGTGTGTGTGTGTGTGTGTGTGTGTGTGTGTGTGTGTATGTGCATGCGTGTGCGTGTGTATGTGTGTGTGCATGTGTATGTGCATGTACGTGTGCATGTGCATGTGGGTGCGTGTCCATGGAAGTGTGTTTGTGCGTGTGTGTGCGTGTGTGTGCTCATGCACGTGTGTGTGTACATGCGTGCGTGTGTCGGTGTGTAAGTGTGTGTGTGCATGTGTTTGTAAATGTGCATGTGCGTGTGCGTGTGCACGTGCATGTGTGTGTGTGTGTGTGTGTGTGTGTGTGTGTGTGTGTGTGTGTGTGTGTGTGCACGTGCATGTGCCTTTGTGCCTGTGTGCTTTATGTGTGCGTGTGTGTGTGTGTGAGTGTGTGTGTGTGCGTGTGTTTGTGCATGCACGATTGTAAACAACATGTTGATTTTATCCCTTTACTGTTTATGTGTGTGTGCGTGTGTTGTTGGAACATAATGATTAAGTGGTCTAGCCAACTATTAATTAATATGGGTCCATCACTATTATATAGGTTAAATATTTAATAATATGAAATACTTTTCTATTATTAAATATTCATACCTAGGTAATATACATTACGTAAGTATTTAATAAGTAAAGGTTATTTTCAAAGTGGTTTTTACCCTTTTGGGGTTTTCCACTATAAATATTGTGTCACATGTGTTATTTATATCATGTAAGTATTTCTTTATTTACTTCTATTATGATGTAATGTTTATTTAAATATTTATTGTAACATTATATAATATGTAAGTTGATTAAATCCATATATGTTAGAATCTTCAAATTCTAACATATAATGTGAGCAAGGTAAATTAAATAAATTAAGATCAAATGGTTTGTATTTTATTTATTTAATTTGTATCGTTTTTTAATCAACCCAGAAAGGTAAATTAAATAAATTAAGATCAAATGTTTTGTATTTTATTTATTTAATTTGTACAGATTTTTTCAACCAACCCGAAAAAGTAAATTAAATAAATTAAGAGCAAATGTTTTATATTTTATTTATTTAATTTGTACGGGTTTTTTCAACCAACCGGAAAGGTAAATTAAATAAATTAAGAGAAAATGTTTTATATTTTATTTATTTAATTTGTACGGGTTTTTTTCATCAAGTTGCGAGGGTATTTAAAATAAGTGCAACCTAAAAATTTTACTTTGTGAAGAATCAAGGTGAATTCACAGGTGGAAAATTTGAAAACTTCTTACCTTCCATGAAAACTTGTGTACAGGTAAGGGTAAAATATTTGAAATATTTTTTTCTATAGTTTTAATATGTGCAGGTTGAATTTTTCAATGGTAAATGAAGGAGGAGACAAAGCTCCATCAAAATAGGATTTGAATTTTTTCCATTGGAAGTGTGAAAAATGTTGTCTCCTCTGTAAATTCTAAGGTTTATGTAGAATTTAAAATTACATGGCTTAAATGTTTTAAATCTTTTTTCATGAGGGGCCCGTAATAAGGGTTATATGTGTTTTTTTTAAAGTGTATATATACTATAGTTTATATTTTTTTATAGACTATATGTTGTTTTTTATTTACATTATATTAACTATATACCTCTTTTTTTTTTAAAGTGAATATATTTTTACATTATAAATTATAATAGGTTAATATAATGTATTAAAATATAACCTCCCTAATATTATATAGAAGAAGAAATTCTAGAATTTCACATTCTAGAAATACACAAAATTTTTAACTCCATTAAATTTGACGGTCAAATAACCGCGTATGGCGGAGACAACATAAGGTAGTATGACGGTCATTTAGACGTCAAATTTAAGCTGGATGGATCTTTGTCTACATTATTTTTTCCTAAAATTTGTAAGTTGTTTTGCATTCTTAGGGGTTTATTCTTCACTTCTATATGGTCAAATTTTTTTATATAAGTCTGGGGTATAATGCAAAGCCTTTTATATTGTGAGTTTATTTTGATCATGGGAGGTTAATTAATATGCATTGTAATGACAAAATTAGTTATGATTAAATATTGTATGTAGATCTATAAAATTTAGAGTTATTTCTATTTTTTTTTTTTATAAATATGTATCTAACTCGATGGTACATTGTATATTATAATGTGGTTTGTTTTACAGGTTTAGGAAAACAATGGCGTCCAACTATTTTTGTCTTGATAAAACCTAGATCCTAAATGGAACCAACTATAACATTTGGAAGATCAAGGTCAAATTAGAACTTATGGTGAGGAAACTCTAGACAATTATTTCTGGATTTGAGGTTTCTCCCACCGGTCGTCAAACAACTGTAGATAACATGAATACATACTCGCAACGAATGCAGGAGGCTCTTTCCATGATTTTACGCAATGTGAATGATGAGTACCTTCTACACATTAGTAATATTGAACATCCTAAAGAGGTATGGACACAACTAGAATCCATGCATGAAGGTATGCGTTTATCTAAAATTATTAAATTAGTTTTAGAATTGCTTACAACTCCTATGAAAGGAGATGAAAAAGTAGTTAATTTCTTAGCCAAAATTAAAAATATTAAAGCACAATTAGATGGATGCAATTGTGATTTAATTGGTGAAAAATTAATCTACTTTATTGTTCAGTTAAATATACATGAAATATTTAGGAATTTTATTTCTATCTTGAACTCTAAATATCAAAATGAAAATGATCTACCTGATTTAAATACCTTGAGTTCACTTTTGATATAGGAAGAGCAAGTGATGATGAACTTTGACTCTAAGGAGAATGCCTCTCAGGCACTTCTTGCTCAGAATTCAAAGTTCAAACCTCGCAAGCCCTTCTCAGATCAAAAATTTAGATCTAAATCTTCTTTTGTTGATAAGAAAAAAAATTTGATCAATTGCGTGTTAGCTTTAGTGGTAAATGTCACAAATGTGGTAAATTTGGACATAAAAAGGAAGATTGCAAAACTAAGAAACCTATCCATAAAAATAAAAAAATTGTTTCTTCAAAATACAATTTAAGGAAAAAGGATAGCTCTAATGATATTCCTAAAACGATTGCATTATATGTTGCGTTGTATTCTTCCTCTAATTTTGAATGGATTCTAGATTCAGGTGCATCAAATCATATGATTGGTGTTTCAAATTCTTTATTTGATGTTGTGAAAATCAATGAACGTGTGTATCTTGGTGATAACTCATCTTTAGAAGCAATAGAGAAAGGGAAAGTAAAATTTGCTAATGGTGTGTTGAATAATGTTTTATTTGTTCCTAAGCTCAAAAAGAACCTTTTATCATGTTCTCAATTAACTCATGATGGTTTGGCTATTCAAATTTTGAAAGATACTTGGTATATCAAGGATAGTAATGATAATATAATAGCTGAAGGAATTCAAAGAAATGGTCTGTATATTTTTGATGATTTTCATTATGCATCCTATTTTGTTTCTCAAAGTTTGAATAATTCAAAACTATGGCATGAAAGATTAGGACATGTTAATTATAGAAGTTTATATGAAATGGCTAGATATAATATTGTGAAAGGTTTGTATGTGTTGTCTTCTTCTCATGATGCGTGTGAAGGGTGTTTACGCTAAAAGAGTGCTAAACCTTTCACTCACATCTTGAAGAGAGTTCCTCTTCCCCACTAGAACTTATTAATAGTGATGTTAGAGGACCTCTTGAAGTAGCTTCATTGAATGGTTATTTATATGCTGACTTTCATTGATGATTTCTCCAGATGATTTGGTCATATTTTCTTAAAAATAAATTTGATGTACTAGGGAAATTTAAGGAATTTAAAGCATCTGTTGAAAATTCTTCAAATTATAAAATTAAGAAACTTAGAACAGATAATAGGGGTGAATATGTTAGCAAAGAATTTGATTTTTTTGTATTAATTGTGGTATTAAAAGGGAATTAACTTCTCATTCTCCCCAATCTAATGGTGTTGTAGAATGTAAGAATATGACTATTTTAGATATGGCTCACACTATGCTTCATTCTACTAGTCTTCCCAAATTTCTATGGGCAGAAGCAATGAACACAACAGTCTACATTCTAAATAGGGTTCCCACCAAAGCTATTCATCTTTCAACTCCTTTAGAAAAATGGTCAAATAAAAAACCTGATATTTCTCATCTAAAAGTTTTTGGTAGTCACTGCTTCTTTATACATTCCTAAAAAGAAAAGAAAGAAACTTGATATGACTTATTTCTCTTGTGTTTTCATTAGATATGGTATTAACACTGTAGGTCTAAGGATTTACGACCTGTAAAAAGGAAAGTAACTGAAAACCGTAAAGTGGTGGTTTTGGAAAAATACTTTTGTTCATCTGATAATGGTAAAGATGTTCCTAACTTTGTCAATATTTTTAATAATGGTTATGAATCATTATTGAAAATATAGTAAATGGTCATGATGATGTTTCTTGTGTTGATACTATAGATGCTTTTAAATCTCCTAATTCCCTAGTTAAGAAACTAAAATGGGCTCAATCTATGTTAGAGAGTTCTAATCCTATTGATCTTAGGAAAATGACCAGAAGCCATCATACGTACCATGCATTAATGACCTTATATGAACCTGAGCCGTAAAGTTTTGAAGAACTTTCTCAAGATGAGAAGTGGATTGTAGTGCTTGTTTAAACAACCACTTGAGACCCAAGAAACAACGTAGGGTTAGCTAGAAAATTATGGGATAATTTTTTTGATTTGAAGTGTCTACAACTAGGTTGCAAGACATCAGTTTTCACTAATAGGTTCCGAACAAGACCAATGTACCACAACATATGTTCCCTTCATTAACTAATAACAAGTTCACAAGGTTCAAATTTTAGGTTTATATGTTTTAGTTAGGTTCAGGGAGTAATTTACCCCCATACCCACTCCTAGCGAGCTCACGAGTTTCATAGGATTTTTCTCATAATTAATGCTTCCAAAATTTCCCTAAATCATTCCCATTGGATAAGAAATTTTTTCACCTTTCCAACCATATAAATAAGTCCTCCTAACTCCTTACAGAACTCAAGATATGAGCGGGCGGAGTTTTTAGGTCAAATTTTCCCCTAGGGGACAAGTGTCGAGAGGTGGGGAAAACACCTTCAATGGGTTGGCAGGTCACGGGGCGGCTTGGGAAATTTTCCCATCGCATGACACAAAGGCAAAAGTTCTTCCGCACCTCCGCGGGTCCCTGGTGGACACGTGTCAAGTCCTGGTGTAAAGTGGAAAAGGGGTGAGGGGTTGGCGGAGCGGCGGAGAAGATTGCCAAATTTCACCAAAGGGAGAACGAAAGGGAAAAGGGGGTGTGTGGGTCCGTGTGCCCATGAAAGAAGAAAATTCCAAGCCATGGTGGAAAAACAGACCCACGGGGAAATTTCCAAAGGCCAAAAACTGAAAAAAGACAAGGGGTCCACCCTCCCCGCTGCCACCCCAAGGTGCCACATGGCACATTCTCATTGGCTACGGGCGGTGGGGCTAAAGTGAAAATTTTTCCCAAAATTTTCAAAGGGTCAAGGGTTGAAAAGAAACCGCACCTCCGCCGTAGCTCTAGTATGACACGTGGCACCCTCTGATTGGCTACAGGCTAGCAGAGGAAAATAGAAAAAAATTCCGAACGAAAATTTTTTTAAAAAATTTTCTAAGGCACAATGACAGGAGAATTTTGGGTTGCGGGCCCGCTAGGGAAAATTTTCCCAAATTTCCCAGCCAAGACACAAAAACTTCAAAGTGTCATAACTTGAGTTAGAAAGTTCAAGTTTTGGGAAAACGAGGACTTTTTGGAAAGCTCTCGATGCCCTCTTTGCACAACAACCATAAAATTTATATTTTGATAAATTTTAGAGGGTCAATTTTGTAAAAACAATCTGCAGGATTTTAATTTGCAACTGGTAATTTCCAACTTTCAATTTTGATTAAATTCAGTTTCCTCCTTTACTCAACATGTCAAATAGACATGGAGGATTGATCTAGGGAGGGTTTAGAGTATTTTACGGAAAGTTGATTTGTTCAATTGATTCAAAATTGTATTTTTTTCCAACAAGTGACAGAAAACGACTGTTAGAGGGATTGTTTTCAAATTAGCAATGGTTAAGTTGTTTTCTTGAGATTTCTTTGTCAATTTGGGTTCATTTGTGAACCAACATACTAAATTTTAACATCTCCAAGTTAATTAATGTGTGCAGGTTTGAATTGTTTTTTTATTAAAATGAATTGTAGTATAAAGTTTATAACAATGATCTTTCTCTTTTAAGTTTGTATATCAATTTTATCATTTAAATGTGTATATAGTTTCTAAACTAGTCCATTACACTTAGTTGTTTCTAACAAATTATTTCCAAATGAGATTTTTAAAACCTGATTTCCCAATTTGATATATTTCAAAAGAAGACAAGAAATATAATTCACTCATGCGTATTTTATTTCCTTTGTAATTAAAAATAGCAGATTCCATTCACAATAGTAATTTAATCACCAATTGATATTCCCATTTCAATTACAACAATGTGAATAAGAGATGAACTTGCAATTCCTTTATTAATTGTAAAAAAGAGAAACATCTTTACATCATTCAATGCTGAATGTAATTTACAAATTTTCATTTAGTTTCAAATACAGTTTACAAAATATACAACACTTTTTCACATTCCTTTTTCAAAACAGAGAAGGGAATATAATTCTTTACATTTCACATTTCACTTTCAAAATTTCCTCATCAATGCAAGAAACTTCTCATTCACAATAATTATACAAATCATCCACTTCAAAGTGGGAAGGATTACAATAAACTTGCTCATAAGAAGGGACTGTCAAACTGTACAATTCTTTTGCTCAAAACCACAACACGCTGGTTTTCTTCATCTTCTAACTAGATCACAACAAAAATGGGGGAAAGGAAACACTCTCCACCCAACCAAGACATCTAATGAAAGGAGAAGCCTTCCTTTATCATTGGCCCCCAATCCCCAACCAAGATACAATAACAGCTGCAATTCAACCATGGCAACAACTGGCTTCTACAACACAACATTCTTTCACATACACATTTTTTAAAACACAAAGAAACACAAAACAAACAGTAGTTCACAACTGCATTTAGAAATATTTCAAAGTAGAACTCGAGGCTTGATCTTGCAAGCTAAAGGAGCAAGGCCTATGGGGAAGCTATTTAATCCTCCCAATTCGAAATTGGCCATCCACCAAATACTGAGACCGCCAAGTAATTAATCACACACATTTCCTTATGCCCCCACAAAATTCCTCCTTATGCCCCCACATATTTCCTTATGCCCCCATAAGATAAGAAATGCAAGCTATTTCTTTTTCATGGTGGATCCCAAACCCAAACTCCCTCCAAAAATTCTGATGCCAATGGCATTCCCTTATGCCCCCACAAGAATTCCCCATAGCCTTCTCCTACACCTTCCCTAAGGCAGTCTACCCAACCAAGCAACAATTAAAACAAAGCATGCATTTTCCACACAACACAACAAGAAAATAATAGAAATAAAAGAGAGTTAAATTCCTACCTCTCCATGGTTACTTTGCTTTAAAAAACAAGTTTTCCAAGACAATAACACAGCTCCAAAAAAAAAGCTTCAAATGCCAAACACAGCCCAAAACAACAACCTCCCAAGCATGCAAAGCTGTCTCCAAAACTTTCTTCAAAAGCAAGAGCTCCCACAAGAAAATGCGCCCCCAAGGAAGAATGCAAAAAGGTTTAACAACCCCAAAACAAAAAGAGATTTTGAAATATATAGAAGGGGAAAGAAGAGGATAATGTGGATCCATGTATGATGCCACATCACACATCCTCTCAAATCAACACAAAAGACAAAATCTAAAATCCAAGGCTTAATAAAGAGGTGGGTGAAGAATGAAAAATTACTTGCACACTCCAAAACAGCCCACACCTCAAGGGACAACAATTAATTTAAATGTAAGAAAGTGCAATTAAAAACATGCACAAGATGAATAAAATATATTATAAAAAGTCATAAATCACTTCCCCAACCATAAGTATGGTTGGTAACATAAATTTAAAGGCATGGGACAAGTTTTACTTGTCCCACAAGCCTCAAAACAACCCCCAATGTCAAATTCAATTTCCATGGAGGTGGAGTATTTCTTACTCCAAAATTTGACTTACACAGAGCTCTTACACATCTTACACATCCCTTACAAATTAATTACAAACAACCAACAACTCTAATAATTACTTTCCATATCCCAATTTAATTTATTTAAATTTTAAACATGCGATCTCCTCACATTAATCTATCGCTATTAATTAATTAAAGAAGAGAACACATTATAAATAAAATACATACAACAATAAATAAACATTAACCATATCAACAAAAATACACAACCCATGATCACATATAAAGATGATTCCCCCCATGGGAATCTCTAACAAAACAACACACAACACAATAAAACAAGTTGCCATAGTGACCTTATCGAATTCACCTAGAATTCTATTTTGGTTGGTCTCTGATCCCCAATATTTTTATGATATTTTTAACCTGCAAAATACAAATACCTCCTTTGGCCTCATGGCCATATCAGAACATCCAATATGATACAAATAGAATCACTAAATCAACTATATAATGAATCACAACAACATCGAAGTAACAACTACATCATTTGAATTTTTAATCCATAACTATATCAGTATCATAAAATATCCATTTTCTAGATCTATTCATAATATTCAAAATCACATGTCGACAACGTCTCAAAATATCCATGTCCAATAATATATCATCATCTTCATATAAGGTATCTCTAGTGATCATCATGCATCGTAATCAAATCAAAATCTGTAATAATCCATAATCCAATGTCTAACAACATACTAAATCAAAACATAGTAATGTCTATAATGAAATCAACAGTATCAACATAAGCATCAAAAGGTGTCCAATGAAAGTGGGCACTACATGGATCAATGCAATGCAAGCTGAATATAATTCCCGATTTAAAATCAAACCTGGGAGTTGGTTCCACCTCTAGAGAAATGAAGTATTATAGGGTCTAGGTGGTTATACAAAGTAAAATATAATACAAATGGTAGTATTGACAAACATAAATTTAGACTTGTTACTATATGTTTCACTTAGAAATTTGGTATTGATTATGTTGAGACATTTTCCCTTGTAGCTAAAATGAGTATTGTTAGGACCTTATTTGCAATTGCCACTCAATTTGGGTGGGAAATCCACCAAATGGATGTGAAAAATACCTTTTGAATGGTGATTTAAAAGAATAACTTTACATGTCTCAACCTAAAGGATTTGAAGAAACTGGTAAAGAAAACTATGTTTGTAAATTGAAAAAATCCTTGTATGGTTTAAAACAAGCTCCTAGAGCTTGGTATGCAAAAATTAATTATTTCTTTAAACAGTTAGGATTTGCTAATTGTTCTTCTGATAATGATCTATTCATTAAGCAAGAAGGATCACATATTATCATTGTTTGTATATATGTTGATGATTTTCTTATGACTGGTGATAATCCTGCTTTAATTTGTAGAATTAAAGAAAAATTGAAACAATACTTTGAAATGACTGATTTAGGTCTCTTACATCATTTTCTTAGCATGGTTGTATTTCAAGATAAACATTCTATTGTTGTTTCTCAAGCACAATATGCAACCAATGTACTGAAAAAGTTTAACATGATTGATTGTAAACCAATTTCTACTCTTATGGAAGTTAGAATGAAAATTGATCCTAAACCTGTATGTGAAAAATTTGATCCTACTTTATATAGGTATTTAGTTGGTAGTTTGATATATCTAACTATCACCAGACCAAATATTTCCTAAGCAGTAGGAATTAATTCTAGGTTTATGCAAGAACCTTATAGAGATCATAGAGTAGAAAGAATTATTAGATATATTAAAGGTACAATCAATTATGGGTTGCATTATACTAAGAATGAAAATGCTAACTTATAGGGATTTTGTGATTCTGATCATGGTGGTGATGTATTGGATAGAAAGAATCTACTTACGGTTATGTTTTTAAACTTGGTGCACTAAAAAGTAACCAACTGTTTCTATCTCTTCAACATAAGCTGAGTATAGAAGTGCAATGAAAGCTATGTAAAAAAGGCTCTATGGCTAAAGAGGTTGTTCGATGAGATAAAGATGAAGGATCCACGTAGTGTTCCTTTGTCTGTGAGAACCAAAGCACCATAGATCTTGCACATAATTCAGTACAATATCAGAGGATGAAGCACATTGAGATACATATACACTTCATCTGTGAGAATGTACTAAGTAATGCTTGGGTTCAATAACCTTTTATGAGAACCTGTGAGAATATGTAAAACTCACAAATCATACTTAGCCACTAATCATGGGATGATCTTTGGGATTCCAAATCCTTTTGTACCAAAAGGTAACTTGAGTATGATGAAGGTGTTATAATTCCTTCACCTGATATGCTAGCCTAAAACCTTTATGGTTTAAGGATTGTAAATCTTGTAGTGTACCACGGTAGGTAATCTATTGGCATATGTTATCCCACTTAACATTAAGGGGGAGTGTTGGAACATAATGATTAAGTGGTCTAACCAACCCTTAATTAATATGGGTCCATCACTATTATATAGGTTAAATATTTAATAATATGAAATATTTTTCTATTATTAAATATTCATACCTAGGTAATATACATTAGGTAAGTATTTAATAATGTGAATCATTTATGTTTATATTTATTAAATACACTCACCTAGGTATATGTGTCAACCATTTAGGTTGAAAAGGTGGGTTGGGAGACATACCCTTACTCCTTATATAAAAAGGACTTTAGGTCCTCATTTGATATATTCGGAAATATATCAAAGGTGTGAAAATCAAGTGATTTGGTTTTACCCTTAGTAAATATGGTTTTAAGGAGGAGGTGATCTTACTAGATGTAAAATAAGTTCTCTAAAGTAAAGGTTATTTTTAAAGTGGTTTTTACCCTTTTGGGGTTTTCCACTATAAATACAAATGTCACATGTGTTATTTATTTCTGTAAGTATTTCTTTGTTTACTTTTGTTATGATGTAATGTTTATTTAAATATTTATTCTAACATTATAGAATATGTAAGTTGATTAAATATGTATATGTTAGAATCCTCAAATTCTAACATGTGTGTGTGTGTGTGTGTTTTTTGTAAGTGTGTGCACGTGCATGTGAGGGTATTTTTATGCGTGTGTGTGTGTGATTACGCGTGCACGTGTATGTCAAATATGTGTGTGCATGCATGTGCATATATGTGTGTGTGTGTGTGTGTGTGTGTGTCGTGTGTGTGTGCGGGAACGTGCATGTGAGTGTATGCATGTGTGCATGTGTGTGGGTACATGTGAGCAAAATCATCCGTGTGTGTGTGTGTGTGTGCGCGCACGTGTGCGCGTGCGTGTGAGTGTATGTGTATGTGTGTGTGTGTATGTGGGTGCGTGTGAGTGTAAGTGTGCATGGGTGTGGGTGTGTGTGCGTGCATGTGTGTGTGTGTTGTGCGCGTATGCGTAAGCATTTGTATGTGTGCATTAGCATGCGTGTGCATGTGCATGTTTCGTGTGTGTGGGCATGTGTGCATGCACGCATGTGGGTGTGTGTGCGTGAGTGTCATTATGTGTGTCTATACGTCAGGTGTGTATGCGTGTGTGTGTTTGTGTGTGTGTGTGTGCACATGTGTGCGTGTGTGTGTGTGTGTGTGCATGCGCATTTGCATGCGTGTGAGTGTGTGTGTGCATGCGCATTTGCATGCGTGTGAGTGTGTGTGTGTGTGCATGCACACGTGTGCGTGTGATTATGAGTATGTGTGTGTGGTTGAGCATGTGTATGTGTAAGTGCATGTGTGTAGTGCCCACTTTCCTTAGACACTATTCGAGATCTCGATCCTAACACTATTGATCACATTTTGGACATTGTTATGTTTTGATGTAGTATGATGTGTATATGCTAGATCATGGATTCCTATGGACATTATTATGTTTTGCTTAGTATGATGATTAGATGTTAGATCCTAGATTATTATTGATCCGGATTCGATATTTTACTTGATGATCGGTGAAACATTATTATTATTATGTGGATGATGATATGGACAGGTTATTGATGTTGATTTTAGACTTGTGACATTGATATTATGAATAGCTCTAGCATAGGGATCTATTGGATGATGATATAGTTGCAATTGAATTTAATAATAATGATAAACTCTTGATATTGTTGTGATTTAGATTTAATAATTATATGTTGATTATATATCTTCTTGAATGTTCTGATATGACCACGAGGCCGAAGGAGGTATTTTCATTTTCCGGTAAAAAAAAAAACACAACAATGTCGGGGACTGGAGACTAACCATATTGAAATTCAGTGTGAAATCAACAAGGTCACCATGGCAACTGTGTTTGTTTTGTGTGTTTAATTATGTTAGGATTACCCATGTGGGGATTTCCATTATTATGACTATGGGGGCATATGTGTTTTTTTATTATGTGTTCCCTTTTTAATTATTGTTGTGTGTATTTTATTTGTAATGTGCTTTTGTTTTAATTATTTAAAGTGATAGTATAATGTGAGAGTCATATAGTTAAAATTTAATTAAATTAAATAGGATGTGGAAGGTGAAATTAAATGTTATTGTCTTGGTTGAAAATGAAATTTATTTATATATTTTATAACCATATGGTAATTAAATATATGGTTGTGTCTAAAGTTTGTAATAAATAAATGTCATAGAAATAAATGCATTTTAAAAGAGTGTGTAAGTTACCAAGTATGGGTTGTGTAAGTGAAGTGATAGATTGTGTAAGAAATTGTAAGAGGTTGTAAGAAGATTTTGGAAGGTCAAACACTCCATCTCTCTCTTGAAATTCGAATTTGAGCTTGGAGGACAAATTTGGAGGCTTGTGGGACAAGTTAAACTTGTCCCACACCTCTCAAAATCCTCCACCAACCATGTTTATTAATTTGGAGTCAAAATCAATTTATTTTATTGCATTTTGACATGATTTATTGTAAGATTTGTTTGCACTTGTCTTACAAATTTTAAATGCATTCTTTTTTTTTTTTAGGATGGGCAAAAATGAAGTGTGTAAGTGGTTTGTCATTCACATTTATTGTGATTTTATTGTTTTGATGTTGATTGCATTTTGGATGAGGAAAAATGATGTGGCATCCCACTTGGAATCCACATCATCCTCTTCCACCCTCTCCCTTTAAAAATGGGAATTGCTTCCTCATTTGAGGTTGTTGAAATTTTGTTATTTGCTTCTTGGGGTCGAATTTCCTCTTGCATTGGGAGCTTGTTCTTGTGGAAGGAGCTTGGACTGTTTTGCATGCTCTGCATTTGCTGTTTGGGACTGATTTGTGCAACAAGGAATTTACTGTTTGAAAGAAAATCTCCATTATGGAGAGGTAGGGTCTTATCCCTTTATTTTGTTGTTTTTCTTTCCCCTTCTTGCATGCAAATTATTGAATGGTTTTGTGGTTACATTCTTTGAGGGATGGGTAGAATGCTTAGGGCATGGTGTGGAGAGAAGACTATGAGGTTTATCAGAGGAGGGATAAGGGATTTGCCATTATTATTTGTTCTTGGGAGGGAATGTTGGTTTGGGATCCACCTAGGAAAGGAAATTGCTTGCATTTCCTACTTTGGGGAGGTATAAGGGATAAATTTGGAGGAGGGATAAGGAGAGGTTGAGGAGGGATAAGTTTTATAGGATTGGTATGATCTTGGCGGTTTGCTCTTGGTGGATGCCAAAAATTCAACTTGGGAGTCATAAGGAGACATCCATAGTTCTTGCTCTTGCTTGGCTTGCTTGCTTGGAGAAAGATCCTTTGTTTTGTTTGTAATTGATTGTTGTAGTTGAGAACTACATCTTCTTGCTTTTGTTTAATTATTTTTGTGAATTTATGCTTGTATGGGAAGAAGCCATGTTGCCATGTGTTGTATCATCATGTTCCATTCCAATATGGTTGGGGCTCGGGGGCCAATGGGGAAAGATGGCTTCTCTTTTCCCATTGGATGTCTTGGTTGGGTGGAGAGCATTGCCTTTCCCCCTTCCTTGTTGTGATTAGAAGAATAAAGATGAAGAATTCAGCATGTTGTTGTTTGGAGCTTGGAGAAAACAGTTTGACAGTCACCCTTTTTGTAATTTTAAATGAAATCCTTCCCACTCCAAGTGGATGAATGTAATTGATATTGAGATGTGAAATGCATACCTTGTAATTGGAAGTTGTAAATCAATTTGAGAAATGTTAAGAAGAATCATACTTATCTGTTTTATTTGGAAAAGAAAAGGTGAATGAATTTCTGTACCTTGCATGTGAAATGTGAAAACCAAATCAGTAGGAAAGAAGTTCAGTTGTAAGTTTACTTGAATTATCAATCAAGGATAGCATTGATCCCTTTAAATTTGTATTGTTGTCAATGAATGAAGATCTGTTGAAAAGGAATAAGAATCCTGTTTTGGAATGTAAAAGAAGATGCTTATGGAATGAAATTCAACGTTATTTTCTTTACAAACTGTCATGTTAAAATTGAAAATTAGAGATGCATTTTAATTAGAGTTGAATGTTTGAAATTGTGAAGCAATGATATGGATTAAGTCATAATCTTATGCTCACCCAGAAGACAAATCACCATACCAGTAAACTCACTGTTTTAAAGTTAAAACTGGTAATGTGCATTGGATTAAATGAGCAGTTTGACTTTATACTCAACAATAAATTACAAAACTTGAAATTTACACTTAGGAAGACTTGAGGAATCCAAATTCACTAAAACAGTCAAGAATAAATCTCCAAAACTCAAAGAATTTCAATTCGGAGCTTGCATGGTCGTTTTTCCCGTCAACTATCGAGAAAATTGTAAACTTGTATAAATTGATCAAATTGACATACTTAAAACATTCTAATTCTTCCCTAAGTTGATCCTCCATGTCTGTTTGACATGTTGAGTGGAAGAAGAGTTCAAATTTTATCAAATTGAACAAATCTTACAAGTAGGAAAAATTGCCAGTTTTAAAATTATAATCCCTGCAGATCGATTTCTTAAAATTGACCCTTGAAACTTCAAAAATAAAATAAAATTGATGATTTCTATGCAAAGAGGACTCCGAGAGCTTTCCAGAAAGTCCTCGTTTTCCTAAAATGGAGCTTCCTATCAAAAGTTATGGCCATTTGAAGTTTTACTTCAAAATGGCCATCCCAAACAAAAGAAAAAGAAATAAATAATTCGACCTTAGAAAAATTTAAATTTTGAACTTTGGAAAAATTTCCTAAAAATTCTGCGGCCCCACCACCCTCTCATCCTATCAGAAGTTTCCACGTGGCACCTTGGAGGCGAGCCCTTAATAAAAACTTAACATTTTGATTTTTTTTTTCCAAACTTCCCGCATGACCTGCGGCCCCATCCAATCACATGCTTTGACACGTGGCGGGGGTCACGTGGATCAAAACGGAAAACTTAACCATTTTTTCTTTGGAAAATTTTCACTTTTCTCCTAACCCAGCGTCTTGGCACCAATCACATGTTGACACGTGGCAGGGAGGGCCTGTGGATTTAGAAATGAAAACTTAACTTTTTTCCCCTTTTTGGAAACATTTCACTTTTTCCTCCACCGACCCACATCCCCGCAGCCAATAGGATGTTGACACATGTCCCCATGGGTGCATGGGTCCATGTAATTCTTTTAACCTTTTAACTCCATGGGCAAAAAATCAAAATTTCCTTCGTCGGCCCGCGGCCAATCACAAAGTGCCACGTGGCCATTTGAGCAAGTGCGGAGGCACGGAGGAAAATTGAGACCTTGGTTTTGGGAAAAATTTCAAAATTTTCCCCATGACCGCCGGCCTGAACCAATCATGTGATGACACGTGGCATTTGGGAATTTTTTCCAATTTTCTCCCTAACCCCGCGGACCTCAACGTGAATTTTTCCCTAAAACTCCGCCCGGCCATAACTTGAGTTTTACAAGGAGTTAGGAGGACTTCTTTATATGGTTGGAAAGGTGAGAGAAAATTTCCTATCCAATTATTCTAGTTTAGGAAAGTTTTGATAATTTTAAATGTGCAAAAATCTAGTTGTAGTTCATGGCTTGTTAGAGAGCGAGGCACGGGGATAAATTTCTCCTTGAACCTTAGTAAACTTGTAACCTCAAAATTGGAACCTTGTAAACTTGTTATAGGATAAAATAGAAATATTATGTTTGGTTACTCGAGTTTGTTCGGAACCTATTTAGTTTCAAACTAGTGTCTTATAACTTGTTGTAGACCCTTCCTTTCAAAAAAATTATTCCATAATTTTCCTACTTTGTTTCTTGATCGCAAGTGGTAGTTGAAGCGGGCATTACAATGTGCACATACACATGCAAGTTTGTGTGAGTGTGAGTGTGCATGTGCATGTGCATGTGCATGTGTGTGTGCATGTGAGTGTGCGTGTGCATGTGCATGTGCGTGTACATTTTCAGTGCGTGTCCAAGTTCATGTGCGTGTTCGTGTGTGTGTGTGTATTTGAGTGCATCATGTGTATATGTGTGTGTGGGTGTGGGTGTTGTGTGAGCATGTGTGGATGTGTGTGTGTGTGTGTGTGTGTGTGTGTGAGAGAGAGAGAGAGAGAGAGAGTGTGTGTGTGTGTGTGTGTGTGTGTGCATGTGTGTGCATGTGTGTGAGTGTGTGTGTGTGTGCGTGCATGTGTTTGTGTGTGTGTGTGTTTACACATGTGTGCACATGTGTGTGTGTACATTTTAATGCGTGTGTGTGTGTGTGCGTACGCGTATGTGTGAGCGTGAGTGTATGTGTGTGTATGTGTGTGTGTGTGTGTGTGTGTGTGTGTGTGTGCATGTTCATGTGTGTGTGCATGCTTATGTGTATTTGTATTTTCATGAGTGTCACATGTTTGTGTGCATGTGCATCTATACGTGTGCGCGTGTGTGTAAGAGAGAGAGTGTGTGTGTGTGAGTGTATGTGTGTGCATGTGTGCATGTGTGTGTGAGAGAGTGTGTGTGTGCATGTGTGCGTGAGTGTCCTCATGTGTGTGCTTGCGTGCGTCCATGCGGTGGGCTTGCGTGCGTGCGTGTGTTTATGTGTGTGTGCGTGTGTGTGAGTGTGTGTGTGCGTACACATTCGTGTGAGCCAGCGAGTGTATGTGTATGTGTGTGTGCGTGTGTGTGTGTATGTGCATGTGCGTGTGCATGTGTGTGTGTGTGTGTGTGTGCGCATGTGCGTGCACGTGCATGTTTGTGTGCATCTACATTTTGTGAGTATCCTGATGTGCATGTCCATGTGCGTGTGTGTGCATGTGTGCGTGTGCGTGTGCATGTGCGTACATGTGTGTGTGTTCATTCATGTGTGTGTGTGTGTGCGTGTGCGTGTGCACACGTGCATGTTTTGTGCGTGTATGTGTGAGTGTGTGTGTGTGCCTCATTATAAACAACATGTTTATTTTATCCCCATATGTTTATGTGTGCGTGTGTGTGTGCCTCATTGTAAACAACATGTTTATTTTATCCCCATATATTTATGTGTGCATGTGTGAGTGCGAGTGCGTGTACATGTGTGTGTGTGTGGCGTGTGCGTGTGCAGTGTGTGTTTGTGTGTGCATCATGTGTGCACGTGTGCACGTGTGCATGTGCGTGCATGCGTGTGTGTGTTTAGATGCATGTGTGCAAGAGCGTGTGTGTGCATGTGTGTGTACATGTGTGCATTCATGCGTGAGTGCATGTGTGTGTTGTGTCGTGTGTGTGAGTGCATGCATGTGTGTTGTACATGTGTGTGTGTGTGTGCGTGTGTGTGCATTTGTGTGCATGTGTGTGTGTGTATGCACAAATGTGTGTGTGTTTGTGCGAGTGCGTGCATGCATGTGTGTGTGTGCATGCGTGCGTGAGTGTGCACACGCATGTGTGTGTGTGCATGCATGTTTTCTTGTGTGTATGTGTGTGTGTGTGTGTGTGCATACGTGGGTGCGTTGCGTGTGTGCATGCGTGTGTATGTGCATGTGTGTGTGTGTGTGTGTGTATGTGTGTGCGTGTGTGTTCATTTTTGTGTGTGTGTGTGTGTGTGTGTGCGCGCGTGCACATGTGTTTGTGTGTGTGTGTGAACATGTGCCTACCCGCGTAAACCCATGAGTGTGTTTGTGCGTGTGCGTGTGCGTGTGTGCTTGTGTGCATGTGTGTGTGGTGCGTGTGCACATGTGCACGTGTGTGAGTGTGTGTGTGTTTGTGTGCTTGTTTACATATGTGCGTGTGTGTGTCTACGTGCATGATTTCGTGTGTGTGTGTGTACACGCGCACACGCGTGTGTGTGCATGTGTGCAAGTGTGCACATTACACATTTGTGCATGGGTGTGCATGTAGTGTGTGTGTGTGTGTGTGTGTGTGTGTGTGTGTGTGTGCGTGTGCATGCGTATGCGTGCATGTGTATGTGTGTGTGTGTGTGTGTGCGTGTGCATGCATGTGTGCGTGTGTGCATGTGCGTGCGTGCGTGCGTGTGTGTGTGTGTGTGCGCGCATTATCTTGCATGCATACATGTGTGTGTGGGTGCAGGTGCATGTGTTCATGTCTGTGTGTGTATGTGTGCATGTGTGTGCGTGATTGTCTATATGAACATGTGTGTGTGAGATTGTGCAAGCGTGTGCGTGCATTTGAATGCACGTGAGCATGTGCGTGTGCGTGCATCCGTGTGTGTGTGTGTGTTAGTATGTGTGTGTATGCATGTGTGTGCGTGCGTGTTGTGTGTGTGTAGGTGTGTGCATGTGTTTGTCTCTTTTTGCACATGTGTGTGTGTGTGGTGTGTGTGTGTGTGTGTGTGTGTGTGTGTGTGTGTGTGCATGTGTGTGTGTGTGTGCACATGTTTACACGTGCACATGTTCATGTGCATGTGTGCGGTGTGCATGTGTGTGTGCATGTGTAGGTGTGTGTGCACGTGTGCGTGTACGTGTGTGTGTGTGCATGTGTGTGTGCGTTTGCATACCTATTTGTGTGTGCATGTGTTTGTGTGTGTATGAGTGTGT
Source organism: Taxus wallichiana var. yunnanensis (assembly GCA_018340775.1). Taxonomy (NCBI): domain Eukaryota; kingdom Viridiplantae; phylum Streptophyta; class Pinopsida; order Cupressales; family Taxaceae; genus Taxus; species Taxus wallichiana. The sequence continues at coordinate 359,974,582 of CM031238.1, forward strand.
GTGTGCATGCATGTGTGTGTGTGTTCATGCATGTGCATGTGTTTGCATTTTCTATATGCGTGCATGTGTGTGTGTGTGTGTGTGTGTGTGCATGCGTACGTGAGTTTGTATGCATGCATGTGTGTCTTGTGTGTATGTGCATGTGTGTGTGTGTACGTGGGCGCATTTGTGTGCGTACGTGTGTGTGTGTGTATGTGTTTGTGTGTGTGTTTGCGTTTATGTGTGTGTGTGTGCGCGCACGCGCGTGTACTCTGTGTGTGTGCATGTGCATGTGTGTGTGTGCATTTGTGCGTGCGTGTGCGTGTGCGTGTGTTTGTGTGTGTGTGTGCATGCATGTGTATGTGTTCCTACGTGTGCGTGCGTCCATATCTACATGCATGTGTGTGTGTGTGTGTGCATGTGTGTATGCGTGTACGTGTGCGTATCCATGTGTTTGTGCGTGTGCGTGCATTTGTGTGTGTGTGTGTGAACATGTGTGCACATGAATGTGTGTGTGTTCGTGCGTGTGCGTGTGTGTGCATATTTGTGCATGCGTGTGTGTTAATTCATGCATGTGTGAATGTGTGTGTGCAAGCATGCATGTGTGTTCTTGTGTGTATGTTTGTGTGAGTGTGCTTACGCGGGTGGGTGTGTGTGTGTGTGTGTGTGTGTGTGTGTGTGTGTGTGCGCGTATTGCGTGTGTGTGCGTTTGTGTGTGTATGTCCGCATACACGTGTGCATGTACGTGCATGTGCAGTGTGCATGGTGCACGTGTGCGTGCATGTGTGTGTGTGTGCATGCGTGAGTGTGTGCATGTGCATGTGTGTGTGTGTGTGTGTGTGTGTGTGTGTGTGTGCGTACATGGTGTGCGTTTTCTTGCACACATGTGTGTGTGTGCGTCTACATGTGTGTGTGTGTTGTGTGTGTGCATGCGCATGCACGTGTGTGTGTGTGCGTGTGCATGTGTGTGTGTGCTTTTGTGTGCGTGTGCGTGTGTGTGCGTGCTTGTGTGTGTGTACTGTGTGTGTGTGTGTGTGTGCGCGCGCTTGTGTGTGTGTGTGTGTGTGTGTGTGTGTGTGTGTGCGTGTGTGTATCGAGCACATGTGTGCGTGTGCGTGTGTGTGTGTGTGTGTGTGTGTGTGTGTGTGTGCGTGTGTTTCTAATTATGTGCACATGCATGTGTATTTTTCGTGCGTGTGCGTGGATGCGTATGTCTGTGCGTGTGTGTGTGTGTGTGATTGTGTGCGTGCATGCATGAGTGTGCATGCATATGTTCTTGTGTGTATGTGCGTGTGTGTGCGTACATGGGTGTGTTTGCATGCATACATGTGTGTGTGTGTGTGCGCGTGTGTGTGTGTGTGTGTGTGCTGTGTGTGTAAATGCGCATACGTGAGTGTGTATATGGATGTGCGTGTGCATGTGCATGTGCGTGTGCGTGTGCATTTGCTTGTGCATGTGCGTGTGTGTGTGCCTGCATGTCATGTACATGTGTGTGTGTCCGTGGGTGTGCATGTGTGTGTGCACTTGTGTGTGTGTGTGTTGTGTGTGTGTGTGTGTGTGTATTCGAGAGCACATGTCTACGTGCATGTATTTGTGTCCGTGTGCATGTGTGTGTGGGCATGTGCATGGCGTGGCATGCGTGTGCGTGTGAGTGTGTTTGTGTTTGCGTGTGTGGACGTGTGTGTGCGTATGTGCGTC
>CM031238.1:359983758-359988758 GCA_018340775.1 Taxus wallichiana var. yunnanensis
TTGACCATCCTGCTTTGTGATGGTATGCGAGATCTAAAATTTAGTTTAGTTCCTAAGGTCATGCGTAAGCATTTGCCAAAATCGAGATGTCATTATAGGGTCTCTATAAGATATAATCAATTCAGTACTTCATGCATCTGAAAATTTCATGCACAAATCTTTTTGCTAAAACAGGTGAATCATCCTTAAGATTACCAACAATAAAATGTGCAACTTTTGTCAATTATTAACGACAACTAAAATAACATCATGTTTATTTCTTGGCATAGGCAGCCCCGAACAAAATCCATGCTAATTACCTGCGCCACTTATATTGCGGTATGCTATGATAATACAATAAACCGTATGATGGTACATATGCTCATCCTTAACACGCTGAAATTCCAAGTAGTGTGTCACAAAATCAGTTATGTCTTTCTTCATCTCTTTTGAAAATATTGTTGTTTTACATCAGCAAGCATTTTTGTGTGCGTGTGTGTGTGCGTGTATGTGTGCGTGTGCGTGTGCGTTTTCACTGCGTGTGTGTGTGCATGCACACATGCGTGTTCATGCATGTGTGTGTGTGTGTGTGTGTGAGTGTGCATGTGTGTGTGTGTGTGCCTCATTGTAAACAACATGTTTACTTTATCCTCGTATGTTTATGTGTGCATGTGCATTTGCATGTATGTGTTCGTGTGCGTGTGTGTGTGTGCGCGTGCGCGTGTGCCTATGCGTGTGTTCACGAATCCTTTTAACTTGTTGTTCCTTTTCGCAAGGATTTCAGTCCAATTACCTCTGTGTCTTCAATACTATTCTAGCTAATTGAGTTTCTACATTTCCTTCCGTACAATGCTTTGAAAGGTGTCATTTTCAAAGAGACATGATATGTATTATTGTAAGCAAATTCAACTAAAGGAAGATATTTTTCCCATTTGTAGTGTTGATCCATATAGTACATTCGTAACGTGTCTTCCAAGACTTGATTAACTCTCTCAATTTGACCATTTGTTTTGTGATGGTATGTGGAACTAAAATTTAGTTTAGTTCATAAGGCTGCATTAAGCATTTGCCAAAATCGAGATGTCATTATAGGGTCTCTATCAGATATAATCAATTCAAGTACTTCATGCAATCGGAAAAATTTCATGCACAAATCTTTTTGCTAAAATAGGTGATTCATCCTTCAGATTACCAACAATAAAATGTGTAACTTTGCACGTCGCTTATTAATGACAACTAAAATAACATCATGTTTATTTCTTGGCATAGGCAGCCCGTGAACAAAATCCATGCTAATTACCTGCCACTTATATTGCGGTATGCTATGATAATACAATAAACCGTGATGGGTACATATGCTCATCCTTAACACGCTGAAATTTCAAGTAGTGTGTCACAAAATCAGTTATGTCTTTCTTCATCTCTTTCCGAAAATATTGTTGTTTTACATCAGCAAGCATTATTTGTGTGTGCGTGTGCGTGTGTGTGTATGTGTGCGTGTGCGTGTGCGTTTTCACTGCGTGTGTGTGTGCATGCATGCATGCGTGTTCATGCATGTGTGTGCGAGTGTGTGTGTGAGTGTGCATGTGTGTGTGTGTGTGTGTGTGTGTGTGTGTCTCTCATTGTAAACAACATGTTTACTTTATCCTCGTATGTTTATGTGTGCATGTGCGTTTGCATGTATGTGTTCGTGTGCGTGTGCGCGTGCGCATGCGTGTGTGCGTGTGTTCACGAATCCTTTTAACTTGTTCCTTTTCAAGCAAGGATTTCAGTCCAATTACCTCTGTGTCTTGAATACTATTCTAGCTAATTGAGTTTCTACATTTCCTTCCGTCTGCAATACTTTGAAAGGTGTCATTTTCAAAGAGACATGATATGTATTATTGTAAGTAAATTCAACTAAAGGAAGGTATTTTTCCCATTTGTAGTGTTGATCCATAGAGTACATTCGTAACGTTTCTTCCAAGACCTGATTAACTCTCTCAATTTGACCATTTGTTTTGAGATGGTATGTGGAACTAAAATTTAGTTTAGTTCCTAAGGCTGCGTTAAGCATTTGCCAAAATTGAGATGTCATTATAGGTTCTCTATCGATATAATCAATTCAAGTACTTCATGCAATCGGAAAAATTTCATGCACGTCTTTTTGCTAAAACAGTGAATCATCCTTAAGATTACCAACAATAAAATGTGCAACTTTTGTCGTGCTTATTAACGATAACTAAAATAACATCATGTTTATTTCTTGGCATAGGCAGCCCGTGAACAAAATCCATGCTAATTACCCGCCACTTATATTGCGGTATGCTATGATAATACAATAAACCGATGTGGTACATATGCTCATCCTTCACACGCTGAAATTTCAAGTAGTGTGTCACAAAATCAGTTATGTCTTTCTTCATCTCTTTCTGAAAAATATTGTTGTTTTACATCAGCAAGCATTTTTGTGTGCGTGTGCGTGTGCATGTATGTGTGCATGTGTGCGTGTGCGTTTTCACTGCGTGTGTGTGTGCATGCACACATGTGTGTTCATGCATGTGTGTGTGAGTGTGTGTGTGCCTTATCAAACAACATGTTTACTTTATCCTCGTATGTTTATGTGTGCATGTGTGTTTGCATGTATGTGTTCGTGTGCGTGTGCGTGTGCGTGTGCGTGTGCGTGTGCGCGCGTGCGCGTGTGCCTATGCGTGTGTTCACGAATCCTTTTAACTTGTTGTTCCTTTTGCAAGGATTTCAGTCCAATTACCTTTGTGTCTTCAATACTATCCCAAATGCATTGAGTTTCTACATTTCCTTTTGTATAATACTTTGAAAGGTGTCATTTTCAAAGAGACATGATATGCATTATTGTAAGCAAATTCAACTAAAGGAAGATATTTTTCCCATTTGTAGTGTTGATCCATAGAGTACATTCGTAACATGTCTTCCAAGACCTAATTAACTCTCTCAATTTGACCATTTATTTTGAGATGGTATGCGGAACTAAAATTTAGTTTAGTTCCTAAGGCTGCGTTAAGCATTTGCCAAAATCGAGATGTCATTATAGGGTCTCTATCGTGTATAATCAATTCAAGTACTTCATGCAATCGGAAAAATTTCATGCACAAATCTCTTTGCTAAAACAGGTGAATCATCCTTAAGATTACCAACAATAAAATGTGCAACTTTTGTCATTTTATTAACAACTAAAATAACATCATGTTTATTTCTTGACATAGGCAGCCCCAGAACAAAATCTATGCTAATTACCTTCCACTTATATTGCGGTATGCTATGAGGATACAATAAACCAGATGGGTGCATATGCTCATCCTTAACATGCTGAAATTCCAAGCAGTGTGTCACAAATTCAGTTATGTCTTTCTTCATCTCTTTCCGAAAATATTGTTGTTTTACATCAGCAAGCATTTTTGTGCGCGTGTGCGTGTGCGTGCGTGTGCATGTGCAAGTGTGTGTTTGTGTGTGTGTGCCTCATTGTAAACAACATGTTTATTTTATCCTCGTATGTTTATGTGTGTATGTACATGTGTGTTCGTGTGCGTATGCGTGTGCGTGTGTGTGAGTGTGTACGTGAGTGTGTGTGCATGTGTGTGCTCATGTGTGTGTGCGTGTGTGCATGTATGCATGAGTGCGAGAATGCGGACATGTGTCACAGGTGTGTGTGTATTTACATGTGCATGTGCGTGTGTGTGTGTGTGTGCGTTTGTGTGCGTGTGTGCGTGTGTTCGTGCTTATGTGTGCCTATATGTGCATGAGTGTGTGTGCATGTGCGTGTGCATTTGTGTGTGCATGTGTGTGTGTGTGTGAGTGTGTGTGCATGTGCATATGCACATGGGAGTGCGTGTGTGTGCGTGCGTGTGTGTGTGTGCGTGCACATGTGCATGTGCATGTGAGTGTACGTGTGCATGTGCATGAGCATGTGCGTGTGTGTGCGCGCGTGCGTGCGTGTGTGCTTTGCATCTAGGTGTGCATGTGCGTAGATGTGTGTATATGCATGTGTGTGTGTACGTGTGCGTGTGCGTGTGAGTGTGCATGTACGTGTGCGTGTGCATGTGTGCATGCATGTGTGTGTGTGCATGTGCGTGTGCGTGCATGTGCGTGTGCGTGTGCACGTGCGTGCATGCGCGCGTGTACATCATGTGTGCGTGTTCATTCAGTGTGTGTGTGTGTGTGTGTGTGTGTGTGTGTGTGTGTGTGTGTGTGTGTGTGTGTGCCTCATTATAAACAACATGTTTATTTTAACCTCATATGTTTATGTGTGCATGTGCGAGTGCGTGTGTGTGTGCGTGTGTGTGTGCGTGTGAGCATGTGTTTATGCTCGCATGTGTGCATGTATGTGTATTCGTGTGCATGTGTGTGTTTGTGTGCGTGTGCGTGTGTGTGCGTGTGCATGTGCGTGTGTGTGGGTGTGTGTGCACACGAGTGTGTTTGTGCATGTGTGTGTATGTGTGTGTCGTCCGTGTGTATGTGTGTGTGTGCATGCTTGCATGAGAGTGCGTGCATGTTTGCGTGTCACCCGTCATGTAAGTGTGTAAGTGTGTGCATGTGAGAGTATGTGTATGTGTGTGCATGTGTGTGTGAGAATGTGTGTATGTGTGTGCGTGTGTGTGTGAGAGCGTGTGTGTGTACACATGTGCGTGTGCGTGTGCGTGTGCGCGTGTGCATGTGTCCAGTGCGTGTCTGCGTTTATGTGCATCTATGTGTATGTGTGTTTGATTCCGTGTGCGTGTGTGTGTGCATGTACGTGTGTGTGTACGTGTGTGTTTGTGTTTGCATGCATGAGTGTGTTTATGTGCGTGTGTGTTTACGTGAGCATGTGTGCGCTTCGCACATGTGCGTGTGCGTGTGCATGTGTGTTGTGTGTGTGTGTGTGTGTGTGTGTGTGTGTGTGTGTGTGTGTGTGTGGCGTGTGTGTGCGTGTGCATGTGCGTGTGTTTGTGTGTGTGCATGTGTGGGCATGTGCGTGTGCGTGTGTGTAAGTGTGTGTATGTGTGTGCGTGCATACGTGTGTGTGGTAT
>CM031238.1:359993758-360169996 GCA_018340775.1 Taxus wallichiana var. yunnanensis
TGCTATGAGGATACAATATACCAGATGGGTGCATATGCTTAGCGTTAACAAGATGAAATTCCAAGCAGTGTGTCACAAAATCAGTTATATCTTTCTTCATCCCTTTCCAAAAATATTGTTGTTTTACATCAACAAGCATTTTTGTAATACCGAGATGTCCTAAGTAAGGTGAATTATGAAATTTTATCATTAAATTTTTCCTTAACTCATTTTCCGAAGGTACATACACCCGATTATCATATCTCAAAATTCCTTCATTATTGAAGTGAAAACCTTTATATCTTATGTCATTTGGATTTGTAGCAAGTGTTGTTTTTACTTGCTGAAAGTAAAAATCAGATTCTATGATACTTTTTACCTCATCCTTAAACTGAGTTCTCAAATTTATAAGTGCAAAAATATGTTTCCTACTATTTAGTGCATCTACCACTCTGTTTTCTTTGTGTAGTGTTCGCTTTCCTTTGACACCTTTTGATACTTATTTTGATACAATCGATCACGTTATAGACATTATATGTTTTGATTTAGTATGTTGTTAGACACTTGATCATGGATTATTGTTGATCTTGATTTGGATATGATACATGATGGTTATTAGAGACACTCATCGTGCACCCTATTGAGCCCATCCCGGTGGTGAAGAAGATGCACGCCACCTCATGACAACTATACCATTGGAGAGGACTTCGCAGAGACATGGCTCAGTTTGTGTCACGATGTTTAGAGTGCCAGAGAGTTAAGGTTGAGCATCAGCATCCAGCAGGCCTTCTTTATCCTCATGCTATACCGGAATGGAAGTGGGACACCATTTCCATGGATTTCATTTTTGGGCTATCGATATCGAGATATCACCACGATGCCATTATGGTCACGGTTGATAAATTGACAAAAGTGGCTCACTTTTCTCCAGTGAAGACCACTTACATAGCTAGAGAAGTGGCTCGGGTATATTTGGATGAGATTTTCAGGTTGCATGGGATTATGTGAAAGATCATTTGTGACCGTGATCCTCTGTACACTTCACATTTTTGGACTACCATGCAGTATGTTCTCGGACGAGAATCAACTTCAGCACAACATATCACCCTGAGATAGATGGACAGACTAAGCGGGTGAATCAGATTTTAGAGGATATGCTCAGGATGTATGTGATGGATCAACAATCTAAATGGGAGGAGTACCTATACTTAGTGGAGTTTGCCTACAATAATAGTTTTCAGAATTCCACGTGGCATGACTCCTTCTCATGCTTTGTATGGTTGAGAGTGCATGACACCTCTTAGCTGGGACAAGTTAGAGGACATAATATCTCTTGGACCAGCTCTTCTACATGACATGGAGCAGCAGGTGGTGTTGATCAAGCAGAGATTGCAGGAGGCACAAGATAGGAAGAAGAAGTATGCAGATCAGCATAGGATCGACCATAGTTTTGATGTGGGCATGAAGTCGTTCCTTTGTGTCGTCGCCACACAAAGAGCCCTATCCATTACGGAAAAGGTTCTAAGTTAGATCCTAGATTCATTGGTCCTTTTGAGATCTTGGAGCGTATCAGCCTTTGGCCTACCATCTAGCATTGCCACCCAGTTTGTCTCGCATACATGATGTTTTTCATGTTTCGGTTCTCGGGAGATATATTGTAGATCCTTCTCACATGTTAGATTAGACATCATTGCGGAGTGCGGGATCGGGGCGGTGTGATGGTGTAGCCCGTTCACATCTTAGATCGCAAGACCACGGGCCTTCGAGGAAGAGAGGTTGATTAGGTTTGGGTGCGGTGGGACATGTATGATGAGATTACAACTACATGGGAGGATGCTACTTCATTACGAGTTCGGTTTCCACATTTGTTCCGGTGACTTCCCGGGAGGAAGTCGATTCTAAGGGAGGGGATGTAGTGCCCACTTTCCTTTGACACCTTTTGATACTTATTTTGATATAGTTGATCATGTTATGGACATTATTATGTTTTGATTTAGTATGTTGTTAGACACTTGATCATAGATTATTGTTGATCTTGGTTTGGATATGATACATGATGGTTATTAGAGACACTCATATGTGGATGATGATATACTATTTGACATGAATGTTTTATGGATGTTGTTCGAACATGTGATTTTGGATATTATGAGTAGATCTAGAAAATGAATATTATATGATGATGATATAGTTGTTGAGATAAATTGTATGTGATAATGTTAAACTGCCTTGATATTGTTTTGATTCACTTATTTAGATGATTTTGTGATTATATTTATATTCATTTTGGATGTTTTGATATGGCACGAAGCCAAAGGAGGTATTTGTGTTTTGCAGGTTAATATCACAACAAACATCGGGGATCGGAGACCAACCGCAATGGAATTCTAGGTGAATTCGACAAGGTCACCATAACAACTTGTTTTGTTGTGTTGTGTGTTGTTTTGTTAGGGATTCCCATAGGGGGATTACCTTTATATGTGACCATGGGTATTATGTATTTTATTGATGTGGTTAATTTCTATTATTGTGGTATGTATTTTATTAGTGATTTGTTCCTTTCTTTTATTTAATTAAAATTTTGATAGATTAATGTGGGAAATCATATGGTTAAAATTTAAATAAATTAAATTGGGATATGGGAAAGTAATTATGGAAGTTTTTGGTTCCTTGTATTAAATATGTAAGGGATGTGTAAGTTGTGTAAGAGTTGTGTAAGTCAGATTTTGGAGTATGAAACACTCCACCTCCATGGAAATTCGAATTTGTCCTTGGGGGCTGTTTTTTTGAGGTCTGTGAGACAAGTAAAACTTGTCTCATACCTCTCAATTTAATTTACCAACCATACTTATGGTTGGAGAGGTGATTTTAGACTTTAATAATGCATTTTATTAATCATGTTATCTATTTTGATTGCACTCTCTTACATTTATTTGATTAGCAGTCCTTTGGGGTGTGGGCTTTTGGAGTGTGCAAGTAATTTGTCATAATTTCACCCACCTCTTTATTGTGCTTGGGAGAATGAAGTTTTGTATTTTGTGTTTGAATTTGAGGATGTGTGATGTGGCATCCTACATGGATCCACATCATCCTCTTCTCTTCCCTCTCTATAAAATTCAAACTCTTTGCTTGTTTTTGGTTGTTGAATCTTTTTGCAAAATTCCTTGGGGCGCATTTTTCTTGTGTTGGAGCTCTTGCTTTTGGAAGGAGTTTGGAGAATTTTGTTTTGGACTGTGTGTTTTTGGCATTTGAAAGCTTGTTGTTGGAAACAAAAACTACCATGGAGAGGTAGGAGTTTTATCCATCTTTTATGTTGTTATTTTTCTTGTTGTGTTGTGTGAATGGTGCATGTTGAATTTAATTGTTGGCTGGTTGGGTAGACTACCATAGGGATGGTGTAGGAGAAGGCTATGGGGAATCCATGTGGGGGCATAAGGGAATGCCATTGGCATCAGAATTTTGTGGAGGGATTTTGGGTTTGGGATCCACCATGGAAAAGAAATAGCTTGCATTTCTTACTTTGTGGGGGGCATAAGGAAATCTATGGGGGGCATAAGGAGGGATTTGTGGGGGGCATAAGGATATGTATGGTGAAATTTATTGGCAGTTTGTTTTGGTGGATGCCCAATTCCCAATTGGGAGGCATAAACAGCTTCCCCCATAGACCTTGCTCCTTTGGCTTGCATGATCAAGCCTGAGTTTTGTTTTGATTGTTTTCAAATGCAGTTGTAAACTGCTATTTTTATGTGGACTGTATTTTATATGAATTATGCATGTTGAAAGAATGTTGTGTGTTGTGGAAGCCAGTTGTTTCCATGGGTTGAATTACACCTCTTATTGTATTTTGGTTGGGGCTCGGGGGCCAATGATGAAGGAAGGCTTCTCCTTTCATTGGATGTCTTGGTTGGGTGGAGAGCATTGCCTTTCCCCCTCTTTTGTTGTGATCAAATTGGTGAAAAAAAGAAACTTGCATGTTGTTGTTCTGGAGTGAAGGAAAATGTAGTTTGACAAGATTCCTTGTGAAACATACTCATTTGTAATCCTTTCCCACTTGATGTGGATGAAGTTGTAAATGAATATTGTGAAGAAATGATGTTCTAAATTGATTATGAAAGTGGATATTCGAATTGTGAAAAACATTTACATTCTTCTCTATACATTGGAAAGAAAGAAATAGAAATGTGTTATTGCATTCAAACATGGAAAGAATGTAAAGATGTATCTCCTTTTGAATTAATAAAGAATTGCAAGTTCATCTCTCATTGCATTGTTGGGTTGAGTTGGAATATCAAATTGTGATTGGAATCTCTGTTTAATTGCAAAGGAAAGAAAATACGTATGAAGGAAGTATATTGCTTGTTTCTTTTGGAAATATATGAAATTGGAAATCGAATTTACAATTTAGCTTTGAAATGATTTTTTTATAAACAAATAAATGTATTAGATTAGATTAGAAATAAAATATCACACTTAAATGATAAAATTGATATACAGATTTTCCTAGAAATGAATCTCTGTTGTAAATTTAAACTGACAATAATTTAATCAAAATGTACAGTTTGGACCTGCGCATAATAATCAACTTGAAATTGATATGATTTAGCATGTTAAGACATCAATGAACTCAAATTGACAAAGAACACTTAAGAAAACAATTTTAAACATTGCAAAATTGAGCCAAATCCCTTCCACAGCCGTTTTTACATCATTTGATGGAAAAATGTATGTTGAAAATCAAACAAGTGAATTTACCTCCCTAAAGCACTTTAAATCCTTCCTAGAGTAAACCTCCATGTCTGTTTGGCATGTTGAGTGAAGGAGGTGATCAAATTAGATCAAATTGAATCAAATTGATAAGTTTAAATTTACCAGTTGGTTGTTTAAAATCCTGTAAATCATTTTTGTAAAATTGACACCTTAAACTTTATCAAAAAGTAAAATTTAGAATTCTCATGCAAAGAGGGCATCGATAACTTTCCAGAAATTCTTTGTTTTCCTAAAACCAAGCTTTCTAGCTCAAGTTATGGCACTTTGAATTTTTCCTTCCTTGGCAGGAAAATTTGAAAAAAAATTCCTTAGTGGGCTCGCGGCCTGAAAATTTCCTATCAAAATTATCCTTCGAAAACTTTTGAAAAATTCTTGGAAATTTTTTTATCTTTTCCTCCATCAGCCTGCATCCAATCATAGGCTACCACATGTCCTCACTGGGCGGTGGTGGAGGTGCGGCATCTTTTATGCCCTTGCGCCTTTTAATTTAATTTAATTTTTTTGGGAAAATTTTTGAATTTTACCCCGTCGGCCTGTGCCAACTGAGAGGTGCCACGTGGCACCTTGGGGGTGATAGTAGAGAAGGGATAACTTCATCATTTTTTAAAAACTTTGTCTTTGAATTTTTTTATAAAAACCCCCATGGTCCCACACTCCCACCTTGCCTTGGGAAAATCCTCTATACTGATACACGTGGAGCCATGCGCACTTTTACCCCTTTCACCCTTCCCTTTGGCAAATTTTCCACAAGACTCCCATCGCCTTGCCCTTCCCTTTTTCCAGCAATGACTCGAGGATGGCACATGTCCCTAGAGGATCCGCGAAGGTACGGAAGTAATTTTTAATTTTCTCCTCGCACAAGGAAATTTCTAAACACCACCTCGTGACCCGCCAACCCGAAATTTACTTTTCACCCCCGCTTGACACATGTCCCCTTGGGGAAAATTTGACCCCTAAAGTTTTCCTACCTATATCTTGAGTTTTTGAAGGAGTTAGAAGGACTTCTTCATATCAGCGGAAAGGTGAGAAAATTTTCTATCCAATGGGAATGATTTAGGGAAATTTTGAATGTGTTAAGTGTTAGAAAAATCAAGTTGAAACTATGAGCCTGTTAGAGAGTGGGTATGGTGATATTTTACTCCCTGAACTTAACTGAAACTTCTAACCCTAAAATTTGGACCATGTGACCTTTAGAAATTGTTAATAAATAAAAATTATGTTCTAGTAAAATTGAATTGTTCCGAATCCTATTAGTGTCAATTGTTTTCTTACCACCTGGTTGTGGATACTTCTAATAAAAAAACTTCTTCCATAATTTCCCTAACTAACCCTAGGTTGATTCTTGGGTCTCAAGTAGGTTGTTTTAATGGGCATCACACTTTGCCTTTTATATAACTTATGTCAAAATCATATAGTGACAAAAATTCTTACCATCTTCATTGTCTTGCGTTCAGATTTGGCTGAGTGAAAATATACTTCAGCTCAAGATGATAAGTATTTAATTCAAAATGTCTTCCTAAAAGATAATATCTCCATACTTGAAGTGCATGAACTATGGAAATAAGCTCTAAGTAATGGGGAGCATAATCCAAGTCATGTAACTTGAGTTTTTTACACTCATATGCTATATAACATGTTCATTTTGTAAAATAATACCTCTAGTTCCTTCTCCGGAAGCATTTGTAACTACCGTAAAGTTTCCATTTGGATCATGTACAACTAAAATAGGTGCAGATGTTAATTGATCCTTAAGAGTTTTAAATGTTGATTCACATTTATCACTCCAAAAAAATTTCTTATCTTTCTTTTGTAATGAAGTTATCGGTGCAACAACTTTTGAAAAGTCCTTAACAAACTTCCTATAGTAACCAGCAAGCCCCATGAAGCTTCTGACTTCATGTACATTCTTAGGTGCATGCCACTCAGTTATGGAAACAATCTTTGATGGATCTACTACTATTCCATCCTTACTTATGACATGTCCTAGATAGTGCACTTCTGTTTCATAGAAAGAACATTTGGACAACTTACCATACAACTGTCTCTTTCTCTAGATTTCAAGTACTATTTTTAAATGCTCATGATGCTCATCAATGCTTTTGGAATAGATAAGAATATCCTCCAAGAATACAAGTACAAAATTTTCCATGTATTCTTGAAAGATATTATTCATTAAGTTCATAAAAGTTGCAGGTGCATTTTTCAAACTCGAAAGGTAAAACTATGTTTTATTTTTAATCGATGATACCTTAATGAAGATTTATCTTAGAATATACTTGATGCACCACACATCTGATAAAATAGATCATCAATTCTAGGAAGTGGATATCTAATTTTATTATTGCTTTGTTTAACATCCTATAATCAATACACAGTCTAAGTTTTCCATCTTTTTTTTTTTCCCAAAAGTTACCAGTGCTCCCAAGGTGAGACACTTGGTCTTATCAAACCTTTAGACAATAGTTTTGTAATTATTCCTTTAGCTCTACCAGTTCAATGTTATTAATTTGGTATGGTGCCTTGAAATAGACTCAGTTCCTGGTTTGATTTAAATTGTGAAGTCAAACTCTCATTTGGACGGAAGATTGGGTAGTTCTTCCAGGAACACATCGCAGAAATCTCTTAACAACGAATATTTTTCAAAGAAATCACTATCCCCTTCAGTTTTTTAAGAAAGTTTTACTACATACAAATTACATCCTCTATTTTTGGCCTTTTTAAGTTGCATAGCTGACATTTTCCTAATTGAAATTTCTCATGTTACCCCTTGGATGTTTGTTGTTTTCTGCAGATCGTCAAGACAACTAATGGGTTTTTCAAAACAGTCTACTTTTTCTTTATGTTCAGTAAGACAGTTAACACCTATTAATACATCATATGACCCCAAAGGAGAAACATAAAGATCAAATTCAAGTGGAAAAATAGCTAAATCTAGGAATTGTCCAAAAAAACACTTACTAACTATGTGGATAACATTATTTCCATAATGTACAACCCAATATTTTCTATTTTTCCACCTTTTCCTTTTAGTTTAGCAGCTAATTTACTAAAAATAAAGCATTCAGTAGCTCCATTATAAAAAATATAGTAACATGCATACCGAATAATTTACCTAGCACTTATATAGGTGTAACTTGTTTTTCATCTTGTTTATCACCATCTTAACATGCATCTTATACTGATCTGATTGCTTGTCATCATTTCTTAGAGGGCATTGATTTCCATAATGATCTTTACCACAGCTTTTTAGAAGCCCCATACATGTACTCTTTTGGGTTTAAATTTATTTTAGTTCAAATTATTGTTCTATCCTCCATAAGACTTATGTCCATTATTATTGTTCTTAACAAAGTTGTTTCAACATTTGCGAAAGTTTATTTGTTGTTGTTTTCTTATTGTTATTAGAAAAAAATTTATTTTTGGTACCAAACTTTTTCCATGCCCCCTTTTTGGGTGTAAGAGACGAATAAGTAGGAATTTTCTTTCTGATTTCTTCCTTATGGGCAGAAATTGCTTTTAATTTTTGTTCCTGCCAAATGAATTTTTATACAACCCCTTCTATGGTGGTTGGGTTATGAACATCTACCTCACCCCCTATGATAGGGTTTAATCCCATAATGAATTTTTGTATCCTAAACTTCTCGTCAGTTTGATACTTGAGGCACGTACTTAAGAAGTTTAGTGAACCTCTCCCAAAGACTGCTACAGCTTAACTTTCTCTAAGTTAAGTTCTAAAATTTTGTCATCTTTTGATCATAATAAAGTTGTGGCAACCAATGTTTCCTAATATAAGTCTTAAATTGATCCCAAGTTATGTTTGTTTAATCAATTTTTACTTCAGCCTTACAGTTTTCCCACCAAGACGATGTCTCATAGGAAAGCCGATAAGCCCCCATATTGCTTTAGTTTCCTCTTAGAAAAATGTTGTTGCAGAATCACAACACCCCTGGATGCAGATCAGGATTCTAGGTTGATCACTCTAGCATCCAGTGTGATTGCACAACATGGAAACCTCTCTCCAAGTGTGGGGACTTGTGAAACCGAGAGAGGAATCTCCGATTAGAGGTCGTTTCCTCAAACTCCTCCGATTTAGATCTATATTTTGAAAAACTACAGAGGTTTGAAACCTAATCCTACTCTAAAATCCAAGGAGACAGAGATAGAAAGTGTAAAAATGAAACTAAACTAACAAGTGATACACCAAAGGAGGAGTGGTGAACACTTCTTGTTCTCTGCAGATAGACACGTATCATAAAAATGTAACATAAAACATCATGCATGAGCTGATAAGATGTAATCGAGGTCTGAAATGAAACAAGCAACACAAACAGAGGGACTCGAAAACCGATCACAGAGCTCAGTATTGTCATTTCCACTGCACAAAATCCTTGTATTACAACATCAAAAAGGTAGTAAACCTGTTACAATTTTTAGAAGAGGTCTGATATTTGTAAGAATCACTTGTTACAGGTGGAAGAAGAAGCTTGCTATCCAAAAAATGTTCCCCTTTAGAAATGAGCCAAATCGCTTTTACAAAGGTGCAAGGGTCGAGCCTGGGGACAGAAACGTACAAAAACATGAGAGCCCATCCCTCCTTGAATGTAGGTGCATTAAAATGGCATGGGGACCTTAAAAACCCATACCCTATCATTTTGACTGAAATACAGGAGAAGGCGACCCATTCGCATTAAATCTGGTCGCTGGAATGTCACTTCTGGCCATGAACACACGTCAAATCTGTTTCTCAATTTTATCTCTCTAGACTACACCAAAACTCAATATTAACCCTAGAATCATGTAGAGAATTTCATAAGCTTTCCATTGATATAAAGAACATGCAAATCTGAGCTCTAGATCAAAAGATATGGAGATCTGAAGATTTAGGGCATGAAATAGGTGAAAATGTGTTTTAAAATTTTTTTCCCGCTCTCGCCACTTGTATTGATTGGTTGCGTAATTCTCTCTCCTTCCCTACTTCATTGGACACGTGTCTTATTTTTATTGGCTCAGGATTTTCCTTCAAAAAAAGCCCTTTGACCTTTGGACCTTTCTCCTTGTGACACATGTCATGATCTGGTTGGTCCGCGGGTCTACCGGCTCTTTCGCGTCCACTACGTCCATTTGTCCCGGATGTCCCAGTGCTTCGCGGGCCAAAAACTTCCGATCCACCCGAAATGGGCTTCTTTTTCCCTTATCTGTCGATGACACGTGGCGCAATCTGATTGGATCTCAGCTTTTTTGGCTATCCGCATCCCACGCGTCCCTTTGTCCCAACTGTCCCAGTGCTGAAGTTCCTCGTTTCGGCTGAACCAACCAGTTCACGTCCTTCGCGTACATTTGTTCCATCTGTCCCAAACTGTCTGGGAAAAATTCTTCTGAACCACCTGAAATGGGCTTCCTTGCTCTCGGCCGCTTCGCCTTTTCGCGTCCTCGTGGCCCAGATGTCCCAACTGCTTAGTACAAAAGTTCTCCATTTCAGCCAATCCGGCGGTTCGCGTCCTCAAGGCCCAAATGTCCCGAGCCGTTAGTCGATTTTCTTCTCCTTCGGTCGAACCGGCTTTCCGCGTCTCGACGGACCGATTGTCCCAGTGCTAAAATTTTCCTTTTCGCCAAACTGCCGGTTCGCGCTCTCTTCACGTACATTTGTTCCACTTGTCCCAGTGCTTCACGGGCCGCCTGAGGCATTTCAGCCGAACCATGCCTTGGTGTCCCGAATGTCCCAACTGTTCCTAGGACAAGGACTTATCTGATTTTCACAATTTTTCCTAGCCCAAGCTTATTTTCTCAGTAATTTTCGTATTTTCTCGAGCTTGCTCTTTTCAACCTGGACAGGAGAGTTAGAAAAAATTCTGAGGGGACCCTAGAAACATGATTTTTTCCCTGAATCCATCCATTTTCCTGGGACTCGAGAATTCTGATGTATGTTATCAAATCAACCCTGGGGGTGGATTTGGATAACAATTTGGCGACTCAGCGGGGATACCTACCTGCTAGGTAGAAGATACCAGTTTCCTGAAGCAGTCCATTGGGCATGGAGTCATCAAATATTCTATTTAGAACCTCAACTAACTCAGAATGTGCAAGGAGGAAGATGGAATGTCACCTGATGAAAGCAAGGACTACAAAACATCTCCATGGACAGCAAGTTGTGCCAAAGCACTTAGGGAAAACAAAACTAACCTATAGCAAAACAATGTGCACAAGCACTTGGAGGAAAGAAAATCTAATCTAATATTTACAGAGGTAGTGAACTTCCCTCTAGAAGCAACGCTTGAGATAGATTCCATTGACTAGAATCTGCAGTTCTTCACCCTCCAGTGAGGCCAATTGGAAAGCATTGTTGTTCTTACACTTTGTGACCATGTATGGGCCACTCCAAATGGCATCAAATTTTGAATGCCTTCCCGGTTTTTCTCTGTCCACATCCCATTTCAACACTAGATCTCCAACTTGAAAAGATCTATCTTTGGCCTTCCTATCAAAGGTCTTCTTGATCAAAGCTTGATCCTTTTCCATTGCTTGGGATGCCTCGATTTCGATCTCTTACAGCTCCATCAACTCGCATACCTCACCTCCATGGGCTCAAATTCAAGCAACTCCAGCTACTTCATGAGTTCCAATGTTGGCAAATCCAAAGTGACATGGGCAAGATTGCCTCTCTTCCATAGACAAGCTTGAATGGAGAGTTACCTGTGGATCTTTTGGGAGTTATCCTATCAGCCCATAGAGCTGATTTTAGTTTGGTGTGCCAAGACCTCTGATTCTCATCAAGAGTACTCCTAATGATCCTCAACAAGTTCTTGTTTGTAGACTCGCCCGGCCATTACCCCGAGGGTAATAGTTCGATGAAGTGCTTAGGTAAATATCGTTCTTGATGTAGCCCACTCGGTCACCTTGGATCCAATGAATGCCAATGCATGATCAGAGATTATTGTGGCAGGTACACCAAATCTAGTTGTTATCCCCTCATAAAAGTCTAAGATGTTAGACTCATTTGCCTCTTTGAGTGCTACTGCTTCTGTCCATTTGGTGAAGTAGTTTGTGGCTATCAAAATCCATTTGTGCCCTTGGCTTGAATTGGGATTAATGACTCCAATGAAGTCCAAACCCCATTGCATGAATGGCTGGTCAACTGAGATTGGATGCAATGGAAGGGCAGCAAGTCTCTCTTTTCCTATGAAGAATGCACAATTCTTACACCTCTTGATCCATGCATAGCAATCACTGAAGATTTTAGGCCAATAATAACCAGCCTTCATGATTTTTAGAGCTGTCACTCTTGGTGCAAAATGGCCACCAGCTGGTCCACCATGAAACTCTTCCAACACCCTTTGAATCTGACCTGTGCTAATGCATCTCAGCAGCACTCCATTCACATCTTTCTTGAACAAAACTCCATCAACAATGGCATACGGAACAGCCTGCAACCTGAAGTGTCTCCTTTGGGTCTTGTTCATCTCTGGAGGGCATAGGCCTGTGCCTAGGAAGTGCATAATATCTTGGGTCCAGCAAGGAGTGGGGAAAGCATTGTCTTCTTCTTGATTTCCACTTGGCTCATGGCTATCCCTGGATCAAAACAGCCTCTTGTTCGTTGCATACTTCTTTTGCTTCCCAAAACCAGCTGCTCACACAGTCCTTTCCTCTTACCAGCTTGGTGATCTTGATATCAATGTTATATTCCATGACACGGGTGATCTAACCCGCCTTTTCTCATTCAAATCCTTGTTGAGGAGGAAGTCCTTAACTCTAGCATGTGAGACTAGCAACTGGACCTTGTTGTTTGAGACTAAATGCTTGAATTTCTTCAAGCTTCTGATTACTGCAAGTACATGCTTTTCAATAAAAGAGTACCTCACCTCACAGTCATCTAGGCTCTAGCTGAAAAAGGCAATCGGCTGCTCATCATTATCTTTGTTCTGCTGTACTAGAATGGCATAAATAGTGTCATCACCTCCAAATGCATAGAGGATGAAATCCTTGGAGAAGTCTGGGTTAATGAGAGTTAGTGCCCGAGAGATAGCTTTTTTGATTGCTTCAAAACTCTCCTTGCCTTCTGCTGTCCACTTAAAATCCATGCTCTTCTTTAACATTTTGGTGATGGGCTTGACAAGGGTCAGTAAAATCTGGGACAAACTGCGGACAAAATTGATCCTTCCCAAGAAGCTTTGAAGAGCCTTCTTGTGACTTGGAAATGGTAGTACTCTTATGGCTTCAACTCTCTCCTGGATCAATTGCACACCCCTCTTTCGAGACAATATGGCCTAGAAGTTTCCCCTCGTGAGCCAGAATATGCATTTTTTGGGATTCAAAGACACTCCGAACTTTCTACACCTCTAAAACACTTGCCTGAGGTGAGAGAGATGGTCTGCTGCATTCTTTGAGAAGACAGTGATATCATCAAGGTATACCAGCACTATCTTATTGATCAAGCCTTTGAATGCCATGTCCATTGCCCTTTGAAAGGTAGCACCAGCATTGGACAGCCCAAATGGCATCTTCTTGTAAGCATATGTGCCCCATTTAGTTGTGAAGGCTGTCTTGAATTGGTCTTCTCCCTTCACCATAATCTAATTATAGCCCGAATATCCATCTAGCAATGAAAACCTTTCTGAACCAGCTACAACCTGCAATATTTGCTCCATGGAAGGGAGTGGATAATGATCTTTGAGAGATGCCCTATTGAGGTCTCGGAAGTCCACACACAACCTGATTTCTCCGCTCTTCTTCCTGACTGGAACCAAGTTAGCAACCCAGCTTGAGTGCTTGATCGGGAATATAATGCTTGCCTCTATTAGCTTATTTAGCTCTTTCTTCATTAGAGGCTCAATGTGAGGGTTAACAGGTCTCTGCTTCTGCCTGATGGGCTTAGCATCTGGATCCAATTCTATGGTATGTTGTGCCAAATTCGGATTGAATCCTCTCAAGTCTTCATAGCTCCAAGCGAAGACATCTGGAAATTCTTGGCAAAGCTATATGAAATCTGATTTCTCCTACTCAATGGCCACTTTACCAATTTGAAGTGTTTTGCCTTCCCCAACCGGAATTGGCTCTAAATCTTCTCTCTTGACCTGTATGTTAGCCTTTTCCTTACGGAACTGGTCGTTAGGGTTGAAGATAGACTCCAACGTTACTAAACCTTTGGGAAGCTTGTTTGTCCATGCAGCTGCACTACTTGATCCCCATACTGCTGCTCTAGTCTGTCCTGATTCCTAGCTGAGAATTCAGCCTCTTCTTGTAAAAAATTGATGATCTGTTGATCGTTCTCAAACACCTGCCAGCTTATATTATTATCTGGAACTGCTGGCCTCACAATCACATGGATATGTGGCTGTGTTTTTTCCCTTTTGATGTTTTCAACCACATCAAACGTTGCTCCAACTGCTGCGAGCCTATCCGCGGCTTCATTTTTCTTCCTAGGTATGGACATGATGTTGAAAGCTTTGAAATCCTCAATGAGGTCCCATACCCTATTCTTGTAGTTCTTTAGCAGGTCATTCTTTGTAGCATGTTGTCCCCTGACTTGATTGATGATCAGCTCACTATCCCCGAACACCTGCAAGTTATTTATGCCCTTTTTCCTAGCCCAATGAAGTCCATGAATCAAGGCCTCATATTCAGCTGTGTTGTTTGAACAAGAAAACTGGAAACGAAAAGCTGAATAATATTTGATGCCTTGAGGTGAAACAAGCATAGCTCCTCCTCCTGCACCTTGCCTACTCCTTGATCCATCGAAAAATAATTTCCATACCTCATTGTCATCCTTATGATCTGGCTTGGTGATGCTGGGGAGAGGTTGATCCTCTTCATGTAAACAATAAACCCCTAGCTCAGATTCTTCTACTTCTTGATAGGGATCAAAAGCATGTATCTTGTTCGCCCATTCATCAAGAGTTAGATCCGGGATACTTCCAATCTTGGTGTCAGCCTCATCAGTGCTAGGGTGATCTTCTTGATCAAATGCTGAGCAATTGGCATTAATCTGACTTGGAGTGTAAGGCTCAATATGAAAGTTTGCAATTGGTTCGGATCTGATTGTGACCTTAGTACCATATCTTGTTCTGAACAACATGTGTGACCAATCAGCAGATACATAGCCTCCAATTTTGGCTGTGAAATCCCTTGATAAACATAGGGCAAAGAGTGGTGGCAAATCTATCACTGATATATCTTGTAAAACGATAACGTTGGGGCATGTATGCAAGGTAAGATTCAAACCTTTAATCACTCCAACTATTACTATTGCTGTCCCATCTAGCTGCACTACCCCTTTAGATGTTATTTCATCTGGAGCCCTAGCTGATCAGCTATCTGTTTAGGCATTACCGAGCTACTTGCCCCGGAGTCTATCATGTAATTATGTACTAGCTGATTTCCAATGATTAATGAAACATAGAAAGGAGGGGGCTTCAACATTTTACCTTGTTGCCTTCCATGACTTCCTTCAGGCTGGGCAGCGTTTGTAAGCACTTTGTCTTGCATCTGAACCTGTTGATTCGAAGTTGGACAATCCTTCATGGCAGCTTGTAGTAGATCTCTTTGGCCTAGGATAGATAGGGATTCCCACATTGATATGTTGACGTTAGTCTTCTTCATCTGTTCAATGATACTGAACGGGGATGAAGAATCTCTCTCGTTGTCCCTTGGTTTGCACATTTACTCCTTGCACGTGGGTAGCAACAACTGGCATTTGAGTTGGCCTAGGGGCTGTTTTTGGCTGCCCTTGTGCATTTGAAACTGGACTTTGTTTGCCAATCATTTGTGGAGCCATGGAAGTTTGTGGATTGGGCCGGGGCTAATGGTTGTTCTTCACCCAAATTTCTTCTCTTTGACCTTGTGTTGGCTGCAACACCTTGAGAAACTGCTTGATTCATGCCACATAAATCTTCTGCTTGCCGGTTCACCAATGTGGTGTCATTTGGGGCTGATTGCTGTTGGAATGTTTCTTGTTGTTGATTGCTTTCCTTGATCCGCCCTCACCCTCCACACCAGTAGTTGTCACCATCAATGCTTGATTGAGAGCACCATTGAAGCACATGGATTGGTTATGAGGCTCGTTGCATGGAAAGCACCAATCATATTCTTAGGCCATGTTATTCTGTGTTGGCACTAATGCCTTGGAGGCAGATATGGCATTTGGATTATAGGGCTGAAAAGGTCTATTGGCAGGAGGCCTTACTTGGCTTTGATTTTGATTCATATTTGCAACTGGATTAGGTGGTCTTTGTGGTTGGTATGGCTGCCTATTAGGCTGATCTTGGGGTTGATAAGAAGGTCTGAAACCTTGGGCTTGGTGCCTCTTGAAAGTAACCAGCTCATTGCCTAGGTTTTGCAACTGTTTCATGACCTCTTGGAGTTCATTTGAAGCACTAGAGGATGAAGTGGAAGCTTCATTTGAACTCTGATTTCTAGGAGTGGGAACAGGAGTGAAAGTGGGTGCTTGACTAGTGCTTGGATTTTCTAAGTTTGGATACAATGGCATGGGAGGCCTAGGAGCCAATTTACCAGCTTGAATAAGATAGTTTTCAGCCCTAATGGCAATGCTATAAGCCATAGGGATAGTTATGCCTCCCATGGACTGAATCAACATAGACATATCGTAATTTAAAGCTTTAAAGTAATATAGAAAAGCACCTTTTCTTGTTGGCTTTGATTGCCACTGGAATCCTATCCCAAGACCTTTGAAATCTGAAGTTGAAGTCAGTCAGCTGCTCGTTGGGGGCTCTCTTGATAGTTGTCATCTGCTCCAAAAGAGACAAGTTGTCTCCCTTCTCTCCAAATTGCTCGTGAAGTGCAATACACAGCTGATTCTAGTTTGTGATAGAACCAGCTCCAAGGCTCCTAAACCATTATAATGCTTTACCCTTGAAGGAAGATGCCAGTAACTTGACAGCCACTTGTATTTCATTGATTTCATGAATTACACAAAGGTTAGCAATATCTTTAACATGATCACCTGGAGTAGTCTGATTTTCTCCAGTGAAGTAGGGAATGTTCTTCAAGGCTGCAATAGGAACTGGATGTTGTGCATTGAGAGCAAGTGGGCTGCTGCATGTGAAGTTGACGTAGGGATTGTTCAGATCCATTCTGATTGGTCTTAAAACCCTTGTTGACTGAATGAAAGGCCTACCAGGTGGAGGAGTTGAGAGAGTTCTGTTTGGTGGAGATGGAGACCTTTGAATCCTTCTTCCTCTTTGCCTTCTTCTTGGAGATAACTGCAGGTATTCAAACAGCACTTCTTCTTCTCCAACTCTTGACCTTGTGGTGATTCTTCTCATGAGTTTTCAGCCTACACTCATCGAAAATCGCTTGATTCTTCCCCAGGAGTCGCTAGATATGCAAATAATAGCTCTTATAAGCAAGAAAACTGCAGCAGATGCATATCAACTTTGATGCAATAAAAATGAGAGCTCTGGTGTCCCACCAGGCATGCCAAAATTGTTGTTGCAGACTCACAAAGCACCCCCAGACGCAGATCGGGATTCTAGGTTGATCACTCTAGCATCCAAGCAGATTGCACAACATGGAAACCTCTCTCCAAGTGTGGGGACTTGTGAAACCGAGAGAGGAATCTCCATATTAGAGGCTGGTTCCTCAAACTCCTCTGATTTAGATCTATATTTTGTAAAACTACAGAGGTTTGAAACCTAATCCTACTCTAAAATCCAAGGAGACAGAGATAGAAAGTTCAAAAAATGAAACTAAACTAACAAAGCGATACACCAAAGGAGGAGTGGTGAACACTTCTTGTTCGTAAATAGACACGAGATCATAAAAATGCAACATAAAACATCATGCACGAGCTGATAAGATGTAATCAGAGGTCTGAAATGAAACAAGCAACACAAACAGAGGACTGAAAACTGATCACAGAGCCTGTATTGTCATTTCCACTGCAAAATCCTTGTATTACAACATCAAAAAGGTAGTAAACCTATTACAATTTTTAGAAGAGGTCTGATATTTGCAAGAATCACTTGTTACAGGTGAAAGAAGAAGCTTGCTATCCAAAAAAATGTTCCCCCTTTAGAAATGAGCCAAATCTGGCTTTTACAGTGCAAGGGTCGAGCCCAGGGGACAGGAAACGTAAAAAACATGAGAGCCCATCCCTCCTTGAATGTAGGTGCATTAAAACAGCATGGGGGACCTTACAAACCCATACCCTATCATTTTGACCGAAATATAGGAGAAGGTGACCCATTCTGCATTAAATCTGGTCGTTGGAATGTCACTTCTGGCCATGAACACGCGTTAGAGCCGTTTCTCAATTTTCTCTCTCTAGACTACACCAAAACTCAAGATTAACCACAAAATCACGTAGATAATTTCATAAGCTTTCCGTTGATATAAAGAACGTGCAAATCTGAGCTCTGGATCAAAAGATATGGAGATCTGAAGATTTAGGGCACGAAATAGGTGAAAATGCGTTTTAAAAAAAAAATTCCGCACTCTGCCACCTGGATGACACATGGCATGCATTGATTGGTCGCGTAATTCTCTCTCCTTCCCTGCTTCATTGGACACGTGTCTTATTTTTATTGGCTCAGGATTTTCCTTCAAAAATCACCCTTTGACCTTTGGACCTTTCTCCTTGTGACACGTGTCATGATCTGGTTGGTCCGCGGGTCTGCCGGCTCTTTCGCGTCCACCGCGTCCATTTGTCCCGGATGTCCCAGTGCTTCGCGGGCCAAAAACTTCCGATCCACCCGAAATGGGCTTCTCTGTCCCTTATCTACCGATGACACGTGGCGCAATCTGATTGGCTCTCGGCTTTTTCGGCTATCCACATCCCACGCGTCCCTTTATCCCAACTGTCCCAGTGCTAAAGTTCCTCGTTTCGGCCAAACCGGCCGGTTCACGTCCTTCGCGTACATTTGTTCCATCTATCCCGACTGTCTGGGACAAATTCTTCCGAACCGCCCGAAATGGGCTTCCTTTGCTCTCGGCCGCTTCGCCTTTTCGCGTCCTTTGCATCCTCGCGGCCTAGATGTCCCAACTGCTTAGTACGAAAGTTCTCCATTTCGGCCAATCCGGGCGGTTCGCGTCCTCAAGGCCCAAATGTCCCGAGCAGTTAGTCGATTTTCTTCTCCTTCGGCCGAACCGGCTTTCCGCGTCCTCGCATCCCGATTTGCCCGATTGTCCCAGTCATAAAATTTTCCTTTTACCGAACCTACTGGTTCGCGCCTTCGCATACATTTGTTCCACTTGTCCCAAGTGCTTCATGGGCCACTCCGGAGGCGTTTCGGCTGAACCATGCCTTGGTGTCCCGAATGTCCCAACTGTTCCTAGGACAAGGACTTAGCCGATTTTCACAATTTTTCTTGGCCCAAGCTTATTTTCTCAGTAACTTTTTCACATTTTCTCGGAGCTTGCTCTTTTCAAGGCTCAACGAAATGAGTAAAGATAACAAAAAATTCCCCAAATAAAAGTATTCCAAATACAACACGAGATGGGTATTCCACTTAGAAAGAAAATACAATCACAAACCAAGTTAAATAGAACAATGGTCTCCACTTCTATTATCAAGAAAACTACCCAAAATGAAGAACCTACATTAACTTGAACAATGATGTAATGCCAAAATGGATACTCCTTCAAGCTAGATTCCAACGACAACGAAAAGAGGCATGCAAGTTAAGATCTACAAATTTCCACGAGTCATGTAACTATTAAAAGCATTTAAAACCTCCACATAAATTTTCAATCAGTCAGAGAACCACATAGACTTGTTTCAATAGCAAGAAGGTCTGAATTTACAAACAAGCTAGCATTGCAATCACAATTCACACTTCCATATTTTGTTTTTCAATAATGAAGAACTAGTAGCATCCAAAGAAATAAAACAAACACCATTGATGCAAGAATAATCAATCATAAAAACAGAACCAAAAGGTTTCCACAAAGAGAAGAGTTGTTTTTATGAAGCATTTAAGTAAAAGTAAAAAAACTTAATGGATAGGGCCTATCATGCCTGATAGAGCTCCTATCTTCACTTTCTCATAGAAAATCTTCAAGCTGAGCTTTGATAGCTAATCCTTTCCATGAAAATGCCAACAAACTCCTCAAAACCTTCTTCACTTCCCTCTTATAACTTTCACAGTGATATTTTCTTCACTATAATTGCCATGTAAGGCAAAACACATGCAAATATTTGAACCGATGGTTCAAGAGAAAACCACATGCAGAGCTAAAGCTCATAAAAGACCAAATGACCAAAACAAAACAAAACCATTCTCTTTCCAACTTCCCCTTTTCCCGGGCGTTTCTTCGCCATTACCCAAAAATATTAAATGTCGAACATGACTGACAGTCCTTCCCCTTCTCCGTAGCCACCAACTTGCATTTGGCTAGATCTAAATTTAAATTTCCATGCAACAATCACTTTGGTGGAGGTGCCAACTCAACCTCCCTATCTTATTTCATGCATTTGCCAATTTTGGCCAAACAAAAGTTTTAATGCCCACTAAACCATCATAAATACCTTGAGGATGGTGCCACCGACCTTCCCTAAGCATGTCATCCCATCCATCCCCTTTAGGTTAGCCAAACTTTAGGTTAGGTTCAACATTAGTTTAGGAACTAACATAGGTCCTTAGGTAATGTTTAAGGTTTAGTCTTAGGCTTTCCTTTAATTATTAACATCACACATTAATAAAGAACATAGTAACTTAGGATAGGTTACAACTTTAGGATAGGATTACAATCTAAGGAACATAGTTTAATTAGGTCCCTTTAGTAATAGCTAAGACTTGCATCATAAACTTACCAAAGAAGAATCAAAATTCCATCAAAGATCACTTACAAAGAAAGGAGTAGCAGAGATCACTGACTTTGAGACACAACTCGAATTCAAAGATCACATGATCTGTCTGTGTCGCTTTCAATATGACCATAAAGTCATGAATTAGAAGCATACCTTGGATAAATGAAATTGATCCAAGGTATTATTGTTCTTCATCTGAGATTATGAAGACTAAAGCACAAATCCAAGTGCAACAAAACTAGGTTGATGGTTTAGGGTTCATGGATTAGGTTTTGGATTTAGGGTCTAAGGTATGGGATTTTGGGTTTAGGAGTTATAAATTAGGGTTTAAGGTTTGGGATTTAGGTTTTATGTATTAGGGTATATGGCTTAGGTTTTAGGGCTCAAATTTTAGGTTTTAATGATTAGGTTTTAGGGCTAAGGGTTTAGAGATAAGGGTTTAGGGTTTAGGGGTTTACATCTTAAGGTTTTTGTTTTAGGGATTAGTGTTTAGGGTTTGGGGTTTAAGGTTAAGGGTTTAGGTTTCATAGTTTAAGGTTTATAGTTTATGGTTTAAGTGATTTAGGGTTTAGGGTTTATGGATAAATTTTTAGGGTTTTTAATCTAGAGGGTTTAAAGTTTATTGTTTAGGGTTTAGGTTTTAGGTTTTAGGGGCTAGGGTTAAAATTTTAACATTTAGGACTCAAGGTTTAGGTTTTAGGTTTTATGTGTTTAGGGTTTAGGGTTTAGAGTTAAATGCTAAGGGTTAAGGATTTATGTTTTAGGTTTTAGGATTAAGGATTATGTTTAAGGGTTTAGGGTTTAGTGTTTAGGGTTAGGGGTTTATGAGCTAAGGTTTAGGGTTTAGTTTTTACCGATTCTAGTTTAGGGTTTATGGCTAAATGTTTAGTAATTAGGGTTTTGAAGGTTTAGGGACTAGGGATTAGAGTTTAATATATATGGTTCAAGATTTAGGGATCGGTTTTACTGGTTCTTGTTTAAGGTTTAGGTTATATGATTTAGGTTTTAGGTGTCAAGGTTTAGGGTTTTGTCTTTATGGTTTTAATGTTTATTGTTTAGGTTTAGGGTTAGGGGTTTAGGGTATAAGGATAATATTTTAGGGTTTAAGGTTTATAGTTTTGAGTTTAGTCTTTAGGGTTTAGGGATGATGGTATAGGGTTTAAAATGGTTTAGGGATCGGGTTCTAGGGTTTTGGGTTATAGTTTAGGGCTAAGGGCTTAGGGTTTAATGTTTAGGGAGTTTAGGGTTTTGACTAGGGGTTTACGATTTAGGGCTAAGGGTTTATAGTTTAGGGTTTAGGGCTCGGGGTTTATGGTTTATGATTTAAGGTTTACGGTTTAGCTTTTAGGGTTTAAGGATCATTGTATAGGGTTTAGGGTTTAAGTTTTAGGGATCGGGTTTGGGTTTTAGGGATTATATTTTAGTATTTATTTCTTAGGGTTTATGGTTTATCTGCTAAGAGTTTCAAGTTTACATTTTATGGTTTAGGATTTAGGGCGTAGGGTTTAGCACTTCGAGGTTGGGTTTTAGGGTTTAGGGTTTAGGGTTTATGGATCAAGGTTTAGGATTTAGGATTTATGTTTCAAGGTTTATGGATCGGGTACAAGGTTTAGGGTTTAGTTTTTATGGTTTAGGGTTTAGGTTTTAGGGCTCATGGTTTAAAGTTTAGGGTTTAGGTTTTTAGGTTTAGGGTTTATGTTTTAGTGTTTATGGATCAAGGTATAGGGTTTATGGTTTAGGGTTTAGCGTTTATGGATTAGGGTCTAGGTTTTAGGGCTCAAGATTTAGGGTTTAGGGTTTAGGGTTTAGATTTTAGGGCTAAGGGATTTGGATTTAGGGTTTATGTTGTTGTGAGGTTAAAGGTTGAGGGTTTATGGATGATGGATTATGGTTTAAGGTTTAGGTTTTAGGGTTTAGGGTAATGGGTTTAGGGATTAGGGTTTATGGGTTTGGAATTAGGGTTTAGGTGTTAGGAATTAGGGTTTAGGGTTTAGGGTTTACATATTATTTTAAATGGTTTAGGGTTGAAGGTTGAAGTTTTAGGACTTAGATGTCGGTTTTAGGGTTTAGGGTTTACGGCTAAGGTTTTAGGGTTTAAGGGGTTTACGATTTAGAGTTTAGGGTTTAGTGATTCTAGTTCGGGGTTTGGTGTTTAGGGTTTAGGGAATAGGGTTTAGGGCTCAAGGTTTAGAGTTTAGGGTTTATGGTTTATGGTTTATGGTTTATTGGTTAGGGTTTAGGGTTTAGGTGTTGGAATAAGGGTTGAGGTTTAGGGATAAGGGTTTAGGGTTTATGGTATAGGGTTTAGGGTTTAGGGTTTATAGTATAGGGTATAGGGTATAGGTTTTTGGTTTATGACTAGGGGTTTAGGGTTTAGAACTCAATTTTTTTGGGTTTAGTGTTTAGGACTTAGAGTTAAGGATTTAGGGTTAAAGGTTTAGGGTTTAGATTTTATAGTTTATGGATTATGGTATAGTGTATAGGGTATAGGGTTTAAGATTTAGGGTTTAGGGTTTATGGATTAGGGCTCAATGTTTAGGGTTTAGGTTTTAGGGTTTAGGGTTTACATGGTTTACAATGTAGGGTTTTGGGTTTTGGGTTTTGGGTTTATTGTTAAGGTTTTTTGGCTGGCTTAGGTTTTAGGACTTAGGGTTTAGGGTTAGGGTTTATTGGGTTTAGACTTTAGGCTTTAGGTATTAGGGTTTAGGGATTAAGGTTTATCTTTAGGCTTTAAGGTTGAGAGTTTAAGGTTCAGGGCTAAGGATTTTAGGTTTCAGGTTAGGGTTTAGGGTCGAGGGTATAGGGTTTAGGTTTTATGGTTTAGGGTTTACAGATTAGGGTTTACCATATAGGGTTTAGGATTTATAGTTTAGTGTGTAGGACTAAGGTTTTAGTGTTAGGGTTTAGGGTTTAGGGATCAATTTTTAGGGTTTAGGGATTAAGGTTTGGGGTTTTAGCATTTAGGGTTTAGGGATCATTGTTTAGGGTTTATGTATCAAGGTATAATGTTTAGGGTTTAAGATTTTGTATTTAGGGTTTAACGCTAAGATTTTATGGTTTAGTGTTTAGGGGGTTTACCATTTAGGGTTGTGTTCAACATTTATGGTTTAGGGTTTAGGGCTTAGGGTTTAGGGTTTAGGGTTTAGGGTTGATGGTTTAAGGTTGATGGCTTAGGGTTTAGGGTTTATGGTTTAGGGTTTAGGGATATGGGTTTAGTTTTTAGGGTTTATGGACAAGGGTTTATGAATTTACAATTAGAGATTAGGTTTAGGGCTCAAGGGTTAGGATTTAGGGTTTAAGATTTAGGCATCAACATATAGGGTTTAGTATTGTAGGTTTAGGGTTTAATGTTTATTGTTAAGGGTTAATAATTTAGAGTTTGGGGTTTAGTCATAACAGTTTAGGTTTTAGTGTTCAAGGGGTTTACAACTTATTGTTTAGATTTTAGGAGTTAGGTTTTAGGGTTAAGGGTTTAGGGTTTATAGTTTAGGGCTCGGGGTTTATGGTTTAGGGTTTAGGGTTTAAGGCTTAGGGTTTAGGGTGTAGAGTTTGGGTTTAGAGTTTAGCGATCAAGGTATAGGTTTAAGGGTTTATGGTTTAGAGATATGGGCTTAGGGTTTAAGGGGTTTACTGAGTTTAGGGTATTGTGTTTTTGTTTTAGGGTTCATGGTTTAAGGTTTAGGTCTCGGGGTTTAGGCTTTAGCCTTTAAGGTTTGGGTTTAGGGGTAAGGGTTTTGGGTTTAGATATTAGGGTTTAGGGTTAAGGGTTAAGGGTTAAGGGATCATGGTTTAGGGTTTAGGGATCGAGTTTAATGTTTAGGGATTTAGGGTTTATGGTTTAGGGCTAAGGGTTTAGAGCTTAAGGTTTAGGTTATAGGGTTTAGGGTTTAGGGCTTAGGATTTAGGGTTTAGGGTTTAGGGTTTAGGTCTCTGGGTTTATGGTTTAGGGTTTATGGATAAGGGTTTATGAATTAGGGATTAGGCTTTACTGTTTATGGCTCAATGTTTAGGATTTATGGTTTAGGGTTTAGGGATCACTTTGTATAGGGTTTAGATTTCAAGGAATAGGGTTTAGGTTTTAGGGTTTATTATTAAGGGTTAAGGGTTTATGGTTAAAGGTTTAGGTGTAATTATTTAGGGTTTAGGGTTTAGGGGATTTAAGGTTTATTATTTATATTTTAGGGTTTAGGGTTTAGGGATAAGGGTTTATGGTTTAGATTTTAGGGCTCAGAGATTAGGGTTTAGAGTTTTTGTTTAATTATTTAGGGATAAACGTATATGGTTCTTGCTTTTGGGTTTTGGGTTTATGGTATAGGGTTTAAGGTTTATGTCTTAGGGTTTCAGGTTTAAGGTTTAGGTGGTTTAGGGTTTAGGTTTGATGGTTTACATTTTTTGTCTCGGGGTTTAGGTTTTAAGGCTAAGAGTTTCTGTGTTTACGGCTTATGGTTTAGAATTTAGGGTTTAGGGTTTAGGTTTTAGGGCTAGGGGTTTAGGGTTTCAATTTTAGGGCTAAGGGTTTAGGTTTTAGGGTTTAAATCTCAAGGTTTAGGGTTTAGGTTTTAGGGTTTAGGCATTATGGTATATGGTTTAGGGTATACGTTTAGGGTTTATGGTTTAGGGTTAAATATTTAGGTCTAAGGGTTTGGGGTTTAGGGTTTAGAGTTTAGGATTATGGGTTTAGGATTTATGGCTAGGGGTTTAGGGTTTCTAGTTTCAGGCTAAGGGTTTAGATTTTAGGGTTTAAATCTCGAGTTTAGGATTTAGGGTTTAGGGTTTAGGAATTCTAGTTTAGGGATCAAAGTATATGGTTTAGGGTATAAGTTTAGGGTTTATGGTTTAGGGTTAAATATTTAATTCTAATGGTTTGGGGTTTAGGGTTTAGAGTTTAGGGTTAAGTGTTATGGATTCAGGGATTAACATGTTTAAGGTTTAGGGTTTAGGGTTGAGTTTTTAAGGTTGATGGTTTAGGGTTCATGGATTAGAGTTTGGGATTTCGGGTTTATGGTATGGGTTAAGAGTTTAGGATATATGGATCAGGGTTTAGGAGTTAGGAATTAGGGTTCAAGGTTTTTATTTAGGTTTTATGTATTAGGGTATATTGCTTAGGGTTTAAGGTGTAGGGTTTAAAGCTAAAAGTTTAGATTTTAATGTTTAGGGTTTAGGGTTTTACATCTTAAGGTGTTTGTTTTAGGGATTAGGGATTATGATTTGGGGTTTAAGGTTTAGGGTTTATTTTTAGGGTTAAGGGTTTAGGTTTATGAGTTTAGGGTTTATAATTTATGGTTTAGGATTTAGGGTTTATGGATAAAGTTTTAGGGTTTATAATTTATAGGGTTTACATTTTAGTGTTTAGGGTTTAGGTCTTAGGGATTAGGGGTTAGTTGTTAGGGTTAAATATTTAACGTTTAGGGCTCGGGGTTTAGGTTTTAGGTTTTAGGTTTTAGGTGTTTAGGGTTTAACACTAAGGGTTAAGGATTTAGGTTTTAGGTGGTTTAAAGTTTACGATTCGTGTTTTAGGATTTAAGGATTATGTTTTAGGGTTTAGAGTTTAGGGTTATGGGCTTAGGGGCTAAGGTGTAGAGTTTAGTTTTTAGGAATTAGGGTTTGATGTTTATGGCCAAATATTTAGGGATTTGGATTTTGAGGGTTTAGGGACTAGGGATTAGAGTTTAAGATTTAGAGTTTAGGCTTTAGGGCTCAGCATTTATGGTTAATGATTAAGGTTTTGGGTATATGGTTTAGGTTTTAAGCATCGTGGTTTAGGGTTTTGGGCTAAGGTTTTAGGGTTTATTGTTTAGGGTTTAGGGTTTAGGGTTACAGTTTAGGGTATAAGGATAAGATTTTAGGGTTTTGGGTTTATAGTTTACAGCTTAGTCTTTAGGGTTTAGGTTTAAGGATGTAGAGTTTAGGGATGAGGGTATAGGGTTTAGGGTTTAGGGATCACGGTCTAAGGTTTTGGGTTTAAAGTTTAGGGCTAAGGGCTTAGGGTTTAGGGTTAAATGTTTAGAGAGTTTAGGGTTTTGGCTAGGGGTTTACAATTTAGGGCTTGGGGTTTACAGGTAATGGCTTAATGTTTAGGGTTTAGGGCTTAGGGTTTATAGTTTAGGGTTTATGGTTTAGGGATTAGGATTTAGCGTATAGAGTTTAGGGTTTAGAGTTTACAACTTAGTGTGTAGGACTAAGGTTTTAGGGTTATGGTTTAGGGTTTAGGGATAAGGGTGTAGGGTTTAGGGTTTAGGGCTCAATTTTTAGGGTTTAGGGATTAGGGTTTTTGGTTTTAGCATTTAGGGTTTAGGGATTATCGTTTAGGGTTTATGTATTAAGGTATAAGGTTTAGGGTTTAGGATTTTATTATTTAGGGTTTAAGGCTAAGGGTTTATGGTTTAGTGTTTAATAGGTTTACCATTTAGTGTTTAGTGTTCAACATTTAGGGTTTGGGGTTTAGGGCTCGGGGTTTATGGTTTGGGGTTTAGGGTTGTGAGTTTAGGGTTTAGGGCTTAGGGTTTAGGGCTCTAGGTTTAGGGTTTAGGGTTTATGGATAAGGGTTTAGGAATTTAAGATTAGAGTTTAGGGTTTAGGGTTCAACGTTTAGGATTTTGGGTTTAAGATTTAGGCATCAATGTATAGGGTTTAGGGTTCAAGGTTTAGAGTTTAGTGTTTATTATTGATGGTTAAGAATTTAGGGTTTAAGGTTTAGGGTTTAGGGTTTATGCATAATGGTTTATGATTTAGAGTTCAATGGTTTTACTATTTTTTTATATTGAGGAGTTAGGTTTTAGGGTTTATGGTTAAGAGTTTAGGGCTCGGGGTTTAGGATTTAGGGTTTATGGCTTAGGGTTTAGGGTTTAAAGTTTGGGTTTAGATTTTAGGGATCAAAGTATAGGGTTAAGGGTTTAGGGTTTAGGGTTTAGCGCTATGGGCTTAAATTTTTAGGGATTTACGGTATTGTGTTTTGGGTTTAGGGTTTAGGGTTTAAGGTTTAGGTCTTAGGGCTTAGGCTTTAGGCTTTAAGGTTTAGGGCTTAGGGGTAAGAATTTTGGGTTTAGGTCTTAGGGTTCGGGGTTCAGGGTTTAGGGTTAAGGATCATTGTTTATGGTTTAGGGTTTAGGGATCGGGGTTTAATATTTAATGATTTAGGGTTTATGGTTTATGGCTAAGGGTTTAGGGCTCAAGGTTTAGGTTATAGGGTTTATGGTTTAGGTATCTGTCTCTAGGATTAGGGTTTAGGGTTAATGGATAAGGGTTTAGGAATTAGGGATTAGGGTTTACGGTTTACGGTTCACTTTGTTTATCATTTATGGTTTATGGTTTAGGGATCACCGTAGAGGGTTTATGGTTCAAGGATTAGGGTTTAGGTTCTAGGGTTTATTATTAAGGGTTAAAGGTTTAGGGCATGTGGCTTAGGCATAATGGTTTAGGGTTTAGGGTTCGGGGGTTTATGGTTTATTATTTATATTTTAGGGTTTAGGGTTTAGGGCTAAGGGTTTAGAGTTTAGGGCTCGTGGATTAGGGTTTAGAGTTTGGGTTTTAGTGTTTAGGGATCAAGGTAAATGGTTTAGGGTTTATGGTTTAGGGCTAAGGGCTTAGGGTTTAGAGGGTTCTAGGTTTAGGGTATAGGGTTTAAGGTTTAGGTCTCAAGGTTTAAGGTTTAAGGTTAAGGGTTTAGTGTTTTGGGTTTAGGGTTTAGGTTTTAGGGATTATGGTTTAATGTTTAGAAGTTTAGGGTTTATGGTTCGGGGTTAAGGGTTTAGGGCTCAAGATTTAGGTTTTAGGTTTTAGGGCTTAGGGTTTAGGTCTTATGGTTTAGGGTTTAAGTTTTAGGGTTTATGGGTAAGGGTTTAGGGTTTAGGGTTTAGGGTTTATGGTTTAGGGTTTAGGGCTAAGGGCTTAGGTTTTAGAGGGTTATTGCTTTTGGGTTCTAGGTTTAGGGTATAGGGTTTAAGGTTTAGGTATCATTGTTTAGGGTTTAAGGTTTAGGTTTATGGGTAAGGGTTTAGGGTATAGGGTTAAGGGTTTAGAGTTATAAGTTTAGGGTTTAATGTTTAGGTTTTAGGGTTTCGTGTTTAGGGCTTAGGATTTATGGATTAGAGTTTAATGTTTGGGAATTTAGGGTTTATGGTTCAAGGCTAAGGGTTTAGGGATCAAGGTTTAGGTTTTAGGTTTTAGGGCTTAGGGTTTAGGTCTTAGGGTTTAGGTTTTAGGGTTTAGGGTTTATGAATCAATGTATAGGAGTTAGGGTTTAGGGTTTAGGCTCACGGTTTGGGTTTTAGAGTTTAGGGTTCGTGTTTAGTGTTTAGAGTTTAGTTTTTAGGGTTTAGGGTTTAGGTCTTAGGGCTTAGGGTTTAGGGTTTATGGTTTATAGTTTAGGGCTAAGGGTTTAGGGTTTGTGTTTAGGTGTTTTACTGGTGTAGCATTTAGGTTTCAGTATTTTGGGATTATGGTTTAGGATTTAGGGTTTAGGGCTAAATGTTTAGGGATTAGAGTTTCTGGGTGTTAGGGTTTAGGGATTAGATTTTAAGATTTATGGTTTAGGGCTTATGGCTTAGGGTTTATGGTTAGTTTAGGGTTTAGGGTTTAGGGCTCATGGTTTAGGGTTTTGGGTTTAGGATTTAGGGTTTAAGGGTTATGTTTTAGTGTTTAAGGCTAGGTGTTTGTGGTTTAGGGTTTAGGGTTTAGGGATAAGGGTATATGGTTATTGTTTAGGGCTTATGGCTTAGGGTTCTGATTTAGGTTTAGGGTTTATGGTTTAAGGTTTAGGGTTTACAGGTTTATGGTTTAGGGATCGGGGTTTAGGGTTTTGGGTTTAGGGTTTCAGGTTTAGGATTTAGGGTTTAGGGTTTAGGTTTTAGGGTTTAGGGCTAGGTGTTTGTTGTTTAGGGGTTAGGGTTTAGTGTTTAGGGTTTAGGGGTTAGGATTAAGGGTTTAGGGATGAGGGTATAGGGTTTATTGTTTAGGGATCAGGGTTTAGGGTTTAGAGTTTAGGGTTTAGGGTTTATGCTTAGGGTTTATTGTATAGGGTTTATGGGTCAAGGTTTAGGATTTAGGGTTAAAAATTTATGTTTTAGGGGTTTTGGATTAGGGTACATGATTTAGGGTTTAGGGTTTAGGGCTAAGGTTTTAAGGTTTATGGTTTAGGGTTCGGGGCTCATGATTTATAGTTTTGTCTCAAGGTTTAGGGTTTTCGGCTAAGAGTTTCAGCTTATGTTTTGTGGTTTAGGATTTAGGGTTTAGGGTTTAGGATTTAGGGCTAGGGGTTTATTGTTTCGGGTTTAGGAATAGGGGTTTAGGTTTTAGGGTTTAAATCTCGGGGTTTAGGATTTATGGGGTTTAGGGCTCATGGTTTATAGTTTTGTCTCATGGTTTAGGGTTTACGAGATAAGAGTTTCGGGTTTACGGTTTATGGTTTAGGATTTAGGGTTTAGGGTTTAGGATTTATGGCTAGGGGTTTAGGGTTTCGTGTTTAGGGCTAAGGGTTTAAGTTTTAGGGTTTAAATATCGGGTTTAGGATTTAGGGTTTAGGATTTAGGATTTTAGTTTTAGGGATCGGGGTATATGGTTTAGGGTTAAAGATTTAGGTCTAAGGGTTTAGGGTTTAGGGGTTAGATTTTAGGGTTAATGGATTTGGATTCGTGGATTAGTGTGTTTAAGTTTTAGGGTTTAGGGTTGAGTTTTTAAGGTTGATGGTTTAGGGTTCATGGATTAGGGTTTGGGATTTAGGGTTTAGGGTATGGGGTTTAGGGTTTAGGGTATATGGATAAGGGTTTAGGAGTTAGGAATTAGGGTTTAAGGTTTGTGATTTAGGTTTTATGTATTAAGGTATATATCTTAGGGTTTAAGTTTTAGGGTTTAAGGCTCAAAGTTTTAGTTTTAATATTTAATGTTTAGGGTTAAGGGTTTAGGGTTTATGGGTTTACATCTTAAGGTGTTTGTTTTAGGGATTAGGGATTAGGGTTTGAGGTTTATGGTTTAGGGATTATTTTGTAAGGTGAATGGTTTAGGTTTCATAGATTAAGGTTTATAGTTTATAGTTTATGGTTTAGGATTTAGGGTTTAGGGTTTATGGATAAAGTTTTAGGGTTTATAATTTGGAGGTTTTATGTTTTATTATTTAGGGTTTAGGTTTTAGGTGTTTAGGGTTTAGGGTTTAATGCTTGGGTTAAGGATTAAGGTTTTAGGTGGTTTAAAGTTTACGGTTTAGGTTTTAGGATTTAAGGATTATTTTTTTAGGGTTTAGGGTTTAGAGTTTAGGGCTGGGGTTGGGGTTTAGGGGCTAAGGTTTAGGGTTTAGTTTTTAAGTATTAGGGTTTAGGGTTTATGGCTAAACATTTAGGGATTAGGGTTTGAGGGTTTAGGGACTAGGGATTAGAGTTTAAGATTTAGGCTTTAGGCTTTAGGGATTAACGTTTATGGTTAGTGTTTAATGTCTAGGGTATATGGTTTAGGTTTTAGGTGTCGGGGTTTAGGGTTTTGGGCTAAGGTTTTAGGGTTCATGGTTTAGGCTTTAGGGTTACGTGTTTAGGGTATAAGGATAAGAGTTTAGGGTTTAGGGTTTATAGTTTAGAGTTTAGAGTTTAGTCTTTAGGGTTTAGGGATGAGGGTATAAGGTTTAGTGTTTATGGATTATGGTCTAGGGTTTTGTGTTTACGCTTTAGGGTTAAGGGCTTAGGGATAAAAATTTAATTTTTAGGGCTCGGGGTTTAGGTTTTAGGTGTTTAGAGTTTAGGGTTTAGGGTTTAGGGTTTAACGCTAAGGGTTAATGATTTAGGTTTTAGGTGGTTTAAAGTTTACGATTTAGGTTTTAGGATTTAAGGATTATGTTTTAGGGTTTAGAGTTTAGAGTTTAGGGTTAGGGGTTTAGGGTTAGGGGTTCAAGGGCTAAGGTTTACGGTTTAGTTTTTAAGGATTAGGGTTTAGGGTTTATGGCTAAATGTTTAGGGATTAGTGTTTCCAGGGTTTAGGGACTAAGGATTAGAGTTTAAGATTTAGGGTTTAGGCTTTGGGGCTCAACTTTTATGGTTAGTGTTTAAGGTTTAGGGTATATGGTTTAGGTTTAAGGTGTCGGGGGTTTAGGGTTTTAGGATAAGGTTTTAGGGTTTAGGGTTTAGGGTTCTTGGTTTAGGGTATAAGGATAAGAGTTTAGGGTTTAGGGTTTATAGTTTAGAGTTTAGTCTTTAGGGTTTAGGTTTAAGGATGTAGGCTTTAGGGTTTATAGATTAGGTCTCGGGTTTTGGGTTTATAGTTTAGGGCTAAGGGCTTAGGGTTTAGGGTTTAATGTTTAGGGACCTTAGGGTTTTTTTGCTGGGGTTTACAATTTAGGGCTTGGGGTTTATATTTAAGGGTTTAATGTTTAGAGTTTAGGGCTCGGGGTTTATGGTTTAGTGTTTAGGGATTAGGGTTTAGCATATAAGGTTTAGGGTTTAGAGTTTATATTTTAGTGTGTAGGACTAAGGTTTTAGCGATATGGTTTAGGGTTTAGGGCTACGGGTGTAGGGTTTAGGGTTTAGGGCTCAATTTTTAGGATTTAGGGATTAGGGTTTTGTGTTTTAGCATTTAAGATTTAGGGTTTAGGTCTCTAGGTTTAGGGTTTAGGGTTTATGAATTGTGGATTAGGTTTACGCTTTATGGCTCAATGTTTCGGATTTATGGTTTAGGGTTTAGAGATAACCATATAGGGTTTAAGGTTCAAGGATTAGGGTTTAGGTTTTAGGGTTTATTATTAAGGGTTAAAGGTTTAGGCATAATGGTTTAGGGTTTAGGGTTCGGGGGGTTTACGGTTTATTATTAATATTTTAGGTTTTAATGTTTAGGGCTAAG
This sequence comes from Taxus wallichiana var. yunnanensis, assembly GCA_018340775.1. NCBI lineage: Eukaryota > Viridiplantae > Streptophyta > Pinopsida > Cupressales > Taxaceae > Taxus > Taxus wallichiana. The sequence continues at coordinate 360,026,079 of CM031238.1, forward strand.
GGTTTAGGGTTTAGAGTTTAGATCTCAGGGATTAGGGTTTATGTTTAATGTTTTAGGGTTTATGAATCAATGTATAGGAGTTAGGGTTTAGGATTTAGGGTTTAGGTCTCATGGTTTGGGTTTTAGAGTTTAGGGTTCTTTGTTTAGTGTCTAGATTTTAGTTCTTAGGGTTTAAGGTTTAGGGCTTATGGCTAAGGTTTTAGGGTTTAGGGTTTATAGTTTAGGGCTAAGGGTTAAGGGTTTCAGATTTAGGTGGTTTATGGTATAGCGTTTAGGTTTTAGGATTTTGGGATTATGGTTTAGGGTGTCAGTTTTAAGGCTAAATGATTAAGGAATATAATTTAAGATTTAGGGTTTAGGCTTATGGCTTAGGGTTTATAGTTAGGGTTTAGGGTTTATGGTTTAAGGTTTAGGGTTTATGGTTTAGGGTTTAGGGTTTAGGGATTAGGGCTCGGGGTTTAGGGTTTTGGGTTTAGGATTTATGGATTAGATTTTAGGGTTTAGGGCTAGGTGTTTATGGTTTAGGGTTTAGAGTTTAGGGTTCGGTGTTTAGGATTTAGGGGTTAGGATTTAGGGTTTGGGGACGTGGGTATAGGGTTTATTGTTTAGGGCTTAAGGTTTAGCGTTTATATTTTAGCGTTTATGTTTTAAGGTTTATGTGGTTTAGGGTTTAGGGTTTAGGGCTAAGGGTTTAAGGTTTAGGTTTTAAGGATTTAGGGTTTATGGTTTAGGGTTTAGGGCTCATGGTTTATAGTTTTGTCTCGGGGTTTAGGGTTTATAGCTAAGAGTTTTAGGTTTACGGTTTATGGTTTAGGATTTAGGGTTTAGGGTTTAGTATTTAGAGCTAGGGGTTTAGGGTTTTGGGTTTAGGGCTAAGGGTTTATGTTTTAGGGTTTAAATCTCAAGGTTTAGGATTTTGGGTTTAGGGATCGGGGTATATGGTTTAGGGTATAATTTTAAGGTTTATGATTTAGGGTATAAGTTTAAGGTTTTAGGGTTAAATATTTAGGTCTAAGGGTTTAGGGTTTAGGGTTTAGAGTTTAGGGTTAAGGGTTTTTATTCAAGGATTAGTGCATTTAAGGTTTAGGGTATAGGGTTGATTTTTTAAGGTTGATGGTTTAGGGTTCATTTATCGTGGATTGGTATTTAGGGTTTAGGGTTTAGGTATATGGATCATGGTTTAGGAGTTAGGAATTAGGGTTTAAGGTTTGGGATTTAGGTTTTATGTATTAGGGTATATGGCTTAGGGTTTAAGGTGTAGGGTTTAGGGCTCAAAGTTTCGGTTTTATTGTTTAGGGTTTAGGGCTAAGGGTTTAGGGGTTAGGGGTTTACATCTTAAGGTTTTTATTTTAGGTATTAGGGTTTAGGGCTTGGGGTTTAAGGTTTAGGGTTTTTAGGGTTAAGGGTTTAGGTTTGAGAGTTTAGGGTTTATAGTTTATGGTTTAGGATTTAGGGTTTAGGGTTTATGGATAAATTTTTAGGGTTTATAATTTAGAGGGTTTACGTTTTAGTGTTTAGGGTTTAGGTTTTAGGGGTTAGGGTTAAACATTTAACATTTAGGTCTCGGGGTTTATGTTTTGGGTTTTAGGTGTTTAGGGTTTAGGGTTTAGCATTTAACACTAAGTTTTAAGGATTTAAGTTTTAGGTGGTTTACAGTTTATATTTTAGGATTTAGGATTTAAGGATTATGTTTTAGGGTTTAGGGTTTAGAGTTTAGGATTATAGTTTAGTTTTTAGGGATTAGGGTTTAGGGTTTATGGCTAAACATTTAGGGATTAGGGTTTCGAGGGTTTAGGGAGTAGGGATTAGAGTTTAAGATTTAGGGTTTAGGCTTTAGGATCAACGTTTATGGTTAGTTTTTAAGGTTTAAGGTATATGGTTTAGCTTTAAGGAATTAGGGTTTAGGGTTTTGGCTAAGGTTTTAGAGTTTAGGGTATAAGGATAAGGGTTTAGGGTTTAGGGTTTAGAGTTTAGAGTTTATTATTTAGGATTTAGGGTTTAGGGATGAGGGTATAGGGTTTAGGATTTAGGGATCGGGGTCTAGGGTTTTGGGTTTACATTTTAGGGCTAAGGGCTTAGGGTTTAGGGTTTAATGTTTAGGAGTTTAGGGTTTTTGGCTAGGGGTTTATGATTTAGGGCTTGTGGTTTATAGTTTAGGGCTTAAGGTTTAGGGTTTAGGGCCTAGGGTTTATAACTTGGGGTTTAGGGTTTACAATTTAGATTTTAGGGTTTAAGGATCATTGCATGGGTTTAGGGTTTATAGTTTAGGGCTCAAGGTTTAGCATTTAGTGTTTATAGTGTTTAGGGTTTAAGGTTTAGGGTTTAGGGATTAGTTTTTAGTTTTTATTTCTTATGGTTTATGTATTACTTTAAGAGTTTAGATTTTACAATTTAGGGTTCAAGATTTAGGGATTAGGGTTTAGCGTTTGGGGCTTGGGTTTTAGGGTTTAGCGTTTAAGGGTCGGGGTTTAGGATTAAGGGTTTAGGGTTTTTCTTTTAGGGTTTATGGATCAGGTACGGGGTTTAGGGTTTAGGGTTTAGTGTTTAGGGTTTAAGGTTTAGGTTTTACTGATTAGGGTTTAGAGTTTAGGGTTTAGGTTTTTGGTTTAGTGTTTAAAGTTTAAGGTTTAAAGGTTGAGGGTTTATGGATCATGGATTATGGTTTAAGGTTTAGGGTTTAGGGTTTAGGGTAATGGGTTTAGGAATTAGGGTTTAGGGGTTAGGAAATAGGGTTTACGGTTTAGGGTTTGCACATTATTTTATATGGTTTAGGGTTGAAGGTTTAAGGTTTAGAACTCGAGTTCAGCTTGAGGGTTTAGGGTTTAGAGCTAATGTTTTAGGGTTTAAGGGGTTTATGGTTTAGAGTTTTGGTTTTAGGGATTATAGTTCAGGGTTTGGTGTTTAGGGTTTAGGAATTTTAGGGTTAAGTGTTTAGGTATAGAGGCTTATGGTTTAGGTTTTAGAGTTTACTGGTTGATGGTTTATATTTAGGGTTTATGGTTTATAGGATTTACTGGTTCCTCAGGCTTTAGAGTTTAGGGTTTATGGTTTAGGGGTTAGGGGTTAGGGATTAGGGTATAAATTTTAGGGCTTAGGGTTTAGGGTTTCACTGTTGATGGTTTAGGGTTTATTGTTTAATGTTTAGGGTTTATGGCTACGAGTTTAGGGTTTAGGGTTTACAACTAAGAGTTTAGAGTTTTAGGTTTTGGGTTTTCTGTTTAGTGTTTAGTGTTTATGTTTTGGGGCTGAGGTTTTATGATTTAGGGTTTAGGGATCATTGTTTAGAGGTTAGGTTTTACGGTTTAGGGTTTAGGGTTTAGTGTTTAGTGCTCAATGTTTATGATTTAGGGTTTAATGTTTACAACTAATGATTTAGGGTTTTGGGTTTAACGTTTAGGGTTTAGGGATAAGGGTTTAGGGTTTAGGGTTTTGGTTTAGGTTTTAGGATATAGGTTTAGGGCTTAGGGTTTAGGGCTCATGGTTTAGGATTTTAAATTTAGTGTTTAGGCCTCAAGGTTTATGGTTTAGGTTTTATAGTTTAATTTTTTAACGTTTAGGGATCAAGGTATAGGGTTTAGTGTTTAGGGTTTAGGGTTTAGGGCTCAACATTTAGGGTTTATATTTTATGTTTTAGGGATAAGGGTTTAGGGTTTAGGGGGTTTACAATTGAGGGTTTAGGGTTCGGGTTTTAAGGTTTAGAGTTTAGGGTTTAGGGTTTAGGGTTAAGTGTTTAAGGCTTAAGGTTTTAGGATTAGGGTTTAGGATTTAGGGTTTAAGTTTTAGGGTTTAGGGTTTAGGGATAAGGGTATAGGGTTTAGTGTTTAGAGTTTAGTATTTAGGGTTTAGGGTTTAGGGTTTAAGGCTTAAGGATTTTTATTAGGGTTTAAGTTTTAGGGTTTATGGAGGGTATAGGATTTAGGGTTTAGGGTTTAGAGTTAAGTGTTTAGTGTTTAGGGCTCGGGTTTAGGGTTTTGGGTTTAGAATTTAGCATTTTGGGTTTAGGGTTTATGGCTAAGGGAATGGGGTTTATGGTTTATGGTTTATAATTTAGTTTTTAATCTTTAGGTTTTAAGGTGTATGGCTATTGGTTTATGGTTTTAACATTTTAAGGTTTAGAGTTTAGGGTTTAGGGTTAAGGGCTCGGGGTTTTGGTTTAGGGATTAGGGTTTAGGTTTAAGGGTTTAGGGATAAGGGTATATGGTTTAGATTTTAGGGTTTATTATTTAGGTTTTATGGTTTATTATTTAGGGTTTAGAGTTTAGTGTTTAGGGTTTATGGTTGAGGGTTTAAGGCTCAAGGTTTTGGGATATGTGTTTACGATTTAGGGTTTAATTTTTAGGGTTTAGTGATAATGGTATAGGGTTTAGGGATCGGTGTTTAGGGTTTATGGTGAAGGGTTTAGGGTTTAGGGTTTATAGTTTATTGTTTAAAATTTATGGTTTAGGGTTTATGGCTAGTGGTTTAGGGTTTAGAGTTTAGGGCTAATAGTTTAAGGTTTTGGGTTAAGGTCTCGTGGTTTCAGTTTGGGGATTAGGGTTTAGGTTTAAGGGTTTAGGGATAAGGGTATATGGTTTAGGTTTTAGGGTTTAGGGTTTATTATTTAGGGCTTAGGATGCAAGGTTTATGGTTTAGGGCTAAGGGTTTAGGGTTTAGTGTTTAGTGGGTTTACGGCTTAGGGTTTATAATTTATAATTTAGGTTTTAGGGTTTAGGTTTTAGGGTAAGGCTTTGGGGTTTATGGGGTTTAAGGTTTAGTGTTTAGCATTTAGGGCTAAAGATTTAGCATTTAGGGTTTAGGGTTTAGGTTTTAATGTTTAGGGTTTAGGCTTTGGGGGTTTACGGTTTATGGTTTATGGTTCTTGGTTTAGTGTTTCAGATTTAGGGTTTTAGGTTTAGGACTTAGGATTTAGGGTTTAGGCTTTTAGGGTTCGGGGTTTAGGTTTTAGGGGGTTTAGGGTTTAGGGTTTATGATTTAGGATTTAGGACTCATGGTTGTGGGTTTAGGGCTCAAGGCTTAGGCTTTTGGGCTTAGCTACGAGGATTTAGGGTTTAGGTTTAGGGTTTAGGGGTTAGATTTAGTGGTTTAGGGTTTAGGGCTCGGGGTTTAGGGTTGTGGATTTATTGCTTTGATGGGTTGGGGTTTAGAGCTCAAGGTTTAGGTTTTAGCTTTAGGGTGTAAGCTTTATGGTTTATGGTTTAGAGTTTAGGGTTTAGGGTTAATGGCTTAGGGTTTTGGGTTTATATTTTAGGTGGTTACATTTTAGGGTTTAGGGTTTATGGTTCGGGGTTTTGGTTTATGGTTTAGGGCTTAGTGTTTAGGGTTTTAGTTTTAGGGTTTATGATTGTGGGTTGTGGGTTTTTGGTTTAGGGTTTAGGGTTTAGGGTTTTGTTAGGGTTTACGCTTCTACAACTAATGATTTAAGGTTTAGGGTTTAACTTTCAAGGTTTAAATTTTAGGGTTTTCAGTTTAGGGTTTAGGGTTTAGGGCTCATGGTTTAGGATTTAGCATTTAGGATTTAGGGTTCAGGGATTAGGATTTATGTTTTAGGGTTGAGGGTGTAGGGCTAAGGGTTTAAGGGGTTTAGGGTTTAGTGTTTAGGGATCGGGGTTTAGGGTTTAAGGTTTAGGGTTTAAGAATCGGGGTTTAGGGGGTATGGTTTAGGCCTTAGGGTTTATGGTTTATGGTTTAGGGTTTAGTTTTTAGGGGGGTTTAAGGTTTAGGGTTTATAGTTTATAGTTTAGGGTTTAGGGATTAGGATTTAGGGTTTAGGGCTAAGTGTTTAGGGTTTAGGGTTTCGGGTTTAGGGTGTTCAAGGTTTAAGAGTTAGGGTTTAGGGTTTAGGGCTAATGGTTTAGGATTTAAGGTTTAGGATTTACGTCTCGGTTTAGGGTTTATGGTTTATTATTTAGGGTTTAGGGTTTAGGGTTTAGCCTTTAGGGTTTATTTCTTAGGGTTTATAGTTTAAGGCTAATTTTTTAATGTTTAGGTTTTAGGGGTTGCATGGATTTAGTTTTTATGGTTTAGGTTCTATATTTTAGGACTAAGGATTTAGGGTTTATAGTTTCAGGTTTAGGGTTTAGGGTTTAATGTTTAGGATTTATGATTTATTGTTTAAGGTTTAGGGTTTTAGGTTTAGGGTTTCGGTTTAGGGTTTAGGGTTTAGTCTTTAGGGTTTAATGTTTAGGGCTAAGAATTTAGGGTTTAGGGTTTAGGGCTAAGGGTTTACGATTAAGGGTTTAGGGTATTTAATGAATTCCTACATAGTTAATGGAGTGTTTTAAATTTCACGGGTATTCTGAAATTTTAACAAATCTCGAATATAGATCTTTTTATGAGTGTGTGTCTATATATATGGAAAATTTAATTATTGTTTTTTAAAAATCCTAAACATGTTGGCGAATGAGACCAAATGAATAGTAAGGTTCTATAGATTTCTTGGCAACCAAAGAATGTTTAAAACCCCGACTCATTTAATATGTGATGATTACATAAAAATATATTTTAGGATTAGAGATATATTGGCTATTCACATGGGAAAAAAATTATATTTGTAATTTTTGGGTGAAACATGGTCATTGCCATGGTCGTAAAAATATCCAAATTCATAATCCATAATTCCTACTTTTAGCTAAATTACGAATATTCACCACTTATTTTCCCTAGTTTAGGGTTACAGAATTAGGGTTTAAGTTTTAGGGATCGGGATTTAGGGTTTAGGGATTAGGGATCGGGGTTTAGTGTTTAAGGTTTAAATTTCGGGACTCGAGGTTTAGATTTAGGGTTTAGGGCTAAGGGTTTAGGGGTTGAGGATTTAGGATTTAGGGCTCGGGGTTTAGGTTTTAGGTTTAAGGGCTTAGGTATTAGGGTTTAGGGAAAATGGCTAGGGTCTAGGGTTTAAGATTTAGCACTCGGGTTTAGTTTTAGAAGTTTAGGACTTAAGGTTTAGGGTTTAAGGTTTAGGGTTTAGATTTTAGGGTTTAGGGTTTAGGGTTTAGGGTTTAGGGGTAAGTGTTTAGGATTTAGGCTTTAGGCTTTAGGGATTATGGATTAGGGTTTATTGTTTAGGATTTATTCTTGAGGATTTAGGGTTTAGGGTTTAGGGCATTTAGTTTAGGGTTTAGGGTTGAGGGTTTAGGGCTAGGGGTTTTGGGTTTTTGTTTTAGAGTTTAGGGCTTAGGATTTAATGTTTAGGGCTTAAGTTTTATGGTTTAAGGTTTAGGGTTTAGGGTTTAGGGCTCAAGGTTTAGGGTTTAGGGTTTAGGGCTCAAGGTTTAGGATTTAGGGTTTAGGTTTTAAGATTTATGGCTAAGGGTTTAGGGTTTAGGGTTTTGGGTTCGGGTTTTTAGGGCTTAGTTCTTATCATTTAGGGTTTAAGGTTTAAAGATCGAGTTTAGGGTTTAGGGATCGGGGTTAAAAGTTTAATGTTTAGGGTTTAGGTTCGGGGGTATTGTTTAGGGTTTAGTGTTTATTGTTTAGGGATTAGTGTTTAGGTGCTAGGGTTCAGTTCTTAGGGTTTAGGTTTTAAGGATAGGTTTTTAGGGTTTACGACTTATGGTTCATCGTTTAGGCTTTAGTGTTTAGAACCTAGAGTTTAGGTTTTAGGGTTTAGGGTGTTTAGGGTTTATGGTTTAAGGTTTAGGGCTCATTTTTTAGGGTTTATAGTTTAGAGTTTAGGTCTAAGGGTTTTAGGTTTACGGTTTAGGGTTTAGCATTCGGGGCTAAATGTTTATGTAATAGGGTTTAGTGCTTAGGATGTAGGGTTCATGGTTTATGGATAAGATTTTGGGTTTAGGGATAAGGGTTTAGGGTTTAGATTTAAGGGTTTATGGTTTAGGGATAAGGGTTTATGGTTTATGGTTTAGGGGTGTTACGCCCTTAATTATATATCTTACATGGGATGGATATGGCCAACTTGTTGCTATCATAACTTAATATCATGATGTATCTCTTTTATAAATGATCTATTATTATTGGTTGGTCAGCCTTGTTGATGGCCATAACATAGGAATAGTATAAATAGGGGTTATAGGTAGTGGATGATCATTATGTTGAGTATTTGAGTCTTATTATATGTTCTAGAGGTTGCCCCCTCGAAGTGGCCAAGCTATTATACTTTCATATTGAGAGAATTTATCTGCAATATTGTGTTATTTGGTGTTCTATTGTTGGTGATAATCATAATTAATCAAGTAATTTCATTACAAGTGGTATCAAAGCTTGATCTCAGCTAGGACAACGTCAAACCCTAATTCTGAAGGTTCGGCTATATCTCAAGATTGGTAGTGATTTTTTCTGCAATTTTTTTTGTGGTGAGGTGAAATAAGTCAAGTAAGCTTCTCTCCAAATTTCAATAAGTTTTGACTTGTTTTGCAAAATTTATTATGGTTCTATATTTATTCATAATTTGGCTCCCTAGGGTGTAATTTTTGGAAAATTTTCAAATTTATTATATTTTTAGAAACCCCTCCAAAAAATAGCTAGGGTTTCTATTTTATAAATTCCTATATTCAGCCAAAAAATTTATGAAACCCTAAACCCTAAAATTATGCCCTATTAAGTCTACCCCTAGGCCCACATCCTTCATCATGGCTAGTAGATCTACCCGAGGCCAAGGAAAAGGAAAAGAAACTCCAGGAATGACCCCAAATAAAGAATATATGGCTTCAAATTCTACTGGTTCAGAGTATCTGAGGTGGTCATCCAACTTTAGGAAAGGGTAAACAATATGGTGAGTAAGGATGACCTTAATGTTGAGCTTCATCAACTGAAAGGTAGCCTTAGGAGTGAGATTCAGAAGGATTTTCATGCAATGTAGTAGGATTTGTTGAATGTTATTTCTAATACAACTTCCAATGCTAGTCATATGGGTTCTACTAGAAATGGTCACATAGATCCAAATCACTCAAATCAGGGAGGATCCTTTAATCATTCAAGTGGATCTTCTCACCAATGGAGGGGCATGATTCCAAAAGTTGAAATGCGTAAATTTGATGGAAAGGATCCACTCAATTGGATTACCCAAATGGAAAATTTTCTTTGATCTCCATCAGATCCCAAGAGGACAAAAGGTAACTGTGGCATCCTTATACCTAGAACCTGATTGATTTGTTTGGTATCGTTGGTTACGTGCTCAAAGGTAGAACAATGGCCTAAATGTCACCTAGAAAGTGATCACTAAATAGCTTCAATTACACTATAGTTCTAGTGTTTCGAGAATTACTTCACCAATCAACAAAGTTACACCAAACTAGTTCGCTTAAGGAGTATGTCCATCAATTCCAAACTTTGTCCTTGCGTATGTGGAGGATATTACGAGAAGAGTATTTGAATGAACTATTTCTTGGGGTCTTAAGGACCACATTGAGCATGAGGTACGCATGTTTAACCCACTCAAGGTTGCTGATTCTATTATAATGGCACGTCGAGTAGAGGAAAAATTTCTTTCCAATAAAAGGCACCTTTTCTAGCATAGAAGATCGTAACACCTTGTCTCCTTCTTACCCTTGGAAAATTCGGTTGATACCTCAAAAAATTGAAGAAAAAATAGCCGAGGGTTATGCTCTAACCGTGATAGCAAATATGGACCAAATCATAAATGTTTTGAGAAAAAAAAATTCTACATTGAAGGATCTGGGGATGAGGAATAATATGAGGCAACATCAACAAAGGAAGTGGAAAAATTAGAGGAAGCATCTGGAGATCCTCAGCCCACTATTTCATTCCATACTCTATTAGGTATTAGTACTCCACAAACCCTTCAAGTTGTGGGTTATCTTAAGAAGTAGAAGGTAACAGTCTTGATTGATTCAAGGAGCACACATAATTTCATCAATCATAAGTTGGCAACAAGACTAAATTGTTTCATCTACCCAACACCTGAATTTCAAGTAATGATTGCAGATGGTGGCATAGTCCAATGTTCAGGTAAATGTCATAAAGTCAAACTCATGATGGGTGATTACACATTGGAATCTACTATGTTTGTTATTCCCATGGGTGGAGCTGATATTGTCTTAGGTGTTCAGTGGCTCACTACCTTGGGCACCATAGAGATAAATTTCTAGGAATTGTTCATGCACTTTTATTCTGAGGGTAAAAAATTTGAACTTCGAGGTCTATAAGCTAAAGATCCTCTAGTGGTGAGTTCTCACCAAATGCAGAAGATTCTTAAAAAGGGGTCTAAAGGTTTTGTAGAATGATTATTCTCTATAGAATTCCAACCAAAAATGAAGGTATTGCATCCTAATCTTCAAAAGGTTATTAATTAACATGGAGTTGTCTTTAAGGAGCCAAGAGGATTGCCACCGAAGAGAGCATGATCATCATATTTAGTTGATTCCAAGGAGCCAACCCCAACATCAGGCCTTATAGATATCCATATGTGTAAAAGAGTGAGATAGAGAAGATGGTGGAGGAAATGTTGGAAATGGGTATTATTCGTCATATTGAAAGTGCCTATTCTACTCCCGTGGTGATGGTGCATCGCAAATATGGAAGATGGCGCATGTGTCCAGATTATAGAGAGCTTAACAAGTTCACTATCAAAGATAAGTTTCCTATTCTTGTCATTAATGATTTATTAGATGAGTTGCATGGTGCCATTTATTTTACAAAACTAGATCTACGTTAAGGTATCACCAAATTAGAGTCAAGCAAGAAGATATTCATAAGACAGCTTTCAGAACTCATCAAGGCCATTATGAATTCCTAGTGATGCCATTTGGCCTTACCAATGCTCCCTCCACATTCCAAAGCTTGATGAATTCAATATTTAGACCATTCATAAGGAATTTTGTCTTAGTATTTTTGATGATATACTCATCTACAACAAATCATGGGAGAAACACTTACATCACATCAATATTGTCTTAAAAGTCTTAGAGAAACATCAACTTTATGCCAAGCCTTCAAAGTGTTCTTTTGGGGTACATGAAGTGGAATACTTGGGCCATATTGTTTCTCATGAAGGTGTTAAGGTGGACCCTCACAAGATCCAGGCCATGGTGGAATGGGAAACCCCAAGAACCCTCAAACAATTACGAGGTTTCTTAGGTCTCATAGGGTATTATCATAGATTTGTCAAAAACTATGGCAGTATAGTAGCACCACTCACAAAATTATTGAAGAAGGACTCCTTTCAGTGGAATGAGGAAGCATCTAGGGCATTTGAAAATTTGAGGATTCCAATGTGCACCACTCCAGTATTGGCAACCCCATATTTCTCCAAAACTTTCGTAGTTGAGTGCGATGCTTTAGGAAATATAATCAGAGTAGTACTAATGCAAGAAGGACACTCCATTGCTTTTGAGAGCCGACAACTAAAAGGACATAATTTTTAAAACCCACATATGAAAAGGAAATGATGGCAATACTACATGTAGTCAAACAATGGAGACCATACTTGATGGGTATACATTTTAAGGTAAAAATTGATCATGATAGTTTGAAATATTTCTTAGAACAATGTCTATCTTCGAAGAACAAAAAAAAATGGGTCACTAAGATGTTGGGATATGACTTTGATATTATTTATAAGAAAGGAAAGGAAAATTTGGTCGTTGATGCTGTTTAGGAGTTATGAGTCCGCCAAAGCATTGTTATGTGCCATCTCTATACTACATGTAGATTGGATAGATCAAGCATGAGAAGAATGGAAGAAAGATGCAACCACACATACTCTCATTCAAAATCTCCAGCAGATCCATCCATATTAGATCAATTTATAGGGAAGGGGGATATATTGTGGTACACAAATATCGGTTATATCTATGTAAGAACTCTACACTTAAACACCATGTTATTTTAGAGCTACATTCTTCTCCAATAGGTGGTCATGGGGTCTTGAAAACATATCATAGAGTTAAGAAGGATTTCTTTTGGGATGGGTTGAAAGGAGATGTTTAAAAATTTAGGGCGAATGTTTGGTTTTCCAAAAAAATAAGGGCGAGACCATTAAGACACCTGGTGTTCTCCAACCTCTGTCTATTCCTAGTGAGAGATGGGAAGAGGTATCAATGGATTTCATTACGGGATTACCTAAATCAGAAGGCAAAAGTTTCATCATGGTTGTGGTAGACATACTTACCAAATATGCTCATTTTTGTGCCATGGCTCATCCTTTCATAGCTAGTACCATTGCCATTTCTTTTATGGATACAGTTCAAAAGCTCCATGGCACGCCAAAGATTATAGTAAGTGATCGCGATCCAATATTTACAAGTAACTTTTTCACTTGATTTGTTCTCTTGTCTAGGTACCCAACTAGCCCGAGTTCCTCTTATCATCCCTAATCAAACGGAAAACTAAGGTGGTAAATAAATGTTTAGAGGGGATATCTTCGATGTTTTACTTTAGATAAACAAGAACATTGGGTGAAATGGTTGCCATTGGCATAATGGTGGTACAATAATTCATTTCATACCTCCTCCAAAATGTCTCCATTTATGGCACTTTATGGGTACCATCCTCCATCACTCATATCTAGCTTTAAGGTCAAACCAAAGGTGGGAGCAGTTGAAGATCACATTCGGCATCAACATGAGGTACTCTCTAGTCTTAGAGAAAATTTGGCATGGGCACAAAACCATATAAAGCAACAGCTAATCAACATAGGATTGAGTGACACTTTGAAGAGGGAGACTTTGTTTTTGTAAGGTTACAACCATATAAGCAATTATCCTTGAAACATCAGCAAAAGGATAATAAGCTTGCTCCTAAATTCTATGCTCCTTACCGAGTTTTGCAAAAATTGGTAGTGTGGCATATAATCTAGAGCTCCCTCTAGGAATTAGAATACATCTAGTCTTCCATGTTTCTTGCTTAAAGAAAGTTATTGGGCAACACATTTCCACCCAATCAGTGCTTCCAAAACTAGACAAGGAAGGAAGGATCATATTGGAACCTGAAGGCATTCTTTAAACACGCACCAAAAGATCGAGGACCAAAGTCATTAGTGAGTACCTAATCAAGTGGAAGAATATAAATATTGAGGATACATCATGGGAAGATGAAGCATTCATGCAGTAGCATCTAGGGCTTCCTAACATTGGGGATAATGTTGCTTTGAAGGGGAGAGGCATGTTACACCCTTAATTATATATCTTACATGGGATGGATATAGCTGACTTGTTGCTATCATAACTTAATATCATGATGTATCTCTTTTATATATGATCTATTATCATTGGATGGTCGGCCTTGTTGATGTTCATAACATAGGAATAGTATAAATAGGGGTTATAGGTAGTGGATGATCATTATGTTGAGTATTTGAGTCTTATTATATGTTCTGGAGGTTTCCCCCTTGAAGTGGCCAAGTTATTATACTTTCATATTAAGAGAATTTATCTGCAATATTTTGTTATTTGGTGTTCTATTACTGGTGATAATCATAAATAATCAAGTAATTTCATTACATGGGGTTTACATTTTACAGATTTAGGCTTTAGGGTTTAGGGTTTAAAGTGTTTTGTTTAGGGTTTAGAGTTCAAGTTTTAGGGTTTATGGTTTATGATTTAGGGCTCAAGGTTTATGGCTTAGCTTTTAGTGTTCAAAGTGCTAGGGGTTTAGGGTTTAGGGTTTAGAGTTAGGGGTTTAGGGTTTAGGGTTTAGAGCTAGGGGTTTAGGGTTTAGGGTTTAGGGTGTAGGGTTTTGGGTATAAGGTTTAGGACCGAGGTTTAGGGTTTAGGGTTTAGGAATTAGGGCTAAGGTTTTAGGGTTTATTGTTGAGGATTTACGGTTTAGGGTTTAAGGATCATGGTATAGGGTTTAGGGATTAGGGTTCAATATTTAGGTGTTAATGTTTAGGGCTAATGGTTTATGGTTTATTTTTAGGTGGTTTACAATTTAGGGTTTAAGGTTTATGTTTTCGGATTTAGTGTTTAGGATATAGTGTTTAGGGCTCGGGGTTTAGGGTTTAGGGTTTATGGTTAAGGGTTTAGGGTTAAGGTTTTATGGCTAAGGGTTTAGGGTTTATTCTTTAAGATTTAGGGTTTAGGGCTAAGGGTTTAGAATTTAAAACTCGGGTTTAGGGTTTAACATTTACAACTTAAGCTATAGGGTTTAGGGTTTATGCTTGGGGGTTTATGGTTTATGGTTAATGGTTTACTTGTTTAATGTTTAGGTTTTAGGTTTTAGGGTTTAGGACTTAGGGTTTAGGGTTTAGGGTTTATGTTCTTAGGATAAGGGTTTAGTGTTTAGGGTTTGGGTTTTAGGGGTTTAGGGTTTAGGTTTTAGGGTTTATGATTTATGATTTATGATTTAGGGCTCATGGTTTATAGTTTATGGATTTGCATATAAGTTTTAAATTTTAGGTGTTAGGCTTAGGGGTTTAAGGTTTAAGGTTTAAGGCTTATGACTTAGGTATTAGGGTTTATGGATTAAGGTTTAGAGTTTAAGGTTTAGGTTTAGGGTTTAAGGGTTAGGTTTTATTGTTTAGGGTTGAGGATTTAGGTATTAGGGATCGACTTTAGTGTAGTGCTTTTGGATTTAATATTTTTAGCTTTTGGGTTAGGGTATAATGTTTAGGGTTTAGATCTTAGGGTTTAGGGTTTAGGGTTTAGTGTTTAGGTTTTAATTCTATGGGCTTAAGGTTTAGGGTTTATCTTTAATTGGGTTTACGGTTTATGGTTTAGGTTTTACGGTTTAGATTTTAGTTTTTAAAGTTTATGTTTAAATTTTAGGCTTTAGGGGTGTGGGCTTTGGGTCTTGGGTTTAGATTTTATGGTTTAGATTTTATTGTTTAGTGATTACTATTTAGGGCTATGGGTTTAAGGTTTAGGGTTTATGGGGTTTAGGATTTAGCTTTTAGGGTTTAGGGTTTAGTTTTTGTGTTTAGCATTTAGGGTTTAGGATTTATGGTTTAGCTTTTATTGTTTAGTGATTACTATTTAGGGCTATGTGTTTAAGGTTTAAGGTTTATGGGGTTTAGGGTTTAGGGTTTAGGGTTTAGAGTGTAGGATTTAGGGCTCATGGATTACGGTTTAGGGTTTAGGGGTTTAGGGTTTAGTGTTTAGGGATCGGGGTTTAGGGTAGTTGTTTTGGCTTTAATCTTTTTGGCTTTTGGGTTTAGGGTTTAGTTTTAGGATTTAAGGTTTAGGGTTTAGGGTTGGGGTTCGGGGTTTAGGTTTTAAGTCTAAGGACTTAAGGTTGAGGGTTTATCTTTAATTGGGTTTATGGTTTATGGTTTATGTTTTATGGTTTAGGTTTTATGGTTTAGGGTTTAGTTTTTAAAGTTTAGGTTTATGTTTTAGGCTTCGTGGTTATGGGTTTTGGGTCTTGGGTTTAGGGTTTAGGGTTTATTTTTAGGGATTACTATTTAGGGCTATGGGTTTAAGGTTTATGGTTTATGGGGTTTAGGGTTTAGCTTTTAGGGTTTAGGTTTAGGGTTTTGTGTTTAGAATTTAGGGTTTAGGATTTAGGGTTTAGCTTTTATTATTTAGTGATTACTATTTAGGGCTATGTGTTTAAGGTGTACGATTTATGCGGTTTAGGGTTTAGATTTTAGGGTTAGGGAAATGTGTTTAGCATTTAGGGTTTAGGATTTAGGGTTTAGGGTTTAGGATTTAGGAGTCATGGATTACGCTTTATGGTTTAGGGTTTAGGGTGTTTAGGGTTTAGTGTTTAGGGATCGGGGTTTAGGGTAGTGGTTTTGGCTTTAATATTTTTGGCTTTTGGGTTAGGGTTTAGTTTTTTAGGGTTTAGATCTCGGGTTTAGGGTTTAGTTTTAGGATTTAAGTTTAGGGTTTAGGGTTGGGGTTCAGGGTTTAGGTTTTAAGTCTAAGGGCTTAAGGTTTAGGGTTTATCTTTAATTACGTTTATGGTTTAGGGTTTAGTTTTTAAAGTTTAGGTTTAATTTTTAGGCTTTAGGGTTATGGATTTTGGGTCTTGGGTTTAGAGTTTAGGGTGTAGGGTTTATTATTTAGGGATTAATGTTTAGGGCTATGGGTTTAAGGTTTAGGGTTTATGGGGTTTAGGGTTTATCTTTTAGGGTTTAGGGTTTTATGTTTAGCATTTAGGGTTTAGAATTTAGGGTTTAGGGTTTAGGATTTCGGGCTTATGGATTACGGTTTAGGGTTTAGGGTTTAGGGGTTTAGGGTTTAGTGTTTATGGATCAGCGTTTAGGGTTTAGGGTTTAGGGTCTATGTTTTAAGGATCATTGTTTAGGTTTATGGTTTAGAGCTTACGGTTTAGGGCTTAGGGTTTAGTGTTTAAGGTTTAGAGTTTAGGGTTTATGGGTAAGGGTTTAGGGTTTAGGGAGTTTAAGTTTTAGGGTTTATGGTTTATGGTTTAGGGATAAGGGTTTAGTGTTTAGGGATTTATATTTTAGGGTTTAAACTTTAAGGCTAGGATTTTAATGTTTAGGGTTTAGGGGTTTAATTATTTAGAGTTTATGTTCTAGATTTTAGGACTCTAGATTTAGGGTTTAGTTTTTAGGGTATAGGATTTAGTATTTATGATTTAGGGTTTAAGGTTTAGGGCTAGTGGTTTAGGATTTAGGGTTTAGGTTGTTTATTGTTTACGAATAAGGGTTTAGGGATTATGGTTTAGGGTTTAAGGTTTAGGGTTTTGAATTTAGGATTTAGGGTTTAGGCTTTAGGGTTTATGACTCATGGTTTAGGGTTTAGAGTTTAGGGTTTATTGTTTAAGGTTTAAGGTTTAAGGTTTAGGATTTAGGATTTAGGGTTTAGTGTTTAGTGCTAGGGATTTAGGGTTTATGGTTTAGGGCTCGGGGTTCAAGGTTTAAGGGTTAGGGTTTAAAACTCATGGTTTTTTGTTTAGGGTTTAGCATTTATGGCTCAAGGTATAGGGTTTAGGGTTTATTCTTAGGGGTTTACGGTTTATGGTTTATGTTTTAGTGCTTAAGGTTTAGGGTTTAGGGTTTAAGGTTTAGGACTTAGGATTTAGTGTTCGGGTTTAGTTTTTAGGGATAAGGGTTCGGGGTTTAGGTTTTAGGGGGTTTAGGGTTTAGGGTTTATGATTTATGATTTATGATTTATGATTTATGATTTAGGGCTCATGGTTTATAGTTTATGGATTTGGATCTAGGTTTCAATTTTTAGGTTTTAGGGTTAGGGGTTTAAGATTTAGGGCTCGGGCTTAGGGCTTAAGGATTAGAGTTTAAGGTTTAGGTTTAGGGTTTAAGGGTTATGTTTTGTTGTTTATGGTTGAGGATTTAGGTATTAGGGATCAAGGTTTAGGGTAGTGATTTTAGCTTTAATCTTTTTGGATTTTGGGTTAGGGTATAGTGTTTAGGGTTTAGAGCTTAGGGTTTAGGATTTAGGTTTAGGGTTTAAGGTTTAGGGTTTAGGGTTTAGGTTTTAAGTCTAAAGGCTTAAGGTTTAGGATTTATCTTTAATTAGGTTTATGGTTTATGTTTTAGGGTTTATGGTTTAGGTTTTATGGTTTAGGGTTTAGTTTTTAAAGTTTAGGTTTAAGTTTTAGGCTTTAGGGTTATGGGTTATGGGTCTTGGGTTTAGATTTTAGGGTTTTTGTTTAGGGTTACTTGTTTAGGGCTATGGGTTTAAGGTTTAGGGTTTATGGGGTTTAGGGTTTAGCTTTTAGGGTTTAGGGTTTAATGTTTAGCATTTAGGGTTTAGGATTTACGGCTCATGGATTACAATTTAGGGGTTTAGGGTTTAGTGTTTATGGATTAGGGTTTAGGGTTTAGGTTTTAGGGTCTATCGTTTAAGGATCGAGTTTAGGTTTATGGTTTAGGGCTTAGTGTTTAGGGTTTAAGGTTTAGAGTTTAGGGTTTATGGGTAAGGGTTTAGGGTTTAGGGAGTTTATGTTTTAGGGTTTATGGTTTATGGTTTAGGGATAAGGGTTTATGGTTTAGGGCTTTAGATTTTAGGGTTTAAACTTTAAGGCTCGGGTTTTAATGTTTAGGGTTTAGGGGTTTAAAGATTTAGGGTTTAGGGTTTATGTTCTAGATTTTAGGACTCTGCATTTAGGGTTTAGGGTTTAGTATTTAGGATTTAGGATTTAGTATTTATGATTTAGGGTTTAATATTTAGGGCTAATGGTTTATGATTTAGGGTTTAGGGTTTAGTGTTTAGTGTTTAGGGTTTAAGGTTTTGGGTTCTGAGTTTAGGATTTAGGGTTTAGGCTTTAGGGTTTATGACTCATGGTTTAGGGTTTAGAGTTTAGGGTTTATTAGTTAGGGTTTAAGGTTTAAAGTTTAGGATTTATGATTTAGGGTTTAGTGTTTAGTGCTAGGGGTTTAGGGTTTATGGTTTAGGGCTCGGGTTCAAGTTTTAGGGGTTAGGGTTTAAAACTCGGGGTTTTGGTTTATGGTTTAGCATTTATTACTCAATGTATAGGGTTTAGGGTCTATGCTTTTGGCGGTTTACGGTTTATGGTTAATGGTTTAGTGTTTAAGGTTTAGGGTTTAGGGTTTAAGGTTTAGCACTTAAAGTTTAGTGTTAAGGGTTTAGGTTTTTAGGGATAAGGGTTCGGGGTTTAGGTTTTAGGGGCTTTAGGATTTAGGGTTTATGATTTACGATTTATGATTTAGGGCTCATGGTTTATAGTTTAGGGATTTGGATCTAGGTTTCAAGTTTTAGGTTTTAGGGTTAGGGGTTTAAGGTTTAGGGCTCGGGGCTTAGGGTTTAGGGCTTAGGGCTTAAGGATTAGAGTTTAAGATTTAGGTTTAGGGTTTAAGGGTTAGTTTTTATTGTTTATGGTTGAGGATTTAGGTATTAGGGATCAAGGTTTAGGGTAGTGGTTTTGGATTTAATATTTTTGGATCTGGTTTAGGGTATAGTGTTTAGGGTTTAGAGCTTAGGGTTTAGGGTTTAGGTTTAGGGTTTAAGGTTTAGGGTTCGGGGTTTAGGGTTTAGGGCTATGGGTTTAGGGTTTATGTTTTAAGTCTAAGGGATTAAGGTTTAGGTTTTATCTTTAATTGGGTTTACGGTTTAGGGTTTATGGTTCGGGTTTTATGGTTTAGGGTTTAGTGTTTAAAGTTTAGGTTTATGTTTTAGGCTTTAGGGTTATGGGTTTTGGGTCGTGAGTTTAGGGTTTAGGGTTTATTTTTAGGGATTACTATTTATGGATATGGGTGTAAGGTTTAGGGTTTATGGGGTTTAGGGTTTTGTGTTTAGCGTTTAGGGTTTTAGATTTAGGGTTTAGGGTTTAGGATTTAGGGCTCATGGATTACGCTTTAGGGTATAGTCTTTAGGGGATTTAAGGTTTAGTGTTTAAGGATCATAGTTTAGGGTTTAAGGTTTAGGGTCTAGGGTTTAAGGATCAAGGTTTAGGGTTTATGGTTTAGGCCTTTGGGTTTAGGGCTCGGTGTTTAGGATTTAAGGTTTAGGCTTTAAGGTTTATAGGTAAGGGTTTAGGGTTTAGTGGGTTTAAGGTTTAGGGTTTAGGGTTTATGGTTTAAGGCTAAGGGTTTAGGCTTTATGGTTTAGGTTTAAATATTAAGGGGTTTAAGGTTTCTAGTTTAGGGATTAGGGTTTAGGGCATATAGTTTATGGTTTAGGGTTGAGGGTTTTGGGATAGGGGTTTAGGGTTTATGTTGTAGGGTTTAGGGCTTAGGTTTTATAGTTTAGGGCTTAGGGTTTAGGTTTAGGGCTCAAGATTTAGGGTTAATGGTTTATAATTTAGGGCCAATGATTTAGGGTTTCAATTTTAGGGCTCAAGTTTTATGTTTTAGGTTTTAGCATTTAGGGCTCAAGGTTTAGGACTTAAGGTTTAAGGATCATGGTTTAGGGTTTAGGATTTATGGTTTACCATTTAGGGTTTAGAATTTGGGACTAAGGGTTTAGGGTTTAGGTTAAGGGAATGAGGTTTACGGTTTATGAATTAGACTTGAGGGTTTTAGGTTTAGGGTTTAGGAATCAAAATTTAAGGTTTAGCATTTAGTCCTAATGTTTTAGGGTTTATAATTTATAGGATTTATAGTTTTTGTTTTAGGTTTTAGGTTTTAGGGTTTAATGTTTAGGGTTTAGGGTTTAGGATTTAGGTTTTAATGTTTAAGGATCAAGGTTTAGGGTTTGGTGTTAAGGGTTTAGGGTTTAGGGTTTAGGGCTAAGAGTTTAGGCTTTATGGTTTAGCACTTAGGGCTTAATGTTTAGGGTTTAGAGCTAGGGATTTAGGGTTCAAGGTTAAATACATAAGGTTAAGGGTTTAAGGTTTAGGGTTCGGGGCTAAGTGTTAATGGTTTAGGGTTTAGGATTTAAGGTTTAGGGTTTAATGTTTAGTGCTTTGAGGGTTTAGGGTTTAGGTCTCATGGCTAAGGGTTGATGTTTTGGGGTTTATGTTTAAGGGTTTAGGATTTATGGTTTAGGGTTTAGGATTTGGAGTTTAGGGATTACGGTTTTTAGTTTAGAGCATGTGGTTTATGGTTTAGGGTTTAGGGATCATTTTTAGGTTTTAGGTTTTAGGGTTTAGGTTTTTAGACTTAGGGATAAGGGTTTAAGGTTTAGGGTGTAGGATTTAGGGTTTAGGGTTTATGTTTAAGCATTTAGGAACATGGTATAGTGTTTAGGGTTTAGGGTTAAGGGTTTAGGACTAAGGGTTTAGGATTTAGGGTTTAGGGTTTAGGTTTTAGGTTTTAGGGATTAAGGGGTTTAGAGTTTAGGATTTAGGGTTTATGGTTTAGGGTTTACAGTTTAGTGTTTAAGATTTAGGGTTAAGGGATTAGGGTTTAGGGTTTAGGATTTATGGCTAAGGATTTAGGGTTTTGGGTTTTGGGTTCGGGTTTCTAGGGCTTAGTTCTTATCATTTAGGGTTTAAGGTTTAGAGATCGAGTTTAGGGTTTAGCGATCATGGTTAGAGGTTTAATGTTTAGGGTTTAGGGTTTATTATTTAGGGTTAGGGTTTAGTTCTTGGGGTTTAGGGTTTAAGAATAGGTTTTTAGTGTTTACGGCTTAAGGTTCATGGTTTAGGCTTTAGTGTTTCGAACTTAGATTTTAGGTTTTAGGGATCGGTTTCATGGTTTAACGTTTAGGGATAAGGGTTTACGGTTTTAGGGTTTATGGTTTATGGTTTAGGGCTCATTGTTTAGGGTTTACGGTTTATAGTGTAGGGCCAAGGGTTTTAGGTTTAGGGTTTAGGGTTCGGGGTTAAATGTTCATGTTTTAGGGCTTAGTGCTTAGGATGTAGGGTTCATGGTTTATGGATAAAATTGTAGGGTTTAGGGATAAGGGATTAGGTTTAAGGGTTTATGGTTTAGAGATAAGGATTTATGGTATATGGTTTAGGGAGTTTACATTTTACGATTTAGGCTTTAGGGTTTAGGGTGTAAAGTGTTTGGTTTAGGGTTCGGGGTTTATTGTTTAGAGTTCAAGTTTTAGGGTTTATGGTTTATGATTTATGGCTCAAGGTTTAGGGTTTAGGTCCGAGGGTTTAGGGATAAGGGTTTAGGGATTAGGGTATAAGATTTAGGGCTTAGATTTTTGGGTTTAGGACTCAAGGTTGATGGTTTAGGGTTTAGGGTTTAGGAATTAGGGCTAAGATTTTAGGGTTTAGTGTTGAGGATTTACAGTTTAGGGTTTAGGGATCACGGTATAGGGGTTAGGATTAGGGTTTAGGAATTAGTGCTCAATATTTAGGTTTTAATGTTTAGGGCTAATGGTTTAGGGTTTAGGTTGTAAGGGATTTACAATTTAGGGTTTAGGTCTTATGTTTTCAGATTTAGTTTTTAGGGTTTAGTTTTTAGGGCTCATGGTTTAGGGTTTGGGGTTTACGCTAAGGTTTTAGGGTTAAGGGTTTATAACTAAGGGTTTAGGGTTTATAGTTTAGGGTTTAGTCTTTAAGATTTAGGGTTTTGGGCTAAGGGTTTAGAGGTTAGGGTTTAAATCTCAGGGTTTGTGGTTTATGTTTTAGCATTTAGGGTTCAAGGCATAGGGTTTAGGGTTTAGGGTTTAGGGTTTATGCTTGGGGTTTACGGTTTATGGTTTATGGTTAATGGTTTAGTGTTTAATGTTTAGGGTTTAGGGTTTAAGGTTTAGGACTTAGGGTTTAGGGTTTAGGATATTAGGGATAAGGGTTCGAGTTTAGGTTTTAGGGGATTTAGGGTTTAGGGTTTAGGGTTTAGGGTTTATGATTTATGATTTATGATTTAGGGCTCATGGTTTACAATTTAGGGATTTAGATCTAGGTTTTAATTTTTAGGTTTTAGGGTTAGGGGTTTAAGGTTTAAGGTTTAGGGTTCGGGGCTTAGGGTTAGGGCTTAGGGTTTAGAGTTTACGGTTTAGGTTTACTGGTTTAAGGGTTAGGTTTTATTATTTGGGGTTAAGGATTTAGGTATTGGGGATAAGGGATTAATGTAGTGGTTTTGGCTTTAATATTTTTGGATTTTGGGTTATGGTATAGTGTTTATGGTTTAGAGCTCGGGGTTTAGGGTTTTGGTTTAGGGTTTAGGGTTTAGGGTTTAGGGTTTAGGTTTTAAGTCTAAGGGCTTAAGTTTTAGGGTTTATCTTTAATTAGGTATATGGTTTAGGTTTTATGGTTTAGGGTTTAGTGTTTAAAGTTTAGGTTTATTTTTAGGCTTTAGGGTTATGGGTTTTGGGTCTTGGGTTTAGGGTTTATTGTTTAGGAATTACTTTTTAGGGCTATGGATTTAAGGTTTAGGTTTTATGGGGTTTAGGGTTTAGCTTTTAGGCTTTATGGTTTAGGGTTTTGTTTTTAGCATTTAGGTTTTAGGGTTTAGGGTTTAGGGTTTATGGTCTAGGGTTTAAGGATCGTGGGTTTAGGGTTTATGGTTTAGGCCTTAGGGTTTAGGGCTCGGGGTTTAGGATTTAAGGTTTAGATTTTAGGGTTTATGGGTAAGGGTTTAGGATTTAGGGTTTAGGGGTTTAAGATTTAGGGTTTATCATTTATGGTTTAAGGCTAAGGGTTAAGGGTTTATGATTTAGGATTTAGGGTTTAAATTTTAAGGCTAGGGGTTTAACATTTAAGTTTTAGGGGTTTAAGGATTTAGGGTTTAGGGTTTACGTTCTAGATTTTAGGACTAAGGATTTAGGGTTTAGGGTTTAAAGGGTTAACGAGTTTTAGGTTTAGGGATTAGGGTTGATTGTTTAGTGTTTAGGGTTTAGGATTTAGTATTTATGGTTTAAGGATTTATGTTTAGGGTTTACGTTCTAGATTTTAGGACTAAGCATTTAGGGTTTAGGGTTTAAAGGGTTAACGGTTTTAGGTTTATGGATTAGGGTTTAATGTTTAGTGTTTAGGGTTTAGGATTTAGTATTTATAGTTTAGGGTTTAAGGTTTAGGGCTAATGGTTTAGGATTTAGTGTTTAGGTGGTTTAGGGTTTAGGGTTTAGGACTAAGGGTTTAGGGTTTAGGGTTTATTGTTTACGGTTTAAGGTTTAGGGTTCAAAGTTTAGGATTTAGGCTTTAGGCTTTAGGATTTAGGGTTTAGGGTTTAAGGTTTGAGTTTAGGGTTTATTATTTAGGGTTTAAAGTTTAAAGTTTAGGATTTACAGTTTAGGGTTTAGTATTTAGCGCTAGGGGTTTAGGGTTTAGGGTTTAGGGCTCAAGGTTCATGGTTTAGGGGTTAGGGTTTAAAACTCAGGGTTTAGCATTTAGGGCTCAAGGTTTAGGGTTTAGAGTTTAGGTTTATTCTTGGGGTTTACGGTTTATGGTTTATGGTTAATGGTTTAGTGTTTAAGGTTTAGGGTTTAGTGTTTAAGGTTTAGGACTTAGGGTTTATGGTTTAGGGTTTAGGTTTTTAGGGATAAGGGTTTAGGGTTTAGGTTTTAGGGGGTTTAGGGTTTCAGGTTTATGATTTATGATTCATAATTTAGGGCTCATAGTTTATAGTTTAGGGATTTGGATCTAGGATTTAATTTTTAGGTTTTAGGGTTAGGGGTTTAAGGTTTAGGGCTCAAGGCTTAGGGTTTTTGGCTTAGGGATTAAGGTTCGAGTTTAAGGTTTAGGTTTAGGGTTTAAGGGTAATGTTTTATTATTTAGGGTTGAGGATTTAGGCATTAGGGTTCAAGGTTTAGGGTAGTGGTTTTGGCTTTAATATTTTTGGATTTTGGGTTAGGGTATAGTGTTTATGGTTTATAGCTTAGGGTTTAGGGTTTAGGTTTAGGGTTTAAGGTTTAGGGTTTAGGGTTTAGGGCTAGGGGTTTAGGGTTTAGGGTTTATGTTTTAATTCTAAGGGCTTAAGGTTTAGGGTTTATCTTTAATTGGGTTTAAGGTTTAGGGATATGGTTCAAGTTTTGCAGGTTTAGGGTTTACTTGTTTAAAGTTTAGGTTTAAGTTTTAGGCTTTAGGGTTATGGGTTTGGGGTCTTGGGTCTTGGGTCTAGGGTTTAGGTTTTAGGGTTTATTGTTTAGGGATTACGTTTTAGGGCTATTGGTTTAAGGTTTAGGGTTTATGGGGTTTAGGGTTTAGCATTTAGGGTTTAGGGTTTAAGGTTCTATGATTAGAGCTTAGTGTTTAGGATTTAGGGTTTAGGGTTTAGGATTTAGGGCTCATGGATTAGGGTTTAGTGTTTAGGGTTTTTAGGTTTTAGTGTTTAGGATTAAGGGTTTAAGATTTAGGGTATAGGGTTTAAGGATCAAGGTTTAGGTTTTATGGTTGAGGCCTTAGGGTTTAAGGCTCGGGGGTTAGGGTTTATGGTTTATGCGTAAGGGTTTAGGTTTTAGGGTTTAGGGGATTTAAGATTTAGGGTTTAGGATTTATGGTTGATGGTTTAGGGCTAAGGGTTTAGGGTTTAGATTTAAGGGTTTAGGTTTTAAAGTTTAAGGCTAGGGGTTTAATGTTTATGATTTAGGGGTTTAAGGATTTAAGGTTTAGGGTTTATGTTCTAGATTTTAGGACTAAGGATTTAGGGTTTAAGGGTTTTTAATTTCAAGTTTAGGGATTAGGGTTTAGGGTTTAGGGGTATTAGGGTTTTAGGGTTTAGGGATAAGGGTTTATGATTTAGGGTTTAGTTTGTTTAGGTTTTAGTGTTTAGTGATCAAGGTTTATGGTTTAGGGCTAAGGGTTCGGGGTTTAGGGTTTAAGGTTTAGGGTTATGAGTTTAGGATTTAGGTTTTAGGGTTCGGGACTCATGGTTTAGGGTTTATTATTTAGGGTTTAAGGTTTGAGGTTTAGGATTTAGGGTTTAGTTTTTAGCGCTAGGGGTTTTAGGGTTTATGGTTTAGGGCTCGGGGCTCGGGGTTTAGGGGTTAGGCGTCAAGGTTTATGGTTTAGGGTTTAGGGTTTAAGATTTAGGGTTTAGGATTTAGGGTTTAGGGATTAGGGTATAGGGTATAGGGTATAGGGTATAGGGTTTTGGGTTTATAGTTTAGGCCTCAAGTTTTAGGGTTTAGGGTTTAGGGTTTAGGTTTTATGTTTTAAAGCTCGGGGTTTAAAGTTTTTAAACAAATTCCTTTTAGTTAAGGGAGTCTTTTAAAATTTGTGGGTCTTATAAAGGTTTAATACCCTTTAATATATGTGTGTGTGTGTGTGTGTGTGTGTGTGTGTGTGTGTGTGTGTGTGTGTGTGTGCATTTGTGTCTATATATATGTAGAATATTTAATCAAATTTCTTTAAAAACCTAAACATGTTGGCGAATGAGACCAAATAAATAGGAAGGTTTTATGGTTTAGGGATAAATGTTTAGGGATGAGGCTTTAGGGGCTTTATGGTTTAGTGTTTAGCACTTAAGGTTTAGGGTTTAGTGTTTAGGGTTTAGAGTTTAGGACTCAGGGTTTAGGGTTTAGGTCTTAGGGCTAAGGGTTTAGGGTAAAGGGTTTAGGGGGATTAGGGTTTAGAATTTAGGGATCAGGGTTTACGGTTTAGCATTTAGGTTTAAGGGCTTAGGGTTTAGATTTTAGGGTACAATAATTTGGGTTTAGGGTTTAATGTTTTGGCTCGGGGTTTAGGGTTTAGGTTTAAGAGTTTAGGGTTTAGGGTTTAGGGTTTAGGGTTTAGGGTTTAGGGTTTAGGGTTTAGGTTTGAGGATTTAGGTATTAGGGATCAAGGTTTAGGGTAGTGGTTTTGTCTTTAATATCTTTGGCTTTTGTGTTAAGGTATAGTGTTTAGGTTTTATAGCTCGGGGTTTATTGTTTAGGTTTAGGGTTTAAGGTTTAGGGTTAAGGGATTAGGGTTTAGGGATAGGGGTTTAGGGTTTAGGGTTTAGATTTTAAGTTTAAGGGATTAAGGTTTAGGGTTTATATTTAATTGGCTTTAAATTTTAGGGTTTATGGTTTAGGGTTTAGTTTTTAAACTTTAGGTTTAAGTTTTAGGTTTTAGGGTTATGGGTTTTGGGTCTTAGGTTTAGGGTTTATTGTTAAGGGATTACAATTTAAGGCTATGGGTTTAAGGTTTAGGGTTTATGGGGTTTATTGTTTAGCTTTTAGAGTTTAGGGTTTAGGGTTTTATGTTTAACGTTTAGGGTTTAGGATTTAGGGTTTAGGGTTTAGGGTTTAGGGCTCATGGGTTACGGTTTAGGGTTTAGTGTTGAGGGATCATGGTTTAGGGTTTAGGGTTTAGGGTCTAGGGTCTAGGGTTTAAGGATAAGGGTTTTGGGTTTATGGTTTAGGCCTTAGGGTTTAGGGCTCAGGGTTTAGGGTTTAAAATTTAGGGTTTAGGGTTTATGGGTAAGGGTTTAGGGTTTAGGGTTTAGAGGTTTTAAGGTTTAGGGTTTAGAATTTTTGGTTTATGGTTTAGGGATAAGGGTTTAAGGTTTAGGGTTTAGGGTTTAGGGATAAAATTTTAAGGCTAGGGTTTAATGTTTATGGTTTAGTGGTTTAAGGATTTAGGGCTTAGGGTTTACGTTCTAGATTTTAGGACTAAGGATTTAGGGTTTAGGGTTTAAGGGGTTTACGGTTTCTTGTTTAGGGATTAGGGTTTAGGGTTTAGTTTTGGCGTTTAGGATTTAGGATTTAGTGTTTAGGGTTTAATGTTTAGGGCTAATGGTTTAGGGTTTAGTCATTAGGGTTTATGGTTTAGGATTTAGGGCTAAGGGTTTAGGGTTTAGGATTTTGGGTTTAGGGTTTAGGGTTTAGGGTTTAAGGTTTAGGGTTTTTATTTTAGGATTTAGGGTTTATGGTTTATGACTCATGTTGTAGGGTTTAGGGTGTAGATTTAAGGATTTATTATTTAGTGTTTAAGGTTTAAGGTTTATGATTTAGGGTTTAGGGTTTAGTGTTTAGCGCTAGGGGTTTAGGGTTTATGGTTTAGGGCTCGGGGTTCAAGGTTTAGGCGTTAAGGCTCAAGGTTTAGGGTTTAGGGCTTAGGGTTTAGAGTTTAGGATTTAGGGTTTTGGGTTTAGGGATTAGGGTATAGGGTATAGTCTTTTGGGTTTGGATTTTAGGGCTCGGGTTTTGGGTTTAGGGTTTAGGTTTTAGGTTTGAAGGTTTGAGGGTTTAGGGTCTTTAACGAATTCCTTTTTAGTTGATTGAGTCTTTTAAATTTTGTGGTTCTTCTAAAGGTTTAATATCCTTGAATATAGATGTTTGTGTGTGTGTGTGTGTGTGTGTGTGTATGTAGAAAATTTAATCAAATTTCTAAAAAAACCTAAACATGTTGGCAAATGAGACCAAATGAATAGAAAAGTTCCATAGATTTCTTTTCAATCCAAGAATGTCTAAAACCCTGACCACATGGGACCAATTATTATATGTGTAATTTCTAGGTGAAACATGTTCATTGCCATGGTCGTAAAAATATCCAAATTCATAAATCATTATTCCTACTTTTAGCTAAATTACGAATATTGCCCACTTAAATTTTCCCTAGATTAGGGTTAAGGATTTAGGGTTTATGGTTTATGGTTTAGGGCTAAGGGTTTAGGATTTAGGATTTAGTGTTTAAATTTTAAATCTAGGTGTTTAACGTTTAGGGTTTAGGGGTTTAAGGATTTAGGATTTAGGGTTTATGTTCTAGATTTTAGGACTAAGGATTTAGGGTTTAGGGTTTAGAGGATTAACGATTTCAGGTTTAGGGATTAGGGTTTAGTGTTTAGTGTTTAGGGTTTAGGATTTATTATTTATGGTTTAGGGGTTTAAGGATTTAGGGTTTAGGGTTTACATTCTAGATTTTAGGACTAAGGATTTAGGGTTTAGGGTTTAAAGGTTAATAGTTTTAGGTTTATGGATTAGGGTTTAGTGTTTAGTGTTTAGGGTTTAGGATTTAGTATTTATGGTTTAGGGTTTAAGTTTTAGGGCTAACGGTTTAGGATTTAGTGTTTAGGTGGTTTAGGGTTTAGGGTTTAGGGTTATTGTTTAGGGTTTAAGGTTTAGGGTTCAAATTTTAGGATTTAGGCTTTAGGCTTTAGGGTTTAGGGTTTAGGACTCATGGTTTAGGGTTTAAGGTTTATATTTTAGGGTTTAAGGTTTAAAGTTTAGGAGTTAGGGTTTAGGGTTTAGTGTTTAGCGCTAGGGGTTTAGGGTTTATGGTTTAGGGCTTAAGGTTCGGGGTTTAGGGTTAAGGTTTAAAAATCGGGTTTTTGGTTTAGGGTTTAGCATTTAGGGCTCAAGGTATAGGGTTTAGGGTTTAGGGTTTATTCTTAGGGGTTTATAGTTTATGGTTTATGGTTAATGGTTTAGTGTTTAAGGTTTAGGGTTTAGTGTTTAGGTTTTTAGGGATAAGGGTTCGGGGCTTAGGTTTTAGGGGTTTAGGGTTTCGGGTTTATGATTTATGATTCATAATTTAGGGTCCATAGTTTATAGTTTAGTGATTTGGATCTAGGTTTTAATTTTTAGGTTTTAGGGTTAGGGGTTTAAGGTTTAGGGCTCGGGGCTTAGGGTTTTGGCTTAGGGATTAAGGTTTAGAGTTTAAGGTTTAGGTTTACGGTTTAAGGGTAATGTTTTATTGTTTAGGGTTGAGGATTTAGGCATTAGGGATCGGGGTTTAGGGTAGTGGTTTTGGCTTTAGTATTCTTGGCTTTTGGGTTAGGGTATAGTGTTTATGGTTTATAGCTCGGGTTTAGGGTTTAGGTTTAGGTTTAGGGTTTAGGGTTTAGGGCTAGGGGTTTAAGATTTAGGATTTAAGTTTTAATTCTAAGGGCTTCGAGGTTTAGGACTTATCTTTAATTGAGTTTAAGGTTTAGGGATATGGTTCAAGTTTTGCGGTTTAGGGTTTAGTGTTTAAAGTTTAGGTTTAAGTGTTAGGATTTAGGGTTATGAATTTTGGATCTTGGGTTTAGGGTTTAGGGTTTAGGGTTTATTGTTTAGGGATTACGTTTTAGGGCTATTGGTTTAAGGTATAGGGTTTATGGGGTTTAGGTTTTAGCTTTTAGGGTTTAGGGTTTAGGGTGTTTAGGTTTTAGTGTTTAGGGATCATGGTTTAGGGTTAAGGGTTTAGGGTTTAGGGTCTAGGGTTTAAGGATCAAGGTTTAGGTTTTATGGTTTAGGCCTTAGGGTGTAAGGCTCATGGGTTAGGGTTTAAGGTTTAGGGTTTAGGGTTTATTGGTAAGTGTTTAGGGTTTAGGGTTTAGGGTTTAGGGTTTAGGGCTAAGGGTTTAGGGTTTAGGTTTTAGGGTTTAGGTTTTAAATTTTAAGGATAAGGGTTTAATGTTTACGGTTTAGGCTTTAAGGTCTAGGGTTTAAGGATCGGGGTTTAGGTTTTATGGTTTAGGCCTTAGGGTTTAAGGCTCGAGGGTTAGGGTTTAAGGTTTAGGGATTAGAGTTTATGGGTAAGGGTTTATGGGATTTAGGGTTTAGGGTTTAGGGTTTATGGTTTATGGTTTATGGCTAAGGATTTAGGGTTTAGGTTTTAAAGTTTAAGGCTAGGGGTTTGTTTACGGTTTAGGGGTTTAAGGATTTAGGGTTTAGGGTTTATGTTCTAGATTTTAGGACTAAGGATTTAGGGTTTAGGGTTTTGGTTTTAGGTTTATGGATTAGGGTTTTAGGGTTTAGGGTTTAGGGATAAGGGTTTATGATTTAGGGTTTAGTTTGTTTAGGGTTTAGGGTTTATTGTTTAGTGTTTAGGGTTTAGGGTTTAGGGTTTAGGTTTTAGGGTTTAAGGTTTAGGGTTACGAGTTTAGGATATATGTTTTAGGGTTTAGGGTTTAGGACTCATGGTTTAGGGTTTAGGGTTTAGAGTTTAGGTTTTAAGGTTTGAGGTTTAGGATTTAGGGTTTAGGGTTTAGTTTTTAGTGCTAGGGTTTAGGGTTTATGGTTTAGGGCTCATGGTTCGGGGTTTAAGGGTTAGGAGTCAAGGTTTAGGGTTTAGGGGTTAGGGTTTAAGGTTTAGGGTTTAGGATTTAGGGTTTAGGGATTATGGTATAGGGTATAGGGTATAAGGTATAGGGTTTTGGGTTTAGAATTTAGGGCTCGGGTTTTAGGGTTTAGGGTTTAGGTTTTAGGTTTTACTGGCTCGGGGTTTAAAGTCTTTAAACAAATTCCTTTGTAGTTAATGGATTCTTTTAAATTTTTTGGGTCTTATAAAGGTTTAATAGCCTTGAATATATATGTTTTTTTGTGTGTGTGTCTATATATATGTAGAAAATTTAATCAAATTTCTTTAAAAACCTAAACATGTTGGCGAATGAGACCAAATGAATAGGAAGGTTTAGGGTTTAATGATAAATGTTTAAGAATGAGGCTTTAGGGGATTTATGGTTTAGGGTTTAGCATTTAAGGTTTAGGGTTTAAAGTTTAGGACTTAGGGTTTAGGGTTTAGGTCTTAGGGGTAAGGGTTTAGGGGGACTAGGGTTTAGGATTTAGGGCTCATGGTTTAGGGTTTACTGAGTTTAGCATTTAGGTTTAAGGGCTTAGGGTTTAGAGTTTATGGTAAAGGAATTTGGGTTTAGGGTTTAATATTTTGGGCTCGGGGTTTAGGGTTTATATGGTTTTAGGTTTTAGAGTTTAGGGTTTAGGGTTAAGGGTTTAGGGTTTAGGGTTAAGGGTTTAGGGTTTAGGATTTAGGTATTAGGGATCAAGGTTTAGGGTAGTGGTTTTGGCTTTAATCTCTTTGGCTTTTGGGTTACGGTATATTGTTTAGGTTTTAGAGCTCAAGGTTTAGGGTTTAAGGTTTAGGGTTAAGGGTTTAGGGTTTAGGGATAGGGGTTTAGGGTTTAGGGTTCTAGTTTTAAGTTTAAGATCTTAAGGTTTAGGGTTTATCTTTAATTGGGTTTATAGTTTAGGGTTTATGGTTGAGGGTTTAGTGTTTAAAGTTTAGGTTTAAGTTTTAGGCTTTAGGGTTATGGGTTTGGGTCTTGGGTTTAGGATTTAGGATTTATTTTTAAGGGATTACAATTTAAGGCTATGGGTTTAAGGTTTAGGGTTTATGGGGTTTAGGGTTTAGCTTTTAGGGTTTATGGTTTAGGATTTATTGTTCATGGATTACAGTTTAGTGTTTAGGGTTTAGGGTTTAGTGTTGAGGGATAATGGTTTAGGGTTTAGGGTTTAGGGTCTAGGGTTTAAGGACAAGGGTTTAGGGTTTATGGTTTAGGCCTTAGGGTTTAAGGCTCGGGGTTTATGGTTTAATGCTTAGGGTTCGGGGTTTATGGGTAAGGATTTAGGGTTTAGGGTTTAGAGGGTTTATGGTTTACGGTTAAGGGTTTAGGGTTTAGGGGGTTTATAGTTTTGAGTTTAGGGATTAGGGTTTAGGGTTTAGCATTTAGGATTTTGTATTTAGGGGTTAGGGTTCATGGTTTAGTGCTTTAATGGTTCGGGTTTAGGGTTTAGGGTTTAGAGCTAAAGGTTTATGATTTAGGGCTAAGTGTTTAGGGTTTAGGATTTTTGAGTTTAGGGTTTAGGGTTCTGATTTTAAGATTTAGGGTTTAGGCTTTAGGAATCATGGTTTAGGATTTAGCGTGTAGATTTAAGGGTTTATTATTTAGGGTTTAAGGTTTAAGGTTTAGGATTTAGGGTTTATGGTTTAGTGTTTAGCACTAGTGGTTTAGGGTTTATGGTTTAGGGGTTAGGGTTCAAAGTTTAGGGTTTAGGGCTCAGGGTTTAGGGTTTATGATTTAGGGTTTAGGGTTTAGGATTTAGGGTTTAGGGTTTAGGGTTTAGTGTATAGGGTATAGTCTTATAGGTTTAGAGTTTAGGGCTTCGGTTTTTGGGTTTAGGGTTTAGGATTTAGGTTTTAAGGCTGAGGGTTTGGGTCTTTAACGGATTCCTTTTTAGTCAATGGAGTCTTTTAAATTTTCCGGGTCTTATAAATATTTAATATCCTCGAATAAAGATGTTTGTGTGTGTGTGTCTATATATATGTAGAAAATTTAATCAAATTTCTAAAAAAACCTAAACATGTTGGCAAATGAGACCAAATGATTAGAAAAGTTCCATAGATTTATTTTCAATCGAAGAATTTCTAAAACCCCTGACCCATTTATCACGCTGAGGTTACATAAATAATATATATTAGGATTGGAGATATATTGGCTATTCACATGGGACAAATTATTGTATGTGTAATTTGTAGGTGAAACATGGTCACTGTCATGGTCGTAAAAATATCCAAATTCACAAATCATAATTCCTACTTTTAGCTAAATTACAAATATTGCCCACTTAAATTTTCCCTAGTTTAGGGTTAAGGATTTAGGGTTTAGGGTTTAGGGCTCAGGGTTTAGGGTTTCGAAAATAAATGTTTAGGAATGAGGGTTTAGGGGCTTTATTCTTTAGGTTTAACGTTTAAGGTTTAGGGTTTAGAGATTAGGACTCAGGGTTTAAGGTTTAGGTCTTAGGGCTAAGGGTTTAGGGTAAAGGGTTTAGGGGGATTAGGGTTTAGTATTTAGGGCTCAAGGTTTAGGTTTTACGGTTTATCATTTAGGTTTAAGGGCTTAGGGTTTAGAGTTTAGGGTAAAGGAATATGGGTTTAGGGTTTAAGATTTAGGACTCGAAGGTTTAGGGTTTACTGACTCAAGGTTTAGGGTTTAGGTGTTAGGGTTTAGGATTTAGGGTTTAGGGTTTAGAGTTTAGAGTTTAGGGCTCAAGGTTTAGGGATTAGGATTTAGGATTTAGGATTTATGGATTAAGGATTAAGGTTTAGTGTTTAGGATTGAGGGTTGAGGATTTAGGGTTTCGGGTTTAGGGGTGAGGGTTTAGGGTTTAGGTTAAGGGTTTAGGGTTAAGTATTAAGGTTTTAGGGTTTTAGTTTCATGGGTTAGGGTTTATGGTTTAGGAATTAGGGTGTCTAGGGTTTAGGGTTTAGGATTTAGGGATTAGGGTTTAGGATTTAGGGTTTAGGGCTAAATGTTTAGTGTTTATAGTTTATGGTTTAGGGCTTAGATTTTAGGTTTTAGAGTTTAGGTCTTAGGATTTATGGTTTAGGGTTTAGGACTTATGGTTTACGGTTTAGGGTTTAGGGATCATAGTTAAGGGCTTAAGCTTTAGAGCTAAGGCTTTATAGTTTTGGGTTTAGGGTTTAATCTTTAGGTTTTACGGTTTAGGGTTTGGGGCTAGGGGTTTAGGGTTTAGGGCTTAGGGTTTAGTGTTTAACATTTAGGGTTTGAGGCTTAAGGATTATGTTTTAGTGTTTAGGGTTTTAGGTTTAGAGCTAAGGGTTTAGGTTTTAGGTTTTAGGGTGTTCATGGTTTAGGGTTTAGGGTTTAGGGTTCATCACTTAGGGTTTAGGGTTTAAAGGTTTAGGGTTTTGGGTTTTGGGTTTAGGGTTTAGGATTTAATGCTCATGGTTTAGGGTTTAGAGTTAAGGGTCATAGTTTAGGGTTTATGGTTTAGGATTAAATGTTTAGGGTTAAGGGTTTAGGATCTTTAGGTTTTATAATTTATTGTTTAGGTTTGGTGTTTAACTTTAAGGGTTTAGTGTTTAGGGTTTAGGGTTTATGGCTAATGGTTAAAGGTTTAGGGTTTTACGCTAGGGGTTTAAGGTTAAGGGTTTAGATTATATGGTTTAGGGCTCATGGTTTAAGGTTTAAGGTTAGTTTTTATGGTCTAGGTTAGTTTTATATGGTTTAGGGCTCATGGTTTAGTGTTTAGGGTTTAGGGTTTCTTTTTTTTACTTTGACGCTTAGGGTTTAAGGTTTAGGGTTTTGGGTTTTAAATATTAGATTTTTATTTAGGACTAAGCATTTAGGGTTTAGTATTTTGGCTTTATGGGGTTTATAGTTTAGGGTTTAGGGTTTAGGGTTTAGGAGTGTAGGGTTAGGGTTTAGTGTTTAGGGTTAGGGCTAAGGGTTTTGGGTTTTGGGTTTTAGAATTTTAGGGTTTAGAGTTTAGTGTTTTGGGTTTAGGTTTTAGGGATTACAGTTTAGGGTTTATGGATCATTGTTTAGTATTTAGGGTTTAGGGTTTCAAATTTTTGGTTTAGTGTTTAAAGCATAATATTTAGGGGTTAGGCTTTAGGCTTTAGCACTTCCGGATTAAGGTTTAGTGATTAGATTTTAGGGATCGAAGGTTTAGGATTTAGGTTTAGGAGTTAGGAGTTAGGGATTAGGATTTAAGGTTTAGGTTTAGGTGTTTAGGGTTTAGGGTTTAGGGTTTAGGGTTAAGGGTTTAGGTTTCATTATTTATGGTTTAAGGTTTAGGGTTTATGGATTACTATTATAGGTTTAGGATATTTAAGTTTTAGGTTTTATGGTTTAGGATTTAGGGTTTAGGGTTTAGAGTTCAGTTTTAGGGTTTAGTGATAAGGGTTTAGAGTTTTAGGGTTTAAGGTTTACATTCTAGGGTTTCTGATCATGGTATAGGCTTTACGTTTAGAATTTAGTGCTCGGTGTTTAGGGTTTAGGGTTTAAGGTTCGGGGCCAAATGTTTAGTGTTTACGGTTTACGGTTTATGGTTTAGGGCTTAAAGTTTAGGTTTTAGAGTTTAGGTCTTAGGATTTATGGTTTAGGGTTTAGGGCTCAAGGTTTACGGTTAAGGGTTTAGGACTTATGGTTTAGGGTTTAAGGTTTAGGACTAAGGGTTTCTGTTTACTATTTATGGTTTAGTCTTGAGGTTTGTGGTTTAGGGTTTACGGCTAGGGGTTGAGGTTTATGGCTCGGGGTTTAGGGTTTAGGTTATAATGTTTAGGGTTTAGGTTTAGGGATTATGGTTTACGGTTTAGGGATTAGTGTTTAGGGTTTAGGTTTTAGAGTTTAGGAATCAGCGTTTAGGGTTTATGTTTTAGTGTTTAGGATTCGGGTTTAGGGCTAAGGGATAAGGGTTTAGGGTTTAGGGTTTAGGGTTTAAAGTTTAGGTTTTAGGGTTTAGGGATAAGGGTTTCAAGTTTTAGGGTTTATGGTTTACATTTTAGGTTTTAACAATCATGGTATAGGGTTTATAGTTTAGGTTTTAGGGCTTACTTGTTTAGGGTTTAGGGTTCGGGGCTAAATGTTTAGTGTTTACGATTTGACGCTTATGGTTTAGGGCTTAGAGTTCATGTTTTAGAGTTTAGGTCATAGGATTTAGGGTTTAGGGTTTAGGGCAAACGGTTTATGGTTTAGGGTTTAGTGATTATAGTTTAGGGCTTAGGGTTTAGGGATAAGGCTTTATAGTTTCAAGTTTAGGGTTTAATCTTTAGGGTTTATGGTTTAGGGTTTGGGGATAGGGATTTAAGGCTTAGGGTTTAGTGTTTAACATTTAGGTTTTAAGGCTTAGGGATTATGGTTTAGAATTTAGGGATTAGGGATTAGGGTTTAGGGTTTATGTTTTAGTTTTTAGGGTTTAGGTATAGAGCTAAGGATTTAGGGTTTAGGTTTTAGGGTTAAGGGTTTAGGGTTTAAGGTTCATGGCTCGGGTTTTAGGGTTTTGGGTTTTGGGTTTAGGATTTAATGCTCATTGTTTAGGGTTTATGAATTATGGTTAAGGGATCATAGTTTAGGGTTTATAGTTCAGGGCTAAATGTTTAGGGTTAAGGGTTTAGGATCTTTAGGTTTTAGAGTTTATGGTTTAGGTTTGGTGTTTGACTTTTAGGGTTTAGTGTTTAGGGTTTATGGCTCACGGTTTAAGGTTTAGGGTTTACACTAGGAATTTAAGGTTAAGGGTTTAGATTATATGGTTTAGGGCTCATGGTTTAGGGTTTAGGGTTAGGGTTTATGATTTAGGTTTTAGGGTTTAGGGTTTAGGGTTTAGAGTTTAAGGTTTAGGTTTTTCAGTTTTGACTATTGGGTTTCTTATTTAGGGCTAAGCATTTAGGGTTTAGTATTTAGGATTTATGGGGTTTATGATTTAAAGTTTAGGGTTTAGGGTTTAGGGTTTAGGACTATAGGTTTAAGGTTTAGTATTTAGGGTTAGGGCTAAGGATTTACATTTTAGGGTTTTAGAAGTTTAGGGTTTAGGGTTTAGGGTTTAGGGTTTAGAATTTAGGGCTCATCATTTAGATTTTGGGTTTTGGGTTTAGATTTTATTGATTATAGTTTAGGGTTTATAGATCATTGTTTAGTGTTTAGAGTTTAGGGATAGGGTATAGGGTTTACACTTTAGGGTTTAGGGCTCTCTGTGTTTAGGGTTTAGGGTTTAGGGCTTAGGGCTAAATGTTTTGGGCTCATAGTTTATAGTTTAGGTTTTAGGGCTTAGATTTTTGGTTTTAGTGTTAAGATCTTAGAATTTATGGTTTAGGGTTTAGGGCTCGGGGTTTACGGTTTAGGGTTTAGGTATCATGGTTTAGGACTTATGGTTTAGGGTTTAAGGTTTAGGACTAAGGGTTTATGGTTTACTATTTACGGTTTAGTCTTTAGGGTTTGATTTAGGCTTTATGGATCAGCGTTTAGGTTTAATGGTATAACGTTTAGTGTTTGAGGTTTAGGGATTATGGTTTAGGTTTTAGGGATTAGGGTTTAGGGTTTAGGTTTTAGGGTTTAGGCATCAACTTTGAGGGTTTATCTTTTAGTGTTTAGGGATTCGGTTTAGGGCTAAGGGATAAGGGTTTAGGGTTTATGGTTTAGAGTTCAAGTTTTAGTGTTTAGGGATAAGGGTTTAGAGTTTTAGGGTTTATGGTTTAAATTTTAGGGTTTAAGGATCATGGTATAGGGTTTGATTTAGGTTTTAGGGCTCGGTGTTTAGGGTTTCGGGTTCGGGGCTAAATGTTTATGTTTACGGTTTACGGTTTATGGTTTAGGGCTTACAGATCGGGTTTTAGAGTTTAGGTCTAATGATTTATGGTTTAGGGTTTAGGGCTCACAGGTTTGATTTAGGGTTTAGGGATCATAGTTTAGGGCTTAGAGTTTAGGGCTAAGGCTTTATAGTTTAAGTATTAGGGTTTAATCTTTAGGGTTTATGGATTAGGTTTTCATGGCTAGGGGTTTAGGGTTTAGGGATTAGGGTTTAGTGTTTAACATTTAGGTTTTGAGGCTTAGGGATTATGGTTTAGGATTTAGGGATTAGGGTTTAGGGTTTAGGGTTTAGGATCGGGTTCGGGGTTTATGTTTTAGTGTTTAGGGTTTAGGTATAGAGCTAAGGATTTAGGGTTTAGGTTTTAGAGTGTTCATGTTTTAGGGCTTAGGTTTCATGGCTCAAGTTTAGGGTTTAAGGTTTAGGGTTTAGGGTTTAGGGTTTAGGATTTAATGCTCATGGTTTAGGGTTAAAGGATCATAAATTAGGGTTTATGGTTTAGGGCTAAATGTTTAGGGTGAAGGGTTTAGGATGTTTAGGTTTTAGAGTTTATGGTTTATGTTTGGTGTTTAACTTTTAGGGTTTAGTGTTTAGGGTTTAGCGTTTAGGGTTTATGGCTCACAGTTTAAGGTTTAGGGTTTTACACTAGGAGTTTAAGGTTAAATTTTTAGATTATATGGTTTAGGGCTCATGGTTTAGGGTTTATTATTTACGGGTTAGGGTTTAGTGTTTAGGTTTTGGGTTTTGAGTATTAGATTTCTTATTTAGGGCTAAGCGTTTAGGGTTTATTATTTAGGCTTTATGGGGTTTATAGTTTAGGGTTTAGGGTTTAGGGTTTAGGACTATAGGTTTAAGGTTTAGTGTTTAGGGTTAGTGCTAGGGTTTAGGGTTTAGGATTTTAGAAGTTTAGGGTTTAGGGTTTAGGGTTTAGAATTTAGGGCTCATCGTTTAGAGTTTGACGCTTTTGGTTTAGGTTTTAGGGATTACAATTTAGGGTTTATCGATCATTTTTAGTGTTTAGAATTTAGGGCTAGGGTATAGGGTTTACACTTTAGGGTTTAGGGCTTATTGTTTACGGTTTAGGGTTTAGGGCTCAGGGCTAAATGTTTAGGGCTCACAACTTATGGTTTAGGTTTTAGGGCTTAGAGTTCGGTTTTAGAGTTAAGATCTTAGAATTTTTGGTTTAGGGTTTAGGTATCATGGTTTAGGACTTATGGTTTAGGGTTTAAGGTTTAGGACTAAGGGTTTATGGTTTACTATTTATGGTTTAGTCTTTAGGGTTTACTGTTTAGGGTTTAGGGCTAAGATTTAGGGTTTATGGCTCGGGGTTTAGGTTTTAGGGTATAATGTTTAGGGTTTAAGGTTTAGGGATTATGGTTTAGGGTTTAGGGATTAGGGTTTAGGTTTTAGGTTTTAGGGTTTAGGGATTAATGTTTAGGGTTTATGTTTTAGTTTTAGGGATTCGGGTTTAGGGCTAAGGGATAAGGTTTTAGGGTTTAGTGTTTAGAGTTCGGTTTTAGGGTTTAGAGTTTTAGGGTTTATGGTTTACATTTTAGGGTTTAACAATCATGGTATAGGGTTTACTGATTTAGGTTTTAGGGCTCGGTGTTTAGGGTTTAGGGTTTAGGGATAAATGTTTAGTGTTTATAGTTTACGGTTTATTTTTAGGGGCTTAGAGTTCAAGTTTTAGAGTTTAGGTCTTAGGATTTATGGTTTAGCTCAACTTGTTTATGGTTTAGGGTTTAGGGATCATAGTTTAGGGCTTAGGGTTTAGGGCTAAGGCTTTATAGTTTCAAGTTTAGGGTTTAAACTTTAGGGTTTATGGTTTAGGTTTTGGGGCTAGCAGTTTAGGGTTATGAGTCTAGGGATTATGGTTTAGGATTTAGGGATTAGGGTTTAGGGATAAATGTTTAGTGTTTACAGGTTTACGGTTTATTTTTTAGGGCTTAGAGTTCAAGTTTTAGAGTTTAGGTCTTAGGATTTATGGTTTAGCATTTAGGGCTCACTTGTTTATGGTTTAGGGTTTAGGGATCATAGTTTAGGGCTTAGGGTTTAGGGCTAAGGCTTTATAGTTTCAAGTTTAGCGTTTAAACTTCGGGGTTTATGGTTTAGGGTTTGGGGCTAGCAGTTTAGGGTTATGAGTCTAGGGATTATGGTTTAGGATTTAGGGATTAGGGTTTAGGGTTTAGGGTTTAGGTTTAAGGGTTTAGGCATCGGGGTTTAGGGTTTATGTTTTAGTGTTTAGGGTTTTAGGTATAGAGCTAAGGCTTTAGGGTTTAGGTTTTAGGGTGTTCATGTTTTAGGGTTTAGGGTTTAGGGTTTAGAGTTCATGGCTCGGGGTTTATGGTTTAGGATTTAATGCTCATGGTTTAGGGTTTATAGTTTAGGGTTAAGGAATTATAGTTTAGGGTTAAGGAATCATAGTTTAGGGATTTACACTAGGAGTTTAAGGTTAAGGGTTTAGATTATACGGTTGAGGGCTCATGGTTTAGGGTTAGGGTTTATGATTTAGGGTTTAGGGTTTACGGTTTATAGTTTAGGGTTTAGGGTTTAGGTTTTGGATTTTGATTATTAGGTTTCTTATTTAGGGCTAAGCATTTAGGGTTTTTATTTAGGATTTATGGGGTTTAGGGTTTAGGACTATAGGTTTAGTGTTTAGGGTTAGGGCTAAGGGTTTAGGGTTTAGGGTTTAGGGTTTTAGAATTTTAGGGTTTAGGGTTTAGGATTTAGAATTTAGGGCTCATCGTTTAGAGTTTAGGGTTTTGGGTTTAGGTTTTAGGGATTACGGTTTAGGTTTCGAGATCATTGTTTAACGTTTAGAGTTTAGGGCTAGGGTATAGGGTTTACACTTTAGGGTTTTGGGCTTCTTGTTTAGGGTTTAGGGTTTAGGGCTTTAGGGCTAAATTTTTAGGGCTCTCGGTTTATGGTTTATGTTTTAGGGCTTAGAGTTTTGGTTTTAGAGTAAAGATCTTAGAATTTAGGGTTTAGGGTTTAGGGCTTAAGGTTTATGGTTTAGGGTTTAGGTATCATAGTTTATGACTTATGGTTTGGGGTTTAAGTTTTAGGACTAAGGGTTAATGGTTTAATGTTTAAGGTTTAGTATTTAGGGTTTACGGTTTAGGGTTTAGGGCTAGGGGTTTATGGTTTATGGCTCGGGGTTTAGGTTTTAGGGTATAATGTTTAGGGTTTTAGGTTTAGGGATTATGGTTTACTGGTTTTGGGATTAGTGTTTAGGGTTTAGGTTTTAGGGTTTAGGATCAACATTTAGGGTTTATGTTTTAGTGTTCTGGGATTCGGGTTTAGGGCTAACGGATAAGGGTTTAGGGTTTAGGGTTTACGGTTTAAAGTTTAGGTTTTAGGGTTTAGGATAAGGGTTTCAAGTTTTTAGGGTTTATGGTTTACATTTTAGGTTTTAACGATAATGGTATAGGGTTTACTGATTTAGGTTTTAGGGCTTAGTGTTTAGGGCTTAGTGTTTAGGGTTTAGGGTTTATGGCTAAATGTTTAGTGTTTACGATTTACGGTTTATGGTTTAGGGCTTAGAGTTCAGGTTTTAGAGTTTAGGTCTTAGGATTTAGGGTTTAGGGTTTAGGGCACATGGTTTATGGTTTAGGGTTTAGTGATCATAGTTTAGGGCTTAGGGTTTAGGGCTAAGGCTTTATAGTTTCAAGTTTAGGGTTTAATCTTTAGGGTTTATGGTTTAGGGTTTGGGGCTAGGGATTTAAGGCTTAGGGTTTAGTGTTTAACATTTAGGTTTTAAGGCTTAGGGATTATAGTTTAGGATTTAGGGATTAGGGATTAGGGTTTAGGGTTTATGTTTAAGGGTTTATGGATCGGGGTTTAGGGTTTATGTTTTAGTTTTTAGGGTTTTAGGTATAGAGCTAAGGATTTAGGGTTTAGGTTTTAGGGTTAAGGGTTTAGGGTTTAAGGTTCATCGCTCGGGGTTTAGGGTTTAGGGTTTTGGGTTTAGGATTTAATTCTCATTGTTTAGGGTTTATGAATTATGGTTAAGGGATCATAGTTTAGGGTTTATAGTTCAGGGCTAAATGTTTTGGGTTAAGGGTTTAGGATCTTTAGGTTTTAGAGTTTATGGTTTAGGTTTGGTGTTTAACTTTTAGGGTTTAGTGTTTAGGGTTTATGGCTCACGATTTAAGGTTTAGGGTTTTACACTAGGAATTTAATGTTAAGGGTTTAGATTATATGGTTTAGGGCTCATAGTTTAGGGTTTAGGGTTAGGGTTTATGATTTAGGTTTTAGTGTTTAGGGTTTAGAGTTTAAGGTTTAGGTTTTGGGTTTTGACTATTGGGTTTCTTATTTAGGGCTAAGCATTTAGGCTTTAGTATTAGGATTTATGGGGTTTACATTTATAGTTTAGGGTTTAGGGTTTAGGGTTTAGGACTATAGGTTTAAGGTTTAGTGTTTAGGGGGGCTAAGGATTTACAGTTTAGAGTTTTAGAAGTTCGGGGTTTAGGGTTTTGGGTTTAGGGTTTAGAATTTAGGGCTCATCATTTAGATTTTTGGGTTTTGGGTTTAGATTTTAGTGATTATAGTTTAGGGTTTATAGATCATTGTTTAGTGTTTAGAGTTTAGGGATAGGGTATAGGGTTTACACTTTAGGGTTTAAGGCTTTGTGTTTAGGGTTTAGGGCTCGGGGCTAAATTTTTGGGCTCACGGTTTATAGTTTAGGTTTTAGGGCTTAGATTTCTTGTTTTAGTGTTAAGATCTTAGAATTTATGGTTTAGAGTTTAGGGCCCGGGGTTTACGGTTTAGGTTTAGGTACCATGGTTCAGGACTTATGGTTTAGGGTTTAAGGTTTAGGACTAAAGGTTTATGGTTTAATGTTTACGGTTTAGTCTTTAGGGTTTACAGCTGATTTAGGCTTTATGGATCGGGGTTTAGGTTTAATGGTATAACGTTTAGTGTTTGAGGTTTAGGGATTATGGTTTAGGGATTAGGGATTAGGGTTTAGGGTTTAGGTTTTAGGGTTTAGGCATCAACTTTTAGGGTTTATATTTTAGTGTTTAGGGATTCGGGTTTAGGGCTAAGGGATAACGGTTTACGGTTTATGGTTTAGAGTTTAGGTTTTAGTGTTTAGGGATAAGGGTTTAGAGTTGTAGGGTTTATGGTTTAAATTTTAGGGTTTAACGATCATGGTATAGGGTTTACAATTTAGGTTTTAGGGCTCAATGTTTAGGGTTTAGGGCTAAATGTTTATGTTTACGGTTTACGGTTTATGGTTTAGGGCTTAGAGATCGGTTTTAGAGTTTAGGTCTTAGAATTTATGGTTTATGGTTTAGGGCTCACAGCTTTACGGTTTAGGGTTTAGGGATCATAGTTTAGGGCTTAGAGTTTAGGGCTAAGGCTTTATAGTTTAAGGTTTAGGGTTTAATCTTTAGGGTTTATGGATTAGGTTTTGGGGCTAGGGGGTTTATGGTTTAGGATTTAGTGTTTAACATTTAGGTTTTGAGGCTTAGGGATTATGGTTTAGGATTTAGGGATTAGGGTTTAATCTTTAGGGTTTATGGATTAGGTTTTGGGGTTTATGCGGTGTTTAGGGTTTAGGGTTTAGGGATTAGGATTTAGTATTTAACATTTAGGTTTTGAGGCTTAGGGATTATGGTTTAGGATTTAGGATTATGGTTTAGGTTTAAGGGTTTAGGGATTTGGGTTCGGGGTTTATGTTTTAGTGTTTAGGATTTTAGGTATAGAGCTAAGGCTTTAGGATTTAGGTTTTAGGGTGTTCATGTTTTAGGGCTTAGGTTTCATGGCTCAAGGTTTAGGGTTTAAGGTTTAGGGTTTTGGGTTTTGGGTTTAGGATTTAATGCTCATGGTTTAGGGTTAAGGTATCATAGTTTAGGGTTTATGGTTTAGGGCTAAATGTTTAGGGTGAAGGGTTTAGGATGTTTAGGTTTTAGAGTTTATGGTTTATGTTTGGTGTTTAACTTTTAGGGTTTAGTGTTTAGGGTTTAGCGTTTAGGGTTTATGGCTCACGGTTTAAGGTTTAGGGTTTTACACTAGGAGTTTAAGGTTAAACATTTAGATTATAGGGTTTAGGGTTAGGGTTTATGATTTAGGGTTTAGGGTTTACTATTTATGGGTTAGGGTTTAGTGTTTAGGTTTTTGGGTTTCGAAGATTGGATTTCTTATTTAGGGCTAAGCATTTAGGGTTTATTTTTAGGCTTGATGGGGTTTATAGTTTAGGGTTTAGGGTTTAGGGTTTAGGACTTTGGTTTAAGGTTTAGTGTTTAGGGTTAGTGCTTAACGGTTTAGGGTTTAGGGTTTTAGAAGTTTATGGTTTAGGGTTTAGGGTTTAGAATTTAGGGCTCATCGTTTAGAGTTTACAATTTTGGTTTAGGTTTTAGGGATTACAATTTATGGTTTACGCTTTAGGGTTTAGGGCTTATTGTTTAGGGTTTAGGGTTTAGGGCTCGGGGCTAAATGTTTAGGGCTCACAACTTATGGTTTAGGTTTTAGGGCTTAAAGTTTCGATTTTAGAGTTAAGATCTTAGAATTTGTGGTTTAGGGTTTAGGTATCATGGTTTAGGACTTATGATTTAGGGTTTAAGGTTTAGGACTAAGGGTTTAAGGTTTACTATTTACGGTTTAGTATTTAGGGTTTACGATTTAGGGTTTAGGGCTAGGGTTTACGGTTTATGGCTCGGGGTTTAGGTTTTAGGGTTTAGATTTCTTTAGGTTTTATATTTTATGGTTTAGGTTTGGTGTTTAACTTTTAGGGTTTAGCGTTTAGGGTTATGGCTCACGGTTTAAAGTTTAGGGTTTTACACTAGGAGTTTAAGGTTAAGGGTTTAGATTATACGATTGAAGGCTCATGGTTTAGGGTTAGGGTTTATGATTTAGGGTTTAGGGTTTAGGGTTTATGGCTTAGGGTTTACGGTTTAGGTTTTGGATTTTGATTATTAGGTTTCTTATTTAGGGCTAAGCATTTAGGATTTGTGGGGTTTAGGGTTTAG
Organism: Taxus wallichiana var. yunnanensis; assembly: GCA_018340775.1. Lineage (NCBI taxonomy): Eukaryota > Viridiplantae > Streptophyta > Pinopsida > Cupressales > Taxaceae > Taxus > Taxus wallichiana. The sequence goes on from CM031238.1 coordinate 360,069,940, forward strand.
GGTTTAGGGTTTAGGACTATAGGTTTAGTTTTTAGGGTTAGGGCTAAGGGTTTAGGGTTTAGGGTTTAGGGTTTTAGAATTTTAGGGTTTAGGGTTTAGGATTTAGAATTTAGGGCTCATTGTTTAGAGTTTAGGGTTTTGGGTTTAGGTTTTAGGGATTACAGTTTAGGTTTTACAAATCATTGTTTACTGTTTAGATTTTAGGGCTAGGGTATAGGGTTTACACTTTAGGGTTTTGGGCTTCTAATGTTTAGGGTTTACACTTAGGGCTAAATTTTTAGGGCTTACAGGTTTATGGTTTAGGTTTTATTGCTTAGAGTTCTTATTTTAGAGTAAACATCTTAGATTTAGGGTTTAGGGTTTAGGGCTTAAGGTTTAGGGTTTAGGGTTTAGGTATCATAGTTTAGGACTTATGGTTTGGGGTTTAAGGTTTAGGACTAAGGGTTTATGGTTTACCGTTTAAGGTTTAGTATTTAGGGTTTACGGTTTAGGGTTTAGGGCTAGGGGTTTAGGGTTTATGGCTCGGGGGTTTAGGTTTTAGGGTATAATGTTTAGGGTTTTAGGTTTAGGGATTATGGTTTACGGTTTAGGGATTAGTGTTTAGGGTTTAGGTTTTAGGGTTTAGGAATCAACGTTTAGGGTTTATGTTTTAGTGTTTAGGGATTCAGGGTTTAGGGCTAAGGGATAAGGGTTTAGGGTTTAGGGTTTAGGGTTTAAAGTTTAGGTTTTAGGGTTTAGGGATAATGGTTTCAAGTTTTAGGGTTTATGGTTTACATTTTAGGTTTTAATGATCATGGTATAGGGTTTCTTGTTTAGGTTTTAGGGCTTAGTGTTTAGGGTTTAGGGTTCAAGGCTAAATGTTTAGTCTTTACGATTTACGGTTTATGGTTTAGGGCTTAGAGTTCATGTTTTAGAGTTTAGGTCTTAGGATTTAGGGTTTAGGGTTTAGGGCACACGGTTTATTGTTTAGGGTTTAGTGATCATATTTTAGGGCTTAGGGTTTAGGGCTAAGGATTTATAGTTTCAAGTTTAGGGTTTAATCTTTAGGGTTTATGGTTTAGGGTTTGGGGCTAGGGATTTAAGGCTTAGGGTTTAGTGTTTAACATTTAGGTTTTAAGGCTTAGGGATTATGGTTTAGGATTTAGGGATTATTGATTAGGGCTTAGGGTTTATGTTTAAGGGTTTATGGATCGGGGTTTAGGGTTTATGTTTTAGTTTTAGGGTTTTAGGTATAGAGCTAAGGATTTAGGGTTTACGTTTTAGGGTTAAGGGTTTAGGGTTTAAGGTTCATGGCTCGGGGTTTAGGGTTTTGGGTTTTGGGTTTAGGATTTAATGCTCATTGTTTAGGGTTTATGAATTATGGTTAAGGGATCATAGTTTATGGTTTATAGTTCAGGGCTAAATGTTTAGGGTTAAGGGTTTAGGATCTTTAGGTTTTAGAGTTTATGGTTTAGGTTTGGTGTTTAAATTTTAGGGTTTAGTGTTTAGGTTTATGGCTCACGGTTTAAGGTTTAGGGTTTTACACTAGGAATTTAATGTTAAGGGTTTAGATTATATGGTTTAGGGCTCATGGTTTATTGTTTAGCGTTAGGGTTTATGATTTAGGTTTTAGGGTTTAGGGTTTACGCCTTAAGGTTTAGGTTTTGGGTTTGAGTATTGGGTTTCTTATTTAGGGCTAAGCATTTAGGGTTTAGTATTTAGGATTTATGGGGTTTACGATTTATAGTTTAGGGTTTATGGTTTAGGGTTTAGGATTATAGGTTTAAGGTTTAGTGTTTAGGGTTAGGGATAAGGATTTATAATTTAGGGTTTTAGAAGTTTAGGGTTTAGGGTTTAGAATTTAGGGCTCATCATTTAGATTTTTGGGTTTTGGGTTTAGATTTTAGTGATTATAGTTTAGGGTTTATAGATCATTGTTTAGTGTTTAGAGTTTAGGGATAGGGTATAGGGTTTACACTTTAGGGTTTAGGGCTCAAAGTGTTTAGGGTTTAGGGTTTAGGGCTCGTGGCTAAATGTTTTGGGCTCACGGTTTATAGTTTAGGTCTTAGGGCTTAGATTTCTAGTTTTAGTGTTAAGATCTTAGAATTTATGGTTTAGGGTTTAGGGCTTAGGGTTTACGGTTTAGGGTTTAGGTATCATGGTTTAGGACTTATGGTTTAGGGTTTAAGGTTTAGGACCAAGGGTTTATGGTTTATGTTTACGGTTTAGTCTTTAGGGTTTACGGTTTAGGCTTTATGGATCGGGGTTTAGGTTTAATGGTATAACGTTTAGTGTTTGAGGTTTAGGGATTATGGTTTAGGGTTGAGGGATTAGGGTTTAGGGTTTAGGCATCAACTTTTAGGGTTTATCTTTTTAGTGTTTAGGGATTCAAGTTTAGGGCTAAGGGATAAGGGTTTAGGGTTTATGGTTTAGTGTTCGTGTTTTAGTGTTTAGGATAAGGGTTTAGAGTTTTAGGGTTTATGGTTTAAATTTTAGCGTTTAACGATCATGGCATAGGGTTTACAGTTTAGGTTTTAGGGCTCAGTGTTTAGGGTTTAGGGTTCAGGGCTAAATGTTTATGTTTACGATTTATGGTTTATGGTTTAGGGCTTAGAGATCAGGTTTTAGAGTTTAGGTCTTAGGATTTATGGTTTAGGTTTTAGGGCTCATAGTTTACGATTCGGGGGTTTAGGGATCATAGTTTAAGGCTTAGAGTTTAGGGCTAAGGCTTTATAGTTTAAGGTTTAGGGTTTAATATTTAGGGTTTATGGATTAGGTTTTGGGGCTAGGTGTTTAGGGTTTAGGGTTTAGTGTATAACATTTAGGTTTTGAGGCTTATGGATTATGGTTTAGGATTTAGGGATTAGGGTTTAGGGTTTAGGGTTTAGGTTTAAGGGTTTAGGGATCGGGTTCGGGTTTATGTTTTAGTGTTTAGGGTTTTAGGTATAGAGCTAAGGCTTTAGGGTTTAGGCTTTAGGGTGTTCATGTTTTAGGGCTTAGGTTTCATGGCTCAAGGTTTAGGGTTTAGGTTTTTGGGTTTAGGATTTAATGGTCATGGTTTAGGGTTAAGGGATCATAGTTTAGGGTTTATGGTTTAGGGTTAAATTTTTAGGGTGAAGCGTTTAGGATCTTTAGGTTTTAGAGTTTATGGTTTATGTTTGGTGTTTAACTTTTAGGGTTTAGCGTTTAGGTTTTATGGCTCATGGTTTAAGGTTTAGGGTTTTACACTAGGAGTTTAAGGTTAAACGTTTAGATTATAGGGTTTAGGGCTCATGGTTTAGGGTTTAGGGTTAGGGTTTATGATTTAGGGTTTAGGGTTTACTATTTACTGTTAGGGTTTAGTGTTTAGGTTTTGGTTTTGAGTGTTGGATTTCTTATTTAGGGCTAAGCATTTAGGGTTTATTATTTTGGATTTATGGGATTTATAGTTTAGGGCTTAGGGTTTAGGGTTTAGGACTATAGGTTTAAGGTTTAGTTTTTAGGGTTTAGTGCTAAGGGTTTAGGGTTTAGGGTTTTAGAAGTTTAGGGTTTAGGGTTTAGGGTTTAGAATTTAGGGCTCATCATTTAGAGTTTAGAGTTTTTGGTTTAGGTTTTAGGGATTACAATTTAGGGTTTATCGATCATTTTTAGAGTTTAGAATTTAGGGCTAGGGTATAGGGTTTAGATTTAGGGTTTAGGGCTTATTGTTTAGGGTTTAGGGTTTAGGGCTCGTGGCTAAATGTTTAGGGCTCACAACTTATGGTTTAGGTTTTAGGGCTTAGAGTTCCGGTTTTAGAGTTAAGATCTTAGAATTTGTGGTTTAGGTTTGGAGTATCACGGTTTAGGACTTATGGTTTAGGGTTTAAGATTTAGGACTAAGGGTTTATGGTTTACTATTTACGCTTAGTCTTTAGGGTTTAGGGCTAGGGTTTAGGGTTTATGGCTCGGGGTTTAGGTTTTAGGATATAATGTTTCGGGTTTAAGGTTTAGGGATTATGGTTTAGGGTTTAGGGATTAGGGTTTAGGTTTTAGGTTTTAGGGTTTAGGGATCAATGTTTAGGGTTTATGTTTTAGTTTTCGGATTCAAGTTTAGGGCTAAGGGATAAGGTTTTAGGGTTTAGTGTTTAGAGTTCGGGTTTTAGGGTTTAGAGTTTTAGGGTTTATGGTTTACATTTTAGGGTTTAATATCATGCTATAGGGTTTACGGATTTAGGTTTTAGGGCTCAGTTTAGGGTTTAGGGTTTAGGGATAAATGTTTAGTGTTTACATGGTTTACGGTTTATTTTTCAGGGCTTAGAGTTCAAGTTTTAGAGTTTAGGTCTTAGGATTTATGGTTTAGCGTTTAGGGCTCACTTGTTTATGGTTTAGGGTTTAGGGATCATAGTTTAGGGCTTAGGGTTTAGGGCTAAGGCTTTATAGTTTCAAGTTTAGGGTTTAAACTTTAGGGTTTATGGTTTAGGGTTTGTGGCTAGCAGTTTAGGGTTATGAGTCTAGGGATTATGGTTTAGGATTTAGGGATTAGGGTTTAGGGTTTAGGGTTTAGGTTTAAGGGTTTAGGCATCGGGTTTAGGGTTTATGTTTTAGTGTTTAGGATTTTGGTATAGAGCTAAGGCTTTAGGGTTTAGGTTTTAGGGTGTTCATGTTTTAGGGTTTAGGGTTTAGAGTTCATGGCTCGGGGTTTAGGGTTTAGGGTTTATGGCTCATGGTTTAGGGTTTATGGTTTAGGGTTAAGGGCTCATAGTTTAGGGTTTATGGTTCAGGGCTAAATGTTTAGGGTTAACGGTTTAGGATCTTTAGGTTTTATATTTTATGGTTTAGGTTTGGTGTTTAACTTTTTAGGGTTTAGCGTTTAGGGTTTATGGCTCACGGTTTAAGGTTTAGGGTTTTACACTAGGAGTTTAAGGTTAAGGGTTTAGATTATACGGTTGAGGGCTCATGGTTTAGGGTTAGGGTTTATAAATTAGGGTTTAGGGTTTAGGGTTTAGGGTTTAGGGTTTAGGTTTTTTTTTTGATTATTAGATTTCTTATTTAGGGCTAAGAGTTTAGGATTTGTGGGGTTTAGGGTTTAGGGTTTAGGGTTTAGGGTTTAGGACTATAGGTTTAGTTTTTAGGGTTAGGGCTAAGGGTTTAGGGTTTTAGAATTTTAGGGTTTAGGGTTTAGGATTTAGAATTTAGGGCTCATCGTTTAGAGTTTTGGGTTTTGGGTTTAGGTTTTAGGGATTACGGTTTAGGTTTTACAAATCATTGTTTCTGTTTAGAGTTTAGGGCTAGGGTATAGGGTTTACACTTTAAGGTTTTGGGCTTCTTGTTTAGGGTTTAGAGTTTAGGGCTTAGCGCTAAATTTTTAGGGCTCACGGTTTATGGTTTAGGTTTTAGGGCTTAGAGTTCTGGTTTTAGAGTATAGATCTTAGAATTTAGGGTTTAGGGTTTAGGGCTTAAGGTTTATGGTTTAGGGTTTAGGTATCATAGTTTAGGACTTATGGTTTGGGGTTTAAGGTTTAGGACTAAGGGTTTATGGTTTCTTGTTTAAGGTTTAGTATTTAGGGTTTACGGTTTAGGGTTTAGGGCTAGGAGTTTAGGGTTTATGGCTCGGGGTTTAGGTTTTAGGGTATAATGTTTAGGGTTTTAGGTTTAGGGATTATGGTTTACGATTTAGGGATTAGTGTTTAGGGTTTAGGTTTTAGGGTTTAGGGATCAGCGTTTAGGGTTTATGTTTTAGTGTTTAGGGATTCAGGTTTAGGGCTAAGGGATAAGGGTTTAGGGTTTAGGGTTTAGGGTTTAAAGTTTAGGTTTTAGGGTTTAGGGATAAGGGTTTCAAGTTTTAGGGTTTATGGTTTACATTTTAGGTTTTAACGATCATGGTATAGGGTTTACTTGTTTAGGTTTTAGGGCTTAGTGTTTAGGGTTTAGGGTTCAAGGCTAAATGTTTAGTGTTTACGATTTATGGTTTATGGTTTAGGGCTTAGAGTTCATGTTTTAGAGTTTAGGTCTTAGGATTTAGGGTTTAGGGTTTAGGGCACCCACGGTTTATGGTTTAGGGTTTAGTGATAATAGTTTAGGGCTTAGGGTTTAGGGCTAAGGCTTTATAGTTTCAAGTTTAGGGTTTAATATTTAGGGTTTATGGTTTAGGGTTTGGGGTTAGGGATTTAAGGCTTAGGGTTTAGTGTTTAACATTTAGGTTTTAAGGCTTAGGGATTATGGTTTAGGCCTTAGGATTTAGGGATTATTGATTAGGGCTTAGGGTTTATGTTTAAGGGTTTATGGATCAGGGTTTAGGGTTTACGTTTTAGTTTTTAGGGTTTTAGGTATAGAGCTAAGGATTTAGGGTTAAGGGTATAGGGTTAAGGGATCATAGTTTAGGGTTTATAGTTCAGGGCTAAATGTTTAGGGTTAAGGGTTTAAGATCTTTAGGTTTTAGAGTTTATGGTTTAGGTTTGGTGTTTAACTTTTAGGGTTTAGTGTTTAGGGTTTATGGCTCATGGTTTAAGGTTTAGGGTTTTACACTAAGAATTTAATGTTAAGGGATTAGATTGTATGGTTTAGGGCTCATGGTTTAGGGTTTAGGGTTAGGGTTTATGATTTAGGTTTTAGGGTTTAGGGTTTAGAATTTAAGGTTTAGGTTTTCGCCTTTGAGTATTGGGTTTCTTATTTAGGGCTAAGCATTTAGGGTTTAGTATTTAGGATTTATGGGGTTTACGATTTACGCCTAGGGTTTAGGGTTTAGGACTATAGGTTTAAGGTTTAGTGTTTAGGGTTAGGGCTAAGGATTCTGACAGCCTTGGTTTTAGAAGTTTAGGGTTTCGGGTTTAGGGTTGAGGGTTTAGAATTTAGGGCTCATCATTTAGATTTTTGGGTTTTGGGTTTAGATTTTAGTGATTATAGTTTAGGGTTTATAGATCATTGTTTAGTGTTTAGAGTTTAGGGATAGGGTATAGGGTTTACACTTTAGGGTTTAGGGCTCGGTGTTTAGGGTTCGGGGTTTAGGGCTCGGGGCTAAATGTTTTGGGCTCATAGTTTATAGTTTAGGTTTTAGGGCTTAGATTTCTTGTTTTAGTGTTAAGATCTTAGAATTTATGGTTTAGGGTTTAGGGCCCGGGGTTTACGGTTTAGGGTTTAGGTATCATGGTTTAGGACTTATGGTTTAGGGTTTAAGGTTTAGGACGAAGGGTTTATGGTTTACTTGTTTACGGTTTAGTCTTTAGGGTTTACAGTTTAGGCTTTATGGATCGGGGTTTAGGTTTAATGGTATAACGTTTAGTGTTTGAGGTTGAGGATTATGGTTTAGGGTTTAGGGTTTAGGGTTTAGGGTTTAGGTTTTAGGGTTTAGGCATCAAATTTTAGGGTTTATCTTTTAGTGTTTAGGGATTAGGTTTAGGGCTAAGGGATAAGGGTTTAGGGTTTATGGTTTAGAGTTCGAGTTTTAGTGTTTAGGGATAAGGGTTTAGAGTTTTAGGGTTTATGGTTTAAATTTTCGGGTTTAACGATCATGGTATAGGGTTTGGCTGATTTAGGTTTTACGGCTCAATGTTTAGGGTTTAGGGTTCAAGGCTAAATGTTTATGTTTACGGTTTACGGTTTATGGTTTAGGGCTTAGAGATCAGGTTTTAGAGTTTAGGTCTTAGGATTTATGGTTTAGGGTTTAGGGCTCCACGGTTTACTTTAGGTTTTAGGGATCATAGTTTAGGGCTTAGAGTTTAGGTTTTAGGTTTTAGGGTTTAGGGATCAATGTTTAGGGTTTATGTTTTAGTTTTTAGGGATTCGGGTTTAGGGCTAAGGGATAAGGTTTTAGGGTTTAGTGTTTAGAGTTTAGGTTTTAGGGTTTAGAGTTTTAGGGTTTATGGTTTACATTTTAGGGTTTAACGGTCATGGTATAGGGTTTATAGTTTAGGTTTTAGGCTCGGTGTTTAGGGATTAGGGTTTAGGGATAAATTTTTAGTGTTTACGGTTTACAGCTTTATTTTTAGGGCTTAGAGTTCAAGTTTTAGAGTTTAGGTCTTAGGATTTATGGTTTAGCGTTTAGGGCTCACTTGTTTATGGTTTAGGGTTTAGGGATCATAGTTTAGGTCTTAGGGTTTAGGGCTAAGGCTTTATAGTTTCAAGTTTAGGGTTTAAACTTTAGGGTTTATGGTTTAGGGTTTATGGCTGCAGCAGTTTAGGGTTATGAGTCTAGGGATTATGGTTTAGGATTTAGGGATTAGGGTTTAGGGTTTAGGGTTTAGGTTTAAGGGTTTAGGCATCGGGGTTTAGGGTTTATGTTTTAGTGTTTAGGGTTTTAAGTATAGAGCTAAGGCTTTAGGGTTTAGGTTTTAGGGTGTTCATGTTTTAGGGTTTAGGGTTTAGAGTTCATGGCTCGGGGTTTAGGGTTTAGGATTTAATGCTCATGGTTTAGGGTTTATGGTTTAGGGTTAAGGGATCATGGTTTAGGTTTATGGTTCAAGACTAAATGTTTAGTGTTAAATGTTTAGGATCTTTAGGTTTTATATTTTATGGTTTAGGTTTGGTGTTTAACTTTTAGGGTTTAGCATTTAGGGTTTATGGCTCATGGTTTAAGGTTTAGGGTTTTACACTTAGGAGTTTAAGGTTAAGGGTTTAGATTATACGGTTAAGGGCTCATGGTTTAGGGTTAGGGTTTATGATTTAGGGTTTAGGGTTTATGGTTTATGGTTTAGGGTTTAGGGTTTAGGTTTTGGATTTTGATTATTAGGTTTCTTATTTAGGGCTAAGCATTTAGGGTTTTGTATTTAGGATTTATGGGGTTTAGGGTTTAGGGTTTAGGGTTTAGGACTATAGGTTTAGTGTTTAGCATTAGGGTTAAGGGTTTAGGGTTTAGGGTTTAGGGTTTTAGAATTTTAGGGTTTAGGGTTTAGGATTTAGAATTTAGGGCTCATCGTTTAGAGTTTTGGGTTTTGGGTTTAGGTTTTACTGAGATCATTGTTTCTTGTTTAGATTTTAGGGCTAGGGTATAGGGTTTACACTTTAGGGTTTTGGGCTTCTTGTTTAGGGTTTAGGGTTTAGGGCTTAGGGCTAAATTTCTAGGGCTCACGATTTATGGTTTAGGTTTTAGGGCTTAGAGTTCTGGTTTTAGAGTAAAGATCTTAGAATTTAGGGTTTAGGGTTTAGGGCTTAAGGTTTAGGGCTTAGGGTTTATGTATCATAGTTTAGGACTAAGGGTTTATGGTTTCTTGTTTAAGGTTTAGTATTTAGGGTTTAGGGTTTAGGGCTAGGGTTTAGGGTTTATGGCTCGGGGTTTAGGTTTTAGGGTATAATGTTTAGGATTTGAGGTTTAGGGATTATGGTTTAGGGTTTAGGGATTAGGCTTTAGGGTTTAGGTTTTAGGGTTTAGGGATCAACATTTAGGGTTTATGTTTTAGTGTTTAGGGATTGATTTAGGGCTAAGAGATAAGGGTTTAGGGTTTAGGGTTTAGAGTTCAGGTTTTAAGGTTTAGGGATAAGGGTTTAGAGTTTTAGGGTTTATGGTTTACATTTTAGGGTTTAACGATCATGGTATAAGGTTTACAGTTTAGGTTTTATTGATCGGTGTTTAGGGTTCGGACTAAATGTTTAGTGTTTACGGTTTACGGTTTATGGTTTAGGGCTTAGAGTTTAAGTTTTTGAGGTTAGGTCTTAGGATTTATGGTTTAGGGTTTAGGGATCATGATTTATGGTTTAGGGTTTAGGGATCATATTTTAGGGCTTACGGTTTAGGGCTAAGGATTTATAGTTTCGGGTTTAGGGTTTAATATTTAGGGTTTAGGGTTTACTGGGTTTAGGGGTTTAGGCTTAGGGCTTAGGGCTTAGGGTTTAGTGCTTAACATTTAGATTTTGAGGCTTAGGGATTATGGTTTATGATTTAGGGATTAGGGTTTAGGGTATAGGGTTTAGGTTTAAGGGTTTAGGATCGGATTTAGAGTTTATGTTTTAGTGTTTAGGGTTTACGGTATAGAGCCAAGGCTTTAGGGTTTAGGTTTTAGGGTGTTCATTTTTTTGGGGTTTAGGGTTCATGGATCGGGGTTTTGGGTTTTGGTTTTAGGTATCATACTTTAGGGCTTAGGGTTTAGGGCTAAGGCTTTATAGTTTCGAGTTTAGGGTTTAATCTTTAGGGTTTACGGTTTAGGGTTTTGGCCAGGGGTTTAGGGTTTAGGGTTTAGTGTTTAACATTTAGGTTTTGGGCTTAGGGATTATGGTTTAGGATTTAGGATTAGGGTTTAGGGTTTAGGTTTTAAGGTTTAGGGATCGAGTTTAGGTTTAAGGTTTATGTTTTTAGTGTTTAGCATTTTAGGTATAGAGCTAAGGCTTTAGGGTTTAGGTTTTAGGGTGTTCATGTTTTAGGGTTTAGTGTTCATGGCTCGGGGTTTATTGTTTATGGTTTATAGTTTTTGTTTAGGGTTTAGGATTTAATGCTCATGGTTTAGGGTTAAGGGATCATAGTTTAGGGTTTATGGTTAAGGGTTAAATGTTTAGGGTTTAGGATATTTAGGTTTTAGATTTTATGGTTTAGGTTTAGTGTTTAACTTTTAGGGTTTAGCGTTTAGGATTTATGGCTCACGGTTTAAAGTTTAGAGTTTTACACTAGGAGTTTAAGGTTAAGGGTTTAGGTTATACAGGTTTTAGGGCTCATGGTTTAGGGTTTAAGGTTAGGGTTTATGATTTAGGGTTTAGGGCTTACTATTTATGGTTTAGGTTTAGGGTTTAGGTTCATAGGTTTTCAGTATTGGGTTTCTTATTTAGGGCTAAGCATTTAGGGTTTAGTATTTAGGATTTATGGGGTTTATGGTAGAGGGTTTAGGGTTTAAGACTATAGGTTTATGGTTTAGTGTTTAGGGTTAGGGCTAAGGGTTTAGGGTTTAGGGATTTAGAAGTTTAGGGTTTAGGGTTTAGGGTTTAGGGTGTAGGTTTTAGGGTTTAGAATTTAGGGCTCATCGTTTAGAGTTTAGGTTTTGGTTTATGTTTTAGGATTACGAGTTTAGGGTTTACAAATCATTGTTTAATGTTTAGAGTTTAGGGTTAGGGTATAGGGTTTACAGGTTTAGGGTTTAGGTTTAGATTTTATTATCTATGGATCAAGGTTTAGGGTTTAGGGTTTATTGATCAAGGTTTAGGATTTAGGGTTTAGGGATAAGAATTTATTGTTTATGGTTTACTAGGTTTATAGTTTAGGATTTAGTGTTCAGGTATTAGGTTTTAGGGTTTAGGCCTCAAGGCTTAGGGTTTAGGTTTAGAAGTTTAGGATTTACGTTTTAGGGATATGGTTTTACCATTTAGGGATCAAGGTTTGATATTTTGGGTTTTGGGTTTATGTTTTAGTGTTTAGGGATCACGATATAGGGCTTAGGGCTTAGGGCTCGGGCTTAAGGGTTAAGTGTCTAGGGTTTAAGGGGTTTACGATTTAAGGTTTAATGTTTAGTGTTTAGTGTTTAAGGGGTTTATGATTTAAGATTTAAGTTTTAGTGTTTAGGGTTTATTATTTAGGGTATAGGTTTTAGGGTTCCGGTTTAGGTTTAGTGTTTAGGATTAATTTTTAGGGTTTAGGGTTTATTGGTTTTGGTTTAGGTTTAAGGGTTTAGAGTTTAGTGTTTAGGGTTTAGGATTTAAGGCTTAGAGATTACAGTTTAGGTTTAGGATTTAGGTCTCAGGGTTTTGGGTGTAGGGCTAAGGGTTTAGTGTTTATGGTTTAGTATTTAGGTCTTAATGTTTAGGGTTTAGAGCTAGGGTTTAGGGTTTAATGTAAAGGTTTAGGGTTTAGGGCAAAGGGTTAATGGTTTAGGTCTTAGGGTTTAGGTTTTCGGCTTCAAGGTTTAGGATTTAGGGTTTAGGGGTTTAGGGTTTAGGGCTGAAGGTTGAGGTTTTAGGGTTTGTGGTTTAGGTCTCGGGGTTTAGGGTTGAGGGTTTAGGGTTAAAGCCCAGGGGTTTATCTCTAGGAGTTTAGGGCTCGAGTTTAGGGTTTAGGGTTTAGGCATAAGTGCTTAGAGTTTATGGTTTAGGTTTTATGGATTATGTCCAAGGGTTTATAGTTTATTGTTAAGGGTTTAGTGTTTATGATTTATGGTTTAGGTTTTAGTGTTTAGGGTTTAGGGATAAGGGTATATGGTATAGAGTTTAGGGTTTAGGGTTTAGGCTTTAGGGTTTAGGGCTAAGGGTTTAGGGATTAAGGTTTAGATTTTAGGGATTAGTGTTTAGGGTTTAGCGTTGAGTGCTTAAGGTTTAGTGTTTCAGTTTAGGGGTTAGGGTTTAGGGTTAAAGGTTTATGGTTTAAGGTTTAGGGTTTAGGGTTAAGAATCGGGTTTAGGTTTTAGTGTTTAAGGATCATTGTTTAGGGTTTAGGGAACACCGTAAATGGTTTTAGGGTTTAGGGTTTATCATTTAGGGTTTAGGGTCTATCGTTTAGGGTTTAGGGTTTAGGGGGTTTAGGGTTTAGTGTTCATAGTTTACGCTTAAGGGTTTAAGGTTTAAGGCTCATGGTTTAGGGTTTAGGGGTTAGGCCGTAGGATTTCATGTTTATGTTTTATGCTTTAGGGTTTAGGATTTAGGATTTAAGGTTTAGGGTTTATTTTTATGCTTTAGGGTTTAAGGCTCATGGTTGAGGTTTAGGAATTAGGCTTTAGGGTGTAGGGTTTAATGATCATGGTTTATGGTTTAGGTTTAGGATCTAGGTCTTAGCACTTAGGGATTAAGGTTTAGGGTTGATGGTTTAGGGTTTAGGGTTTAGGGTTAGGGTTTAGGTTTTAGGTTTATGATTTATGGTTTATGGTTTTTTTAGGGTTTAGGTTTGAGGGTTAAGGGTTTAGGGTTTAGCATTTAGGGTTTAGGGTTTAGGGTTTATAGTTTACAATTAAGGGTTTAAGGTTTAGGGATCGGGGTTTAGGGTTTAGGCCTCAAGATTTTGAGTTTAGGGTTTATGGTCTAGGGTTTAGGATTTAGGGTTTAAGGTTCGGGGTTTAAGGCTTATGCTTTAGGGTTTGAGGCTCATGGTTTATTGTTTAGGATTTAGGCTTTAGGGCTTATGATTTAGGGTTTAGGGTGTAGGGTTTAAGGCTTCGGTTTATGGTTTAGGTTTAGGGTCTAGGGCTTAGGAATTAGGGATTAGGGTTTAGGGCGGGGGTTTAGTGTTTAGGGCTATGGGGTTTATGGTTTATGGCTTATGGCTTATGGTTTATTGTTTATGGTTTAGGGTTTTGATTTTAGGGTTTAGGGTTTAGCATTTAGGGTTTAGGTTTTAGGGTTTAGGGTTTAGGGTTTATGGTTTAGTTTTTTAGGGTTTGAGGGTTTAGGGTTTATGGTTTATGTTTCAGGGTTAGAATTTAGGGTTTAGTGTTTTGGGTTTGGGGTTTAGGGTTTAGGATTTAGGGTTTAGGGTTTATGGTTTAGTTTTTATGATTTAGGGTTTAGGGATCAGGGTATAGGGTTTAGGATTTAGGTGTTAGGTTTTAGGGTTTAGGGTTTAGGGCAAAGGGTTAACGGTTTAACGTTTAGGGGTTTATGGTTTGAATTTAGGAATTATGGTTTATGGTTTATGGTTTAGGTTTCACGGTTTATTGTTTAGGGTTTAGTGTTAAGGATTTAGGCCTAAGGGTTTAGGGTTTATGATTTAGTGGGTTTAGGGTTTAGGTTTTAGGGCTTAAGTTTGAGGGTTTAAGGTTTAGGGTTTAGGATTTTGGGTTTTGGGCTAACATTTTAGCATTAAGGTTTATGTGGTTTCGTTTTAGGTTTTAGGATCTAGGGCACTAGGTTTAGGTTTTAGGGTTTACTGGTTTAGGATTTATGGTTTAGGGATTCTACGGTTTGAGGTTTAGGGTTTAGGGTTTAAGATTTAGGGTTTAGGGCTCAAGGTATAGGATTTATGTTTAAGGGTTTATGGTTTAGATCTAGGGGTTTAAGCTTTAGGGATTACGGCTTAGGGTTTATGGTTTAGGGTTTAGGTATCAAGGTATAGAATTTAAGGTCGAGAGTTTAGGGTTTAGGGCTTAATGTTTAGGTTTTAAGTATTAGGGTTTAGGGTTTAGGGATAAGGGTTTAGGGTTCGAGGATTTAGGGCATTTACGATTTAGGGTTGAGGTTTTGGGTTTTGGGTTTACGGTTTGGTGTTTGGGGTTTCAGGTTTGGGGTTAGGGGTTCATAGTTTAGACTTTATGGTTTAGGGATAAATGTTTAGGGTTAAGGGGTTAGGATGTTTAGGATTTAGGGTTTATGTTTTAAGGTTTAGGGTTTAGGGTTTAGTTCAGGTTTTAGGCTTTAGGGATGTAAGCTGTTTAGAGTTTTAGGGTTTATGGTTTCGTTTTAGGGTTTAACAATCATGGTATATGGTTTAAATTTTATGGATTAGGGCTAATTGTTTAGGGTTTATGGTTTAGGGTTTAGAGTTCAGTTCTAAATGTTTTAAGGTTTATGGTTTATGGTTTATGGCTTAGAGTTACGGTTTTAGAGTTTAGGTCTTAGGATTTATGGTTTAGGGTTTAGGGTTTAGGGTTTAGGGCTCGGGGTTTATAGTTTAGGGTTTAATGATAATGGTTTAGGGCTTAAGTTTTAGGGTTTAGGGTTTAGGATTTAGGGATAAGGTTTTATGGTTTAGGGTTTAGGGATTAGTCTTTAGGGTTTAGGGTTTAGGGTTTAGGACTAGGGATTTAGGGTTTAGGGCTCAGGGTTTAGGTTTTATGGTTTAACCTTTAGGGTTTGAGGTTCAAGGATTATTGTTTAGGGTTTAGGGATAAGGGTTTAGGATTTATGTTTTAGGGTTTAGGTATCGTGGTTTAGGGTTTATGTTTCTTTGTTTAGGGTTTTGTGTTTAGGGCTAAGTGTTTAGGGTTTAGGGTTTAGGTTGTTCATGGTTTAAGGTTTAGGATTTAGCATTTTGGGTTCAAGGCTCAGGGTTTAGGGTTTAGGGTTTAGGGTTTATGGTTTTAGTTTTTGGTTTTAAGGTATATGGCTCATGGTTTAGGGTTTAGGGTTTAGGGTTAAGGGCTCATACTTTAGGGTTTATGTTTCAAGACTAAATGTTTAGGATTAAGGTTTTAGGATCTTTAGGGTTTAGGTTTTATGGTTTATGGTTTATGGTTTAGAGATTAGGGTTTAGGGATAAGTGTTTAGGGTTTAGCATTTTGGGCTCAAGGTTTAAGGTTTAGTTTTTAGGGCTAAGGGTTTAGGTCTCATGGTTTAGGGATTACTTGTTTAGGGCTAAGGGGTTACGTTTTATAGTTTAATGTTTAGGGTTTAGGGCTAAGGGTTTAGGGTTTAGTGCTCATGGTTTAAGTTTTAGGATTTAACGTTTAGGGCTCACGGTTTAGGGATTAGGATTTATGGATATGGGTTTAGGGTTTCGAATTTAGGGTTTTCTATTCAATGTTTATGGTTTAGGGCTAAGAGATTATGGTTTAGGGGGTTTACGATTTAGGATTTAGGGTTTAGGGTTTATGGTTTAGGATTTAGTGTTTGGGGTTTAGGGCTTAGGGTTTTAGATTTAGGGTTTAAGGCTAGGGGTTTAAGGTTAAGGCTTTAGAGTTTAGGTTTTAGTGCTCAAGGTTTATGGTCTATGGTTTAGGGTTTAGGATTTAAGGTTTAGTGTTTAGTGTTTACAGTTTAGGGATCAGGGTATAGGGTTTAGGCTTTAGGATTAAGGGATCAATTTTTATGGTTTAGGGCTTAAGGTTAAGGGTTTAGGTTTTAATGGGTTTACAATTTAGGGTTTAGGGTTTAAGGTTTAGTTTTTAGGGTTTAGGGTTGATTGGTTTTACAATTTAGGTTTTAGAGTTTAGGGTTTATGTTTTAAGATTTATAGTTTAAAGTTTAGGGTTTAGGATTAGGGCTTAGTGTTTGGATTTAGGGTTTAGGGCTAAGTGTTTAGGCTTTATGGCTAAGGGTTTAGGGTTTACTGATTTAGGGTTTACTGATTATTATTTAGGGTTTAGAGCTAGGGTTTTAGGGTTTAGTGTTTAGGGAAAAGGGTTTAGGGCTCAGGGTTTATGGTTTATGGTTTATGGTTTATGGTTTAGGGTTTAGGGATAAGATTTTAGGGTTTAGGGTTTAGGGTTTAGAGCTTAGGTTTTAGTGTTTGTTTAGGGTTTAGGTTATAAGGTTTAGATTTTAGGGATAATGATTTACGCCAGGGTCTAGGATTTAGGGTTTATGTTTTAGGGCTGGGGGTTTAAGGTTTAGGAAATGGTATAGGGTTTATGGTTTAGGGTTTTGGGTATTGGGTTTAGTATTTAGGGCTAAGGGTTTAGGTTTTAGGCTTTAGGATTTATGGGGTTTATGGTTTAGGGTTTATGGTTTATGGTTTAGGTTTGAAGTTTTAGGGTTTAGGAAGTTTAGGGTTTAGGTTTTAGGGTTTAGAGTTTAGAATTTAGGGCTCAAGGTTTAGAGTTTAGGATTTTGGGTTTAGGTTTTAGGGCTTACAGTTTAGGGTTTAGTGTTTTGGGTTTAGGGATCAGTGTTTAGTGTTTAGGGTTTAGGGTTTCAAATTTTGGGTTTAGTGTTTAAAGCACAATGTTTAGGGTTTAGGGTTTAGGCTTAAGGACTTATGGGTTATGGTTTAGTGTTTAGGGTTTATGGTTCAAGGTTTAGGGTTTAGTCTTTAAGTCCCATGGTTTAAGGTTTAGGGTTTAGGTTTTAAGTCCCATGGTTTAAGGTTTAGGGGGTTTAGAGTTTAAGGTTTAGGGTTTAGGTATAATGGTGTAGGATTTAGGTGTTACGGCTCATTGTTTAGGGTTTATGGATCGGGGTATATGGTTTTAGGCTTTAAGGTTTATGGTTTAGGTGTTTGGGTTTAGGGTTTATGGTTTAGGGCTAAGAATTTAGTGTTTAGGGTTTAGGGGTTTAGGATTTAAGGTTTAGGTTTAGGGTTTTAGGGTTTAGGGTTTAGGGTTAAGGATTTAGGGTTTAAGGTTTACAGCTCACGGTTTTAGGCCTCAGGGTTTAGTGTTTAGGGTTTAGGGTTTAGGTTTTAGGTTTTATGGGTTAGGGATTATGTGTTAGGGTTTAGTGTTTAGGGTTTAGGGTTCAGGATTTGTTAGTTAGGTTTAGGGCTAAGGGTTTAGGGTTTGGGGTTTAGGCTTTAGGCTTTACATTTTATGATTTACAATTTACAGTTTAGGGTTTATGTTTAGGTGTTTAGGGTTTAGGGTTTAGGGCTAAGGGTTTAGGTTTTAGTGTTTATGGTTGAAGGTTTAGGGTTTATTAGGGTTTAGGTTATAGTGTTTATGATTTAGGGTTTAGGTATTAGGGCTCAAGGTTTAGGGTGTAGGGTTAAGGGTTTAGGATTTAGGGCTATGGATTTACTATTTAGGGATCAAGGTTTAATGTTTTGGGTTTAGGGTTTAGATTTTAGTGTTTAGGGATCATGGTATAGGGTTTATGGCTAAGGTTTTATGGTTTAGGACTTAGGCTTAAGGGTTTAGGTTTTAGGTTTTCAAGGGTTTACGATTTAAGGTTTAGGGTTTAGTGTTTAGGGTTTTTTATTTAGGGTATTTGTTTTAGGGTTCAAGATTTAGTGTCTAGGATTAATGGTTTAGGGTTTACGATTTATTGGGTTTACGGTTTAGGTTAAAGGGTTTAGGGTTTAGAATTTAGGATTTACTTAGAGCTTACGGTTTAGGGTTTAGGATTTAGAGCTCAGGGTTTAGAGTTTAAGGCTTAGGGTTTTTCGTTTAGGGCTAAGGGTCTAGGGTTTATGGTTTAGTATTTAGGTCGTAGTGTTTAGGGTTTAGATCTAGGGATTTAGGGTTTAATGAAAAGGTTCAGGTTTATGGAAAAGGGTTAATGGTTTAGGTCTAAGAGTTTAGGGCTTAGGATTTTGGGTTTTAGGGTTTAGTGTTTAGGTTTTTGGGTTTTAGGCCAAAGTTTGAGGTTTTAGGGTTTAGGGTTTAGGGCTAGGGGTTTATGGTTAGGGGTTTAGGGATCGGGGTTTAGGGTTTAGGGTTTAGGGTTTATGCCTCGGTGGTTAGGTTTTAGGGATTATGGCCAAGAGTTTAGGGTTTATTGTAAGGGTTTAAGGTTCGGGGTTTAGGGTTTAGGTTTTAATGTTTAGGATTTAGGGATAATGATACAAGGTACATAATTTAGGATTACAGTTTAGATTTTAGGGCTTAATGTTTAGGGTTTAGCATTAGGGTTGCTCAAGGTTTAGGGTTTCGTGTTTAGGGGTTATCATTTAGATGTTAGGGTTTAGGGTTTAGGTTCAAGGATTTAGGGCTAAGGGTTGAGGGTTTAGGGTTTATTGTTTAAGGTTTAGGGTTTAGGGGTTAGGTTTGAGGTTTAGGGATCGGGGTTTAGGGTTTAGTGTTTAGGGCTCATTTTTTAAGGTTTAGGGATCATGGTATATAGGTCTTAGGGTTTACGGTTTAGGGTTCATGGTTTAGGGCTAAGGGTTTAGGGTTTAGGGTTTAGGTTTTAGTGTTTAGTGTTTAGGGTGTTTAGGGTTTATGGTTTATGGTTTACGATTAAGGGTTTAAGGTTTTATTGTTTGGGTTTAGGGTCTAGGGCTTAGGACTTCGGGATTAGTGTTTAGGGTTGTGAGTTTATTGTTTAGGGCTAGGGTATGGGGTTTACACTTCGGGTTTAGGGCTGTGTTTAGGGTTTACCGTTTAGGGCTCGAGGATAAATGTTTAGGGCTCCACAGAGTTTAGGGTTTGGGCTTAGAGTTCCGGTTTTAGAGTTAAGATATTAGAATTTATGGATTAGGG
Organism: Taxus wallichiana var. yunnanensis; assembly: GCA_018340775.1. Taxonomy (NCBI): domain Eukaryota; kingdom Viridiplantae; phylum Streptophyta; class Pinopsida; order Cupressales; family Taxaceae; genus Taxus; species Taxus wallichiana. Next base: position 360,088,569 of record CM031238.1, read on the forward strand.
TTTAGGGCTCGGGGTTTACGGTTTAGGGTTTAGGGCTCGGGGTTTACGGTTTAGGGTTTAGGACTTATGGTTTAGGGTTTAAGGTTTAGGGCTAAGGGTTTATGGTTTAGTCTTTAGGGTTTATAGTTTAGGGTTTAGGGTTTATGGCTCAAGGTTTAGGTTTTAGGGTATAATGTTTAGGGTTTATGGTTTGGGGTTTACGGGTTTAGGGTTTAGGGTTTAGGTTTTAGGGTTTAGGGATCAATGTTTAGGGTTTATGTTTTAGTGTTTAGGGATTCAGGTTTAAGGCTAAGGGATAAGGTTTTAGGGTTTAGGTTTTAGAGTGTTGACGGTTTAGTGTTTAGGGTTTAGGTCTCAACGTTTAGGGTTTATTGTTTAGGGTTACATGTTTAGGGTTTATGGTTTAGAGTTTCGGGTTGAGGGCTCATAGTTTTAGGTTTATTTTTAAGGGATAAATTGTTAGCGTTAAGGGTTTAGGATATTTAGGTTTTAGGTTTTATGGTTTAAGATTTAGGGCTTAGAGTTTAGGTTTTGTGTTTAGGGATAAGAGTTTAGAGTTTTAGGGTTTATTGTTTACATTTTATGGTTTAACAATCATGGTATAGGGTTTACAATTTAGGTTTTAGAGATCGGTGTTTAGGGTTTAGGGTTTAGGGTTAAGGGCTAAATGTTTAGTGTTTATGGTTTACGATTTTATGGTTTAGGGCTTAGAGTTCGGGTTTTAGAGTTCAAGTTTTAGGATTTATGGTTTAGGGTTTAGGGCTCATGGTTTACAATTTAGGGTTTAGGGATCATCGTTTAGGGTTTAGGGTTTAGGGTAAGGCTTTATAGTTTCAAGTTTAGGGTTTAATATTTAAGGTTTATAGTTTAGGGTTTGGAGCTAGGGTTTAGGGCTTAAGGCTTAGGGTTTAGTGTTTAACTTTCGGGGTTTGAGGCTTAAGGATTATGGTTTAGGATTTAGGGATTAGGGTTTAGGTTTTAGGGTTTAGGGATTAGGGTTTAGGGTTTATGTTTTAGTGTTTAGGGTTTTAGGTTTAGAGCTAAATGATTAGGGTTTAGGTTTCTTGTGTTCATGGTTTAGGGTTTAGGGTTCATGGCTCGGGGTTTAGGGTTTAAAGTTTTGGGTTTTGGGTTTTGAGTTTAGGGTTTAGGATTTAATGCTCATTGTTTAGAGTTTATGGTTGAGGTTAAGGGATCATACTTTAGGGTTTATGGTTAAGGGCTAAATGTTTAGGGTTAATGGTTTAGGATCTTTAGGTTTTAGATTTTATGGTTTAGGTTTGGTGTTTAACTTTTAGGGTTTAGTCTTTAGGGTTTAGGGTTTATGGCTCATGGTTTAAGGTTAAGGGTTTAGATTATACATTTTAGGGCTCATGGTTTAGGTTTTAGGGTTAGGGTTTATGATTTATGGTTTAGAGTTTAGGGTTTACGGTTTAGGGTTTTGGGTTTTGAGTATTGGGTTTCTTATTTATGGCTAAGCATTTAGGGTTTAGTATTTAGGGTTTATGGGGTTTACGGTTTACGGTTTACGGTTTAGGGTTTAGGGTTTAGGACTATAGGTTTAGGGTTTAGTGTTTAGGGTTAGGGATAAGGGTTTAGGGTTTAGGGTTTTAGAATTTTAGGGTTTAGGGTTTAGAATTTAGGGATCGAGGTTTAAAGTTTTGGGTTTTGGGTTTAGGTTTTAGGGATTACAGGTTTATGGTTTACAAATCATTGTTTAGTGTTTAGGGTTTAGGGTTATAAATTTTGGGTTTAGGGTTTAAAGCATAATGTTTAGGGTTTAGGCTTTAGGATTTAGTGCTTATGGATTAAGGTTTAGTGTTTAGTTAGGGTTTAGGGATAAAGGTTTAGGGTTTAGGTTTAGGGCTTAGTGCTTGGGTTTAGGATTTAGGGTTTATGGATAGGGGTTTAGGTTTCAAGGCTACAAGTTTAGGGTTTATGGATTTAGGTTTTATTTTTATGGAATTAGAGTTTATGGTTTAGGGTTTAGGGTTTGGTGTTTAGGGTTTAATTCCCTTGGTTTAAGGTTAAGAGTTTAGGACTAAGGGTTTAGGCTTTAGGGTGTAGGACTCACGGTTTAGGGTTTAGGATTTAGGGTTTAAGGTTTAGGGCTCATGGTTTTAGGTTTAAGGTTTAGGGCTCGGGGTTTAGTGTTTAAGGTTTAGGTTTTATTTTTAGTGTTAAGATTTTATGGTTTAGGGTTTAAGGCTCATGGTTTAGGTTTTAGGCTTTAGTGGTTAGGGCTTATTTGTTAGGGTTTAGTGTTTAAGGTTTAGGGCTCGGGGTTTATTATTTGGGTTTAGGGGTCAAGGTTTAGGGTTTATAGTTTAGGGCTAAGACTTTACGGTTTACGGTTTACAATTTATAGTTTATGGTTTAGGGTTTAAGGCTAAGGGTTTAGGTTTCAGATTTTATGGTTCAAGGTGTAGGGTTTAGGGATTAGGGTTTAAGTTTTTGTGTTTAGGGATCAGGGTTCAGGATTTAGGGTTAAGGGATAAGATTTTAGGGTTTATGGTTTAGTTAGTTTATAGTTTAGGGTTTAGGGTTTAAGTATTAAAGTTTAGGGTTTAGGGTTTAGGGCTCAAGCTTTATGGTATAGGGTTAGGGGTTTTAGATTTAGGGTTTAGGGCTATGGATTTACCATTTAGGGATCAAGGTTTAATGTTTTGGGTTTAGGGTTTAGGTATTAGTTTTTAGGAGCATGATATAGGGTTTAGGTCTAAGGTTTTAGGGTTTAGTTCTTAGCCTTAAGGGTTAAGGGTTTAGGATTTAAGGGGTTTAGAGATCATGGTTTAGGGATCATGGTTTATGGTTTAGTGTTTATGAATCATGGTTTAAGACTTAGGGTTTATGGTTTAGGGTTTAGTGCTTTAAGGTTTTATGGTTTAGGACTCAAGGTTTAGTGTTTAACATTTAGGGTTTGAGGTTTAGGGATTATGGTTTAAGATTTAGGTATCGGGGTTTAGGGTTTAGGGTTTAGGTTTCAAGGTATAGGGATCGGGGTTTAGGGTTTACGTTTTAGTGTTTAGGGTTTTAGGTTTAGAGATAAGGGTTTAGGGTTTGGGTTTTACTGGTGTTCACAATTTGGGGTTTAGGGTTTTGAGTTTTGGGTTTTGGTTTTAGGGTTTAAGGTTTAGGGTTTTGGGTTTAGGGTTTAGGATTTAATGCTCGTGGTTTAGGGTTTATGGTTTACGATTAAGGGATCATTGTTTAGGGTTTATAGTTAGGATCTTTAGGTTTTAGGGTTTATGGTTTAGGTTTTAGGGTTTAGGGTTTAGGATTTAGGGTTTGGTGTTTATATTTTAGGGTTTAGGGTTCAGGTTTTATGGCTCATAGTTTAAGGTTTAGGATTTTATGCCGGGATTTAAGGTTAAGAGTTTAGAGTTTATGGTTTAGTGCTCAAGGTTTGCAGTTTAGGGTTTACGGTTTACAATTTTGGGTAGTGGTTTTATTATTTAGGGCTAAGAATTTAGGGTTTAGGATTTAGAATTTATGGGGTTTATGATTTAGGGTTTATGGTTTAGGATTTAGTCTTTGTAGGGTTAGGGTTTAGTGTTTAGAGTTAGGGTTAAGGGTTTAGGGTTACAAGTTTTGGAAGTTTAGGGTTTAGGGTTTAGAATTTAGAATTTAGGGCTTAGGGTTTAGAGTTTAGGGTTTTGGGTTTAGGTTTTAGCACTTATAGTTTAGGGTTTAGGAATTATTGTTTAGTGTTTAGGGTTTAGGGTTTTGATTTTGGGGTTTAGTGTTTAGAGAATAATGTTTAGTGTTTAGCGTTTAGGCTTTAGCACTTATAGGTTAAGGTTTAGTGTTTAGGGTATAGGGATCAAGGTTTAGGGTTTAGGTGTAGGGATTAGGGATTAGGGTTTAGGGTTTATGGTTTATGGCTAGGGGTGTATGGTTAAGGGCTATGGGTTTAGGATTTATGGTTTTAGGTTTTATGCTTTAGGAATTAGAGTTTATGGTTTATGGTTTAGGTTTTAGGGTTTAGGGTTTAGGGTTTAGTGTTTAGGGTTTAATTCCCATGGTTTAAGGTTTAAGATTTAGGGTTTAGGGATCATTGTTCGGGGTTTAGGTTTTATGGCTCATTGTTTAGGGTTTAGGGATCGTGGTATATGGTTTTAGGGTTTAGGGTTTATGGTTTAGGCTAAGGGTTTAGGGTTTAGGATTTATGGTTTATGGTTTAGGGCTCATGGTTTTAGGTTTAGGGTTTAGGCCTTAGAGTTTAGTTTTTAGGGTTTAGATTTTATGGTTTAGTGTTAAGGTTTTAGGGTTTAGGTTTTATTTTGTAGGGTTTAGGGCTCATGGTTTAGGTTTTAGGCTTTAGTTGTTAAGGCTTATGTGTTAGGGTTTAATTTTTATGGTTTAGGGCTCAGGGTTTATGATTTAGGTCTAGGGCTTTAGGTTTAGGGTTTACGGTTTAGGGCTAAGGAATCATGGTTTACAATTTACAATTTGATTTAAAGTTTAGGGTTTATGTTTAGGTGTTTAGGGTTTATAGTTTATGGTTAAGGGTTTAGGTTTCATTATTTATGGTTCAAGGTGTAGGGTTTAGGGTTTAGGTTTTAGGGTTTAGGGATCAAGGTTTAGGATTTACAGATTAAGGGATAATATTTTATGGTTTATAGTTTAGGGATTAGTTTTTATGGTTTAGCGTTTAATTATTAGGGTTTAGGGTTGAGGTTTAGGGATCAAGGTTTATGGTTTAGGGTTAGGGTTTAGGATCTAGGCTTTAGGGCTATGGATTTGACATTTGGGGATCAAGGTTTAATTTTTTGGGTTTAGGGTTTAGGTATTAGTGTTTAGGGTTTAGGGGGTTTAGGCTTTAGGTGGTAGGCCTCAGGGTTTATGGTTTAGGATTTACGGTTTAAGGTTTAGGGCTCATGGTTTTAGGTTTAGAGTTTAGGCCTCGGGGTTTGGTGTTTAAGGTTTAGGTTTTATGGTTTAGTGTTAAGGTTTTAGGGTTTAGGTTTTATTGTTTAGGGTTTAAGGCTCGTGGTTTAGGTTTTAGGATTTAGTTGTTAAGGCTTATGTGTTAGGGTTTAGTGTTTTGGTTTTAGGGCTCGGGGTGTATGATTTAGGTTTAGGGCTCGGGGTTTAGGGTTTATGGTTTAAGGCTAAGCCTTTACGGTTTATAATTTATGCTTTACAGGTTTAAAGTTTAGGGTTTACGTTTAGGTGTTTATGGTTTAGGTTTTATGGCTAAGGGTTTAGGTTTAACTATTTATGGTTCAAGGTCTAGGGTTTAGGGACCGGGGTTTAGGATTTAGGGTTAAGGGATAATATTTTAGGGTTTAGGGTTTAGTGGGTTTATAGTTTAAGGTTTAGGGTTTAGGGTTTAATTATTAGGGTTTAGGGTTTGGGGTTTAGGACTCAAGGTTTATGGTTTAGGGTTAGGGGATATGGATTTATGGTTTAGGGCTCTGGATTTACCGTTTAGGGATCAAGGTTTAATGTTTTGGGTTTAGGGTTTAGGTATTAGTGTTTAGGGATCATGGTATAGGGTTTAGGGTTTAGGGTTTAGGGCTTATCATGAAGGGGTTAAGGGTTTAGGGTTTAAGGGGTTTACAATTTAAGGTTTAGGGCTAAGGTATAGGGTTTACACTTTAGGGTTTAGGGCTCGGTGTTTTGGGTTTAGGGATTAGGGCTCATGGCTAAATGTTTAGGGCTCATAGTTTATGGTTCATGGTTTAGGGCTTAGAGTTCCGATTTTAGAGTTAAGATCTTAGAATTTATGGTTTAGGGTTTAAGGTTTATGGCTAAGGGTTTATGGTTTAGTTTTTTACGGTTTAGTCTTTAGGGTTACAGTTTAGGGTTTAGGGCTAGGGGTTTAGGGTTTAAGTTTTAGGGTATAACGCTTAGGGTTTGAGGTTTAGGGATTATTGTTTAGGGTTTAGGGTTTAGGTTTTAGGTTTTAGGGTTTAGGGATTAATGTTTAGGGTTTATGTTTTAGTTTTAGGGATTTGGGTTTAGGGCTAAGGGCTAAGGGTTTAGGAGTTTAGAGTGTTCACGGTTTAGGGTTTGGGGTTTAGTGTTTATGGTTTAGGGCTCAACATTTAGGGTTTACGGTTTAGGGTTTCATGTTTAGAGTTTTAGGTTAAGGGCTCATAGTTTTGGGTTTATGGTTCGAGGATAAATGTTTAGGGTTAAGGGTTTAGGATATTTAGGTTTTAGTTTTTATGGTTTTGGATTTAGGGTTTAGGGTTTAGAGTTTAGGTTTTAGGGTTTATGGATAAGGGTTTAGAATTTTAGGGTTTATGGTTTAATGATCATGGTATAGGGTTTACAATTTAGGTTTTAGGATCAGTCTTTAGGGTTTAGGGTTTAGGTTTTATGGCTAAATGTTTAGTGTTTAATTGTTTATGGTTTAGGGCTTAGAGTTCGGGTTTTACATTTTAGGTCTTAGGATTTATGGTTTAGGGTTTAGGGCTCATGGTTTATAGTTTAGGGTTTAGGGATCATAGTTTAGGGCTTAAGCTTTAGAGCTAAGGCTTTATAGTTTTGGGTTTAGGGATTAATCTTTAGGGTTTACGGTTTAGGGTTTGGGGCTAGGGGTTTAGGGTTTAGGGCTTAGGGTTTAGTGTTTAACATTTACGGTTTGAGGCTTAGGGATTATGTTTTATTGTTTAGGGTTTTAGGTTTAGAGCTAAGTGTTTAGGGTTTAGGTTTTAGGGTGTTAATGGTTTAGGGTTTAGGGTTTAGGGTTTAAGGTTTTGGGTTTTGGGTTTTGGTTATAGGGTTTAGGATTTAATGCTCATGGTTTAGGGTTTAGAGTTAAGGGATCATAGTTTAGGGTTTATGGTTTAGGATTAAATGTTTAGGGTTAAGGGTTTAGGATCTTTAGGTTTTAGATTTTATTGTTTAGGTTTGGTGTTTAACTTTTAGGGTTTAGTGTTTAGGGTTTACGGTTTATGGCTAATGGTTAAAGGTTTAGGGTTTTATGCTTTAGGGGTTTAAGGTTAATAGTTTAGATTATATGGTTTAGGGCTCATGGTTTAAGGTTTAGCATTAGTGTTTATGATTTAGGGTTTAGGGTTTAGTGTTTATGGTTTATGGTTTAGGGTTTAGGGTTTTAGGTTTTGAATATTGGATTTCTTATTTGGGACTAAGCATTTATGGTTTAGTATTTAGGCTTTATGGGGTTTACGTTTTAGGGTTTAGGGTTTAGGGTTTAGTCTTTGTAAGGTTAAGGTTTAGTGTTTAGGGTTAGGGCTAAGGATTTATGGTTTAGGGTTTAGAGTTTAGGGTTTTAGGTTTAGGTTTTAGGGATTACGGTTTAGGGTTTATGGATCATTGTTTAGTGTTTAGGGTTTAGGGTTTCAAATTTTTGGTTTAGTGTTTAAAGTATAATATTTAGGGTTTAGGCTTTAGGCTTTAGCGCTTATGGATTAAGGTTTAGTGATTAGGTTTTAGGGATCAAGGTTTAGGGTTTAGGTTTAGGGCTTAGGCCTTAGGGATTAGGATTTAAGGTTTAGGTTTAGGTGTTTATTGTTTAGGGTTTAGGTTTCATTATTTATGGTTCAAGGTTTAGGGTTTAGGGTTTAGGGATCAAGGTTTATAATTTATGGTTATGGGATAATATTTTACGGTTTAGGTTTTAGTGGGTTTATAGTTTAGGGTTTAGTTTTTATGGTTTAGGGTTTATGTATTAGGGTTTAGGGTTTAGGGTTTAGGGCTCAAGGTTTTGGTTTAGGGTTAGGGGTTTAGGATTTAGGATTTACCGTTTAGGGATCAAGGTTTAATTTTTGGGTTTAGGGTTTAGGTATTAGTGTTTAGGGTTTAGGGAGTTTAGGCTTTAGGTGGTAGGCCTCGGGGTTTAGTGTTTTAGGTTTAGGTTTTATGGTTTAGTGTTAAGGTTTTAGGGTTTAGGTTTTATTTTTTAGGGTTTAAGGCTAGTGGTTTATGTTTTAAGCTTTAGTTGTTAAGGCTTATGTGTTATGGTTTAGTGTTTAGGGTTTAGGGCTCATGGTGTATGATTAAGGTTTAGGGATCGGGGTTTAGGGTTTACGATTTACGATTTACAGTTTAAATTTTAGAGTTTAGGTTTAGGTGTTTAGGGTTTAGGGTTTATGGCTAAGGGATTAGGTCTAAGTATTTATGGTTTAGGGTGTATGGTTTAGGGATCAGAGTTTAGGATTTAGGGTTAAGGGATAAGATTTTAGGGTTTAGGGTTTAGGGTTTTGGGTTTAGTGCTCAAGGTTTATGGTTTAGGGTTAGGGGTATTGATTTAGGGTTTAGGGCTATGGATTTACCGTTTATGGATCAAGGTTTAATGTTTTGGGTTTAGGGTTTAGTTATTAGTATTTAGGGATCATAGTATAGGGTTTAGGGCTAAGGTTTTAGGATTTAGGGCTTATCTGAAAGGGGTTAAGGATTTAGAGTTTAAGGGGTTTATGATTTAAGGTATAGGGTTTAGTGTTTAGGGTTTAGGGATAGGGTATAGGGTTTACAGTTTAGGGTTTAGGGTTCGGTGTTTAAGGTTTAGGGTTTATGGCTCGGGGCTAAATGTTTAGGGCTTTATGGCTCATTTTATGGTTTAGGGTTTAGGGCTCAAGGTTTACGGTTTACGAATTAGGTATCATGGTTTAGGACTTATGGTTTAGGGTTTAAGGTTTAGGACTAGGGTTTATGGTTTACTATTTACGGTTTAGTATTTAAGGTTTACGGTTTAGGGTTTAGGGCTAGGGGTTTAGGGTTTATTACTCGGGGGTTTAGGTTTTAGGGTATAACATTTAGGGTTTGAGGTTTAGGGATTATGGTTTAGGGTTTAGGGTTTAGTGATCAACATTTAGGGTTTATGTTTTAGTGTTTAGGGATTTGGGTTTAGGGATAAGGGATAAGGGTTTAGGGTTTAGGTTTTAGAGTGTTCACGGTTTACGGTTTGGGGTTTAGTGTTTATGGTTCAGGGTTCAACGTTTAGGTTTTACGGTTTAAGGTTTCATGTTTAAGGCTTAGGGTTTAGATTTTCATGTTAAGGGTTCATAGTTTTGGGTTTATGCTTCATGGATAAATGTTTAGGGTTATGGGTTTAGGATATTTAGGTTCTAGGTTTTATGGTTTAGGATTTAGAGTTTAGGGTTTAGAGTTCAGGTTTTCAGGTTTAGGGATAATGGTTTAGAGTTTTAAAGTTTATGGTTTACATTTTAGGGTTTAACGATCATGGTATAGGGTTTACAGTTTAGGTTTTAGTGCTCGGTGTTTAGGGTTTAGGTTTTAAGGTTCGGGCTAAATGTTTCATTTTACGGTTTACGGTTTATGGTTTAGGGCTTAGAGTTTAGGTTTTAGAGTTTAGGTCTTAGGATTTATGGTTTAGGGTTTAGGGCTCAGGGTTTACGGTTTAGGGTTTAGGGATCATGGTTTAGGGCTTATGGTTTAGGGTTTAGGGTTTAGGGCTAAGGGTTTACGGTTTACTATTTACATTTAGTCTTTAGGGTTTGCATTTTAGGGTTTAGGGCTAGGGTTTAGGGTTTATGGCTTAGGGTTTAGGTTTTAGGCTATAATGTTTAGGGTTTGAGGTTTAGGGATTATGGTTTAGGGTTTAGGGATTAGGGTTTAGGGTTTAGGTTTTAGGGTTTAGGGATCAACATTTAGGGTTTATGTTTTAGTGTTTAGGGATTCGGGTTTAGGGCTAAGGGATAAGGGTTTAGGGTTCGGTGTTTAGGATTTAGAGTTCAGGTTTTAGATTTAGGGATAAGGGTTTTGAGTTTTAGTTTTTATGGTTTACATTTTAGGGTTTAACGATCGTGGTATATGGTTTACAATTTAGGTTTTAGGACTCGGTGTTTAGGGTTTAGTGTTTACGGTTTATGGTTTTTATGGTTTAGGGCTTAGAGTTCATGTTTTAGAGTTAAGGTCTCGGGATTTATGGTTTAGGGTTTAGGGCTCACAGTTTATAGTTTAGGGTTTAGGGCTAAGGCTTTATAGTTTGGGTTTAGTGTTTAATATTTAGGGTTTACAATTTAGGGTTTGGGGCTAGGGTTTAGGGTTTAGGGTTTAGGGCTTAGGTTTTAGTGTTTAACATTTAGGTTTTGAGGCTTAGGGATTATGGTTTATGATTTAGGGATTAGGGTTTAGAATAGGGATTAGGTTTAAGGGTTTATGGATTAGGGTTGAGGGTTTATGTTTTAGTTTTCGGGGTTATAGGTATGGAGCTAAGCCTTTCGGTTTAGGTTTTAGGGTTTAGGGTTTAGGGTTTAGGGTTCATGGCTCGGGGTTTCGGGTTTAAGTTTTAGGGTTTTGGGTTTAGTATTTAATGCTTCATGGTTTAGGGTTTATAAATTATGGTTAAGGGATCATAGATTAGGGTTTATGGTTCAGGGCTAAATTTTTAGGGTTAAGGGTTTAGGATCTTTAGGTTTTAGAGTTTATGGTTTAGGTTTGGTGTTTAACTTTTAGGGTTTAGTGTTTAGGTTTTAGCGTCTAGGGTTTATGGCTCACGGTTTAAGGTTTAGGGTTTTACACTAGGAGTTTAAGGTTAAAGGTTTATATTATAGGGTTTAGGGTCATGGTTTAGGGTTTAGGGTTAGGGTTTATGATTTAGGGTTTAGGATTTACTTGTTTATGGGTTAGGGTTTAGGGTTTAGGTTTTGGGTTTTGAGTATTGGGTTTCTTATTTAGGGCTAAGCATTTAGGGTTTATTATTTAGGCTTTATGGGGTTTACGGTTTAGGGTTTAGGGTTTAGGACTATAGGTTTAAGGTTTATTGTTTAGGGTTAGTGCTAAGGGTTTAGGGTTTTAAAAGTTTAGGGTTTAGGGTTTAGGGTTGAGGGTTTAGAATTTAGGGATCATCGTTTAGAGTTTAGGGTATAGTTTAGGGTTTACATATCATTGATTAGTGTTTAGAGTTTAGAGTTAGGGTATAGGGTTTACACTTTAGGGTTTAGGGCTTAGTGTTTAGGGTTTAGGGTTTAGGGCTTAGGGCAAAATATTTAGGGCTCACAACTTATGGTTTAGGTTTTAGGGCTTAGCGTTCTGGTTTTAGAGTTAAGATCTTAGAATTTGTGGTTTAGGGTTTAGGTATCATGGTTTAGGACTTAGGGTTTAGGGTTTAAGGTTTAGGACTAATGGTTTATGGTTTACTATTTACGGTTTATTCTTTAGCGTTTACGGTTTAGGAGTTTAGGGCGGGGTTTAGGTTTTAGGGCAAGGAGTTTAGGGTTTATGGCTCGGGGTTTAGGTTTTAGGGTATAATGTTTAGGGTTTGAGGTTTAGGGATTATGGTCTAGGGTTTAGGGATTAGGGTTCGGGTTTTAGGTTTTAGGGTTTGGGATAAGTGTTTAAGGTTTAGGGATAAGGGTTTCGAGTTTTAGGGTTTATGGTTTACATTTTAGGGTTTAATAATTATGGTATAGGGTTTACGGTTTAGGTTTTAGGGCTCGGTGTTTAGGGTTTAGGGTTCGGGGCTAAATGTTTAGTGTTTACTGATTTATGGTTTAGGGTTTAGGACTTAGGTTTAGTGTTTAGGGTTAGGGCTAAGGGTTTAAGTTTTAGGGTTTTAGAAGTTTTCAGTTTAGGGTTTAGGGATTAGAGCTTAGGGCTCATCGTTTATAGTTTTAGGTTTTGGGTTTAGGTTTTAGGGATTATAGTTTAGGTTTTACATATCATTGTTTAGTGTTTAGAGTTTAGGGATAGGGTTTAGGGTTTACACTTTAGGGTTTATGGCTCGATATTTAGGGTTTAGGGTTTAAGGCGTAGGGCTAAATTTTTAGGGCTCACGGTTTATGGTTTAGGTTTTAGGGCTTAGAGTTCCAGTTTTAGAGTTAAGATCTTAGAATTTATGGTTTAGGGTTTATGGTTAGGGTTTAGGTATCATAGTTTAGGACTAAGGGTTTACGGTTTATTGTTTATAGCTTCGTCTTTAGGGTTTATGGTTTAGGGTTTAATCCTAAGGGTTTAGGGTTTATGGCTTAGGGTTTAGGTTTTAGGGTATAACGTTTAGGGTTTGAGGTTTAGGGATTATGGTTTAGGGTTTAGTGATTAGGGTTTAGGGTTTAGGTTTTAGGGTTTAGGGATCAGCGTTTAGGGTTTATGTTTTAGTGTTTAGGGATTCAAATTTAGAGCTAAGGGATAAGGGTTTATGGTTTATGGTTTATAGTTCAGGTTTTAAGGTTTAGGGATAAGGGTGTAGAGTTTTAGGGTTTATGGTTTTCAATTTAGGGTCCTACGATCATGGTATAAGGTTTACTGGTTTAGGTTTTAGGGATTAATGTTTACGGTTTACGGTTTATGGTTTAGGGCTTAGAGGTCAAGTTTTAGAGTTTAGGTCTTAGGATTTATGGTTTATGGTTTAGGGTTTAGGGCTCATGGTTTATGGTTTAGGGTTTAGGGATCATAGTTTAGGGCTTAGGGTTTAGCGCTAAGGCTTTATAGTTTCAGATTTAGGGTTTGTGGCAAGGGGTTTACGGTTTATGGCTTAGGGTTTAGTATTTAACATTTAGGTTTTGAGGCTTAGGGATTATGGTTTAGGATTTAGGGATTAGGGTTTTCGGTTTAGGGTTTAGGTTTAAGGGTTTAGGGTTTATGTTTTAGTGTTTAGGGTTTACGGTATAGAGCTAAGGCTTTAGGGTTTAGTTTTAGGGTTCATGGCTCAAGGTTTAGGGTTTTGAGTTTAGGTATCATAGTTTAGGGCTTAGGGTTTAGGGCTAAGGCTTTATAGTTTCAAGTTTAGGGTTTAATATTTAGGGTTTACGGTTTAGTGTTTGTGGCTAGGGTTTAGTGTTTAGGGCTTAGGGTTTAGTGTTTAACATTTAGGTTTTGAGGCTTAGGAATTATGGTTTAGGATTTAGGGATTACGGTTTAGGGTTTGGGGTTTAAGGTTTCAAGGTTTACGGATCGGGGTTTAAGATTTATGTTTTAGTGTTTAGGGTTTTAGGTATAGAGCTAAGGCTTTAGGGTTCACGTTTTAGGGTGTTCATGTTTTAGGGTTTAGGGTTCATGGCTCAAGGTTTAGGGTTTTGTATTTATGGTTTAATATTTAATGCTCATTGTTTAGGGTTTATGGTTTAGGGTTAAGGGATCATAGTTTAGGGTTTATGGTTCAGGGCTAAATATTTAGGGTTAAGGGTTTAGGATATTTAGGTTTTAGAGTTTATGGTTTAGGTTTGGTGTTTAACTTTTAGGGTTTAGTGTTTAGGTTTTAGCGTTTATGGTTTATGGCTCATGGTTTAAGGTTTAGGGTTTTACACTAGGAGTTTAAGGGTAACGGTTTAGATTATATGGTTTAGTGCTCATGGTTTAGGGTTTAGGGTTAGGGTTTATGATTTAGGGTTTAGGGTTTTTTTGGTTTAGTGTTTAGGTTTTTAGGTTTTGATTATTGGGTTTATTATTTATGGCTAAGCATTTAGGGTTTAGGATTTAGGCTTTATGGGGTTTATGGTTTAGGGTTTAGGACTAAAGGTTTAGGGTTTAGTGTTTAGGGTTAGGGCTAAGGGTTTAGGGTTGAGGTTTTAGAAGTTTAGGTTTTAGGGTTTAGAATTTACGGCTTATCGTTTAGAGTTTAGGTATTTGGGTTTAGGTTTTAGGGATTATAGTTTAGGGTTTATAGATCTTTATTTAGTGTTTAGAGTTTAGGGCTAGGGTATAGGGTTTACACTTTAGGGTTTAGGGCTTAGTGTTTAGGGTTTAGGGTTTAGGGCCCGGGATAAATGTTTAGGGCTCACGGTTTATGGTTTAGGTTTGTGGTTTAGTGATAATCTTTAGGGTTTGCGGCTAGGGGTTTAGGGTTTAGGGTTTAGGATTAGAATGTAGTGTTTAACATTTAGGTTTTGAGGCTTAGGGATTATGGTTTAGGATTTAGGGATTAGGGTTTAGGGTTTAGGTTTAAGGGTTTAGGCATCGGGGTTTAGGGTTTATGTTTTAGTGTTTAGGGTTTATGGTACGAGCTAAGGATTTAGGGTTTAGGTTTTAGGGTGTTCATTTTTAGGGTTTATGGTTTACGGTTTAGGTTTCATGGCTCGGGGTTTATGGTTTTCGGTTTAGGTATCATAGTTTAGGGCTTCGGGTTTAGGGCTAAGGCTTTATAGTTTTTGGTTTAGGGTTTAATGTTTACGGTTTCTGATTTAGGTTTACGGTTTAGGGCTCGGGGTTTAGGTTTATAGTTTCAGGTTTAGGGTTTAATATTTAGGGTTTGGGGATAGGGTTTAAGTTTTAAGGTTTAGGGCTTAGGGTTTAGTGTTTAACATATAGGTTTTGAGGCTTAGGGATTATGGTTTAGGATTTAGGGATTAGGGTTAAGGGTTTAGGGATCATGGTTTAAGGTTTATGCTTTAGTGTTTAGGGTTTATAGTATAGAGCTAAGGCTTTAGGGTTTAGGTTTTACACGGTGTTCATGTTTTAGGGTTTAGGGTTTAGGGTTTAGGGTTCATTACTCGGGTTCGGGTTTTGGGTTTAGGTATCATAGTTTAGTGCTTAGGGTTTAGCGCTAAGGCTTTATAGTTTTGGGTTTCGGGTTTAATCTTTAGGGTTTACGGTTTAGGGTTTATGGCTAGGGGTTTGGGGATTAGGGCTTAGGGTTTAGTGTTTAACATTTAGTTTTCGAGGCTTAGGGAATATCGTTTAGGATTTAGGGATTAGGGTTTAGGGTTTAGGGTTTAGGTTTGGGGTTTATTGATCGGGGTTTAAGGTTTATGTTTCTTGTTTAGTGATTTAGTTATAGAGATAAGGCTTTAGGGTTTAGGTTTTAGGATGTTCGTGTTTTAGGGTTTAGGGTTAAGGGTTTAGGGTTCATGGCTCAGGTTTAACGTTTTAAGGTTTAGGGTTTAGGGTTTAGGGTTTAGGATTTAATGCTCATGGTTTAGTTTTTATGGTTTAGGACTATAGGTTTAAGGTTTATTGTTTAGGGTTAGGACTAAGGGTTTAGGGTTTAGGGTTTTAGAAGTTTAGGGTTTAGGGTTTATAATTTAGGGCTCATTGTTTAGAGTTTTGGGTTTTGGGTTTAGGTTTTAGGTATTGCAGTTTAGGGTTTATAGATCATTATTTAGTTTGTATAGTTTAGGGCTAGGGTATAGTGGTTACACTTTAGGGTTTAGGGCTCAAAGTGTTTAGGGTTTAAGGTTCGGGGTTTAGGGTTTAGGGTTTAGGATTTAATTGTCATTTTTAGGGTTTATGGTTTATGGTTAAGGGATCATAGTTTAGGGTTTTACGGTTTAGGGCTAAGAGTTTAGGTTTTAGAGTTTAGGTCTTAGGATTTATGGTTTAGGGTTTAGGGCTAATGGTTTACGGTTTAGGGTTTAGGTATCATGGTTTAGGACTTATGGTTTAGTGTTTAAGGTTTAGGACTAAGGGTTTCTAGTTTACTATTTATAGTTTAGTCTTTAGGGTTTGCGGTTTAGGGTTTAAGGCTAGGGGTTTAGGGTTTATGGCTCGGGGTTTACGTTTTAGGTTATAATGTTTACGGTTTGAGATTTAGGGATTCTGATTTATGTTTTAGGGATTAGGGTTTAGGCTCTAGATTTTAGGGTTTAGGGATCAGCATTTAGGGATTGAGGTTTAGGACTAAGGGATAAGGGTTTAGTTTTTAGGGTTTAGAGTTCAGGTTTTAGGGTTTAGGGTTTAGGACTATAGGTTTAAGGTTTAGTTTTAGCGTTAGTGGTAAGGGTTTAGAGTTTAGGATTTTAGAAGTTTAGGGTTTAGGGTATATAATTTAGGGCTCATCATTTAGAGTTTAGGGTTTTTGGTTTAGGTTTTAGGGATTATAGTTTAGGGTTTACAGATCATTGTTTAGTGTTTAGAGTCTAGAGTTAGGGTATAGGGTTTACGCTTTAGGGTTTAGGGCTTAGTGTTTAGGGTTTAGGGCTCAAGGCTAAATGTTTAGGGCTCACACTTATAGTTTAGGTTTTAGGGCTTAGAGTTTCAGTTTATAGTTAACATCTTAGAATTTGTGGTTTAGGGTTTAGGTATCATGGTTTAGGACTTATGGTTTAGGGTTTAAGGTTTAGGACTAAGGGTTTATGGTTTACTATTTACTGATTTTAGTCTTTAGGGTTTACGGTTTAGGGTTTATGGCGAGGGTATAGGTTTTAGGGTATAATTTTTAGGGTTCGAGGTTTAGGGATTATGGTTTAGGGTGTAGGGATTACGGTTTATGTTTTAGGTTTAAGGGTTTAGGGATCAGCGTTTAGGGTTTATGTTTTTGTTTTGAGGGATTCAAATTTAGGACTATGGGATAAGGGTTTAGGGTTTAGAGTTCAGGTTTTAGGGTTTAGGGATAAGGGTTTAGAGGTTTAGGGTTTATGGTTTAGATTTTAGGGTTTAACGATCATGGTATAGGGTTTACTGGTTTAGGTTTTAGGGCTCGGTGTTTAGGGTTTAGTGTTTAGGGCTAAATGTTTAGTGTTTACGGTTTATTTTTAGGGCTTAGAGTTCAAGTTTTAGATTTAAGGTCTTAGGATTTATGGTTTAGGGTTTAGGGCTCACGGTTTATGGTTTAGGGTTTAAGGATCATAGTTTAGGGTTTAGGGATAAGGCTTTATAGTTTCGAGTTTAGGATTTAATATTTAGGGTTTATGGTTTAGGTTTTGGGGTTAGGATTTAGGGCTTAGGGTTTAGTGTTTAACATTTAGGTTTTGAGGCTTAGGGATTATGGTGTAGGATTTAGGGATTAGGGTTTAGGGTTTAGGTTTAAGGGTTTAGGCATAAGGGTTTATGGTTTATGTTTTAGTGTTTAGGGTTTTTGGTATAGAACTAAGGCTTTAGGGTTTAGGTTTTAGGGTGTTCATGTTTTATGGTTTAGGGATTAGGGTTTAGAGTTTGTGGCTCGGGTTTTAGGGTTTTGGGTTTAGGGTTTTGGATTTAATGCTCATGGTTTAGGGTTTATGGTTTAGGTTAAGGGATCATAGTTTAGGGTTTATGGTTCAGGGCTAAATGTTTAGTGTTAAGGGTTTAGGATCTTTAGGTTTTAGAGTTTATGGTTTAGGTATGATGTTTAGCTTTCGGGTTTAGTGTTTAGGGTTTAGCATTTAGGGTTTATGGCTCACGGTTTAAGGTTTAGGGTTTTATATTAGGAGTTTAAGGTTAAGGGTTTAGATTATACGGTTGAGGGCTCATGGTTTAGGGTTTAGGGTTAGGGTTTTTATTTAGGGTTTAGGGTTTACAATTTACGATTTACGGTTTAAGTTTTAGGTTTTGAGTATTGGGTTTCTTATTTAGGGCTAAGCATTTAAGGTTTTGTATTTAGGCTTTATGGGATTTTGGTTTTAGGGTTTAGGGTTTAGGGTTTAGGGTTTAGGACTATAGGTTTAGTTTTTAGGGTTAGGGCTAAGGGTTTAGGGTTTAGGGTTTTAGAAGTTTAAGGTTTATTGTTTAGGGTTTAGAATTTAGGGCTCATCGTTTAGAGTTTAGGATTTTAGGTTTAGGTTTTACAGATCATTGTTTAGTGTTTAGAGTTTAGGGCTAAGGTATAGGGTTTACACTTTAGGTTTAGGGCTTAGGGATAAATTTTAGGGCTCCACGATTTATGGTTTAGGTTTTAGGGCTTAGAGTTCCGGTTTTAGAGTTAAAATCTTAGAATTTATGGTTTAGGGTTTAGGGCTCGGGGTTTACAGAGTTTAGGGTTTAGGTATCATAGTTTAGACTTATGGTTTGGGGTTTAATGTTTAGGACCAAGGGTTTATGGTTTCTTGTTTACGGTTTAGTCTTTAGGGTTTACAGGTTTATGGTTTAGGGCTAGGGGTTTAGGGTTTATGGCTCAAAAGTAGGTTTTAGGATATAAAGTTTAGGGTTTGATGTTTAGGGATTATGGTTTAGGGTTTAGGGATTAGGGTTTAGGGTTTAGGGATCAGATTATAGGGTTTATGTTTTAGTGTTTAGGGATTCAAATTTAGGGCTAAGGGATAGGTTTAGGGTTTAGGGTTTAGAGTTCAGATTTTAAGGTTTAGGGATAAGGGTTTAGAGTTTTATTGTTTATTGTTTCCATTTTAGGGTTTAACGATCATGGTATAAGGTTTGATTAGGTTTTAGGGATCGATGTTTAGGGTTTAGGGTTCGGGCTAAATGCTTAGTGTTTACGATTTACGGTTTATGGTTTAAGGCTTAGGGTTTAGGGCTAAGGCTTTATAGTTTTGGGTTTAGGGTTTAATCTTAAGGGTTTACGGTTTGTGGCTAGGGGTTTAGGGTTTACGGTTTAGGGCTTAGGGTTTAGTGTTTAACATTTATGTTTTGAGGCTTAGTGATTCCGGTTTAGGATTTAGTTATTAGGGTTTAGGGTTTAGGGTTTAGGTTTAAGGGTTTAGGGATCAGGGTTTAGGGTTTATGTTTTAGTGTTTAGGGTTTACGGTATAGAGCTTAGGCTTTAGGGTTTAGGTTTTAGGGTGTTCATGTTTTAGGGTTTAGGGTTTAGGGTTTAGGGTTTAGGGTTCATGGCTCGAGTTTAGGGTTTCGGGTTTAGGTATCATAATTTAGGGCTTAGGGTTTAGGGCTTAGGCTTTATAGTTTCAGGTTTATGGTTTAATCTTTAGGATTTATGGTTTAGGGTTTGCTTGGTATGGGTTAGGGTTTAGGGCTTAGGGTTTAGTGTTTAACATTCAGGTTTTGAAGCTTAGGAATTATAGTTTAGGAATTAGGGAATAGGGTTTAGGGTTTAGGGTTTAGGTTTCAGGTTTAGGATCGGGGTTTAAGGTTTATGATTTAGTGTTTAGGGTTTTAGGTATAGAGCTAAGGCTTTAGGGTTTAGGTTTTAAGGTGCTCATGTTTTAGGGTTTAGCGTTTAGGGTTTAGGGCTCATGGCTCGGGTTTAGGGTTTATGGTTTAGGGTTTAGGATTTAATGCACATGGTTTAGGGTTTATGGTTTATGGTTCTCGGCCTAAATGTTTAGGGCTAAGGGTTAAGGATATTTAGGTTTTAGAGTTTATGGTTTAGGTTTGGTGTTTAAATTTTAGGTTTTAGTGTTTAGGGTTTATGGCTCACGGTTTAAGGTTTAGGGTTTTACACAAGGAGTTTAAGGTTAAGGTTTTAGATTATATGGTTTAGGGCTCATGGTTTAGGGTTTAGGGTTAGGTTTTATGATTTAGGGTTTAGGTTTTAATGTTTATGGTTTATGGTTTAGGGTTTAGGTTTTGGGTTATGAGTATTGGGTTTCTTATTTAGGGTTTAGTATTTAGGCTTTATAGGGCTTATTGTTTAGGGTTTAGGGTTTAGGACTATAGGTTTAAGGTTTAGTGTTTAGGGTTAGGGCTAAGGGTTTAGGGTTTAGGGTTTAGAGTTCAGATTTTAAGGTTTAGGGATAAGGGTTTAGAGTTTTATTATTTATTGTTTACATTTTAGGGTTTAACGATCATGGTATAAGGTTTATGATTAGGTTTTAGGGATCAATGTTTAGGGTTTAGGGTTTAGGGCTAAATGTTTAGTGTTTACGGTTTACGGTTTATGGTTTAAGGCTTAGGGTTTAGGGATTAGGCTTTATAGTTTTGGGTTTAGGGTTTAGGGTTTGTGGGTTTGGGTTTAGGGTTTACGCTTTAGGGCTTAGGGTTTAGTGTTTAACATTTAGGTTTTGAGGCTTAGAGATTATGGTTTAGGATTTAATTATTAGGGTTTAGGGTTTAGGTTTAAGGGTTTAGGGATCGGGGTTTAGGGTTTATGTTTTAGTGCTTAGGGTTTACGATATAGAGCTAAGGCTTTAGGGTTTAGGTTTTAGTGTGTTCATGTTTTAGGGTTTAGGGTTTAGGGTTTAGGGTTTCGGGTTTAGGTATCATAATTTAGGGCTTACGGTTTAGGGCTAAGGCTTTATAGTTTAAGGTTTAGGGTTTAATCTTTAGGGTTTATGGTTTAGGGTTTGCGCCAGGGGTTAGGATTTAGGGCTTAGGGTTTAGTGTTTAACATTCAGGTTTTGAAGCTTAAGAATTATGGTTTAGGAATTAGGGATTAGGGTTTAGGGTTTAGGGTTTAGGTTTCAGGTTTGGGATCGGGTTTAAGGTTTATGATTTAGTGTTTAGGGTTTTAGGTATAAAGCTAAGGCTTTAGGGTTTAGGTTTTAAGGTGTTCATGTTTTAGGGTTTAGGGTTTAGGGTTTAGGGCTCATGGCTCGGGGTTTAGGGTTTATGGTGTAGGGTTTTGTGTTTATGGTTTAGGATTTAATGCTCATGGTTTAAAGTTTATGGTTTATGGTTCTGGCCTAAATGTTTAGGGCTAAGGGTTAAGGATATTTAGGTTTTAGAGTTTATGGTTTAGGTTTGGTGTTTAAATTTTAGGTTTTAGTGTTTAGGGTTTATGGCTCACGGTTTAAGGTTTAGGGTTTACACAAGGAGTTTAAGGTTAAGGTTTTAGATTATATGGTTTAGGGCTCATGGTTTAGGGTTTAGGGTTAGGTTTTATGATTTAGGGTTTAGGTTTTAATGTTTATGGTTTATGGTTTAGGGTTTAGGTTTTTTGGGTTATGAGTATTGGGTTTCTTATTTAGGGTTTAGTATTTAGGCTTTATAGGGCTTATTGTTTAGGGTTTAGGGTTTAGGACTATAGGTTTAAGGTTTAGTGTTTAGGGTTAGGGCTAAGGGTTTAGGGTTTAGGGTTTAGAGTTCAGATTTTAAGGTTTAGGGATAAGGGTTTAGAGTTTTATTATTTATTGTTTACATTTTAGGGTTTAACGATCATGGTATAAGGTTTGCGATTAGGTTTTAGGGATCAATGTTTAGGGTTTAGGGTTTAGGGCTAAATGTTTAGTGTTTACGGTTTACACGGTTTATGGTTTAAGGCTTAGGGTTTAGGGATTAGGCTTTATAGTTTTGGGTTTAGGGTTTAGGGTTTGTGGCTAGGGGTTTAGGGTTTACGGTTTAGGGCTTAGGGTTTAGTGTTTAACATTTAGGTTTTGAGGCTTAGAGATTATGGTTTAGGATTTAATTATTAGGGTTTAGGGTTTAGGTTTAAGGGTTTAGGATCGGGGTTTAGGGTTTATGTTTTAGTGCTTAGGGTTTACGATATAGAGCTAAGGCTTTAGGGTTTAGGTTTTAGTGTGTTCATGTTTTAGGGTTTAGGGTTTAGGGTTTAGGGTTTGGTTTAGGTATCATAATTTAGGGCTTACGGTTTAGGGCTAAGGCTTTATAGTTTAAGGTTTAGGGTTTAATCTTTAGGGTTTATGGTTTAGGGTTTGCGGCTAGGGGTTAGGATTTAGGGCTTAGGGTTTAGTGTTTAACATTCAGGTTTTGAAGCTTAAGAATTATGGTTTAGGAATTAGGGATTAGGTTTAGGGTTTAGGGTTTAGGTTTCAAGGTTTGGGATCGGGGTTTAAGGTTTATGATTTAGTGTTTAGGGTTTTAGGTATAAAGCTAAGGCTTTAGGGTTTAGGTTTTAAGGTGTTCATGTTTTAGGGTTTAGGGTTTAGGGTTTAGGGCTCATGGCTCGGGGTTTAGGTTTATGGTGTAGGGTTTTGTGTTTATGGTTTAGGATTTAATGCTCATGGTTTAAAGTTTATGGTTTATGGTTCTGGCCTAAATGTTTAGGGCTAAGGGTTAAGGATATTTAGGTTTTAGAGTTTATGGTTTAGGTTTGGTGTTTAAATTTTAGGTTTTAGTGTTTAGGGTTTATGGCTCACGGTTTAAGGTTTAGGGTTTTACACAAGGAGTTTAAGGTTAAGGTTTTAGATTATATGGTTTAGGGCTCATGGTTTAGGGTTTAGGGTTTAATGTTTATGGTTTATGGTTTAGGGTTTAGGTTTCGGTTATGAGTATTGGGTTTCTTATTTAGGGCTAAGCATTTAGGGTTTATTATTTAGGCTTTATGGGGCTTATGGTTTAGGGTTTAGGGTTTAGGACTATAGGTTTAAGGTTTAGTGTTTAGGGTTAGGGCTAAGGGTTTAGGGTTTAGGGTTTAGAGTTCAGATTTTAAGGTTTAGGGATAAGGGTTTAGAGTTTTATTATTTATTGTTTACATTTTAGGGTTTAACGATCATGGTATAAGGTTTACTGATTAGGTTTTAGGGATCAATGTTTAGGGTTTAGGGTTCTGGGCTAAATGTTTAGTGTTTACTGGTTTACGGTTTATGATTTAAGGCTTAGGGTTTAGGGATTAGGCTTTATAGTTTTAGGTTTATGGTTTAGGGTTTGTGGCTAGGGGTTTAGGGTTTACATTTTAGGGCTTAGGGTTTAGTGTTTAACATTTAGGTTTTGAGGCTTAGCGATTATGGTTTAGGATTTAGTTATTAGGGTTTAGGGTTTAGGGTTTAGGTTTAAGGGTTTATGGATCAAGGTTTAGGGTTTATGTTTTAGTGTTTAGGGTTTACGGTATAGATCTAAGGCTTTAGGGTTTAGGTTTTAGTGTGTTCATGTTTTAGGGTTTAGGGTTTAGGGTTTAGGGTTTCGGGTTTAGGTATCATAATTTAGGGCTTAGGGTTTAGGGCTAAGGCTTTATAGTTTAAGGTTTAGGGTTTAATCTTTAGGGTTTAGGGTTTAGGGTTTGTGGCTGGGGTTAGGGGTTAGGGCTTAGGGTTTAGTGTTTAACATTCAGGTTTTGAAGCTTAAGAATTATGGTTTAGGAATTAGGGATTAGGGTTTAGGGTTTAGGGTTTAGGTTTCAAGGTTTAGGATCGGGGTTTAAGGTTTATGATTTAGCGTTTAGGGTTTTAGGTATAGAGCTAAGGCTTTAGGGTTTAGGTTTTAAGGTGTTCATGTTTTAGGGTTTAGGGTTTAGGGTTTAGGGCTCATGGCTAAGGGTTTAGGGTTTATGGTGTAGGGTTTTGTGTTTAGGGTTTAGGATTTAATGCTCATGGTTTAGGGTTTATGGTTTATGGTTTATGGTTCGGCCTAAATGTTTAGGGCTAAGGGTTAAGGATATTTAGGTTTTAGAGTTTATGGTTTAGGTTTGGTGTTTAAATTTTAGGTTTTAGTGTTTAGGGTTTATGGCTCACGAGCTTTAGGATATAGTGTTTAGGGTTTATGGCTCACGGTTTAGGGTTTAGTGTTTAACATTTAGGTTTTGAGGCTTAGCGATTATGGTTTAGGATTTAGTTATTAGGGTTTAGGGTTTAGGGTTTAGGTTTAAGGGTTTAGGGATCGGGGTTTAGGGTTTATGTTTTAGTGTTTACGGTTTACGGTATAGAGCTAAGGCTTTAGCGTTTAGGTTTTAGTGTGTTCATGTTTTAGGGTTTAGGGTTTAGGGTTTTGGGTTTAGGTATCATAATTTAGGGCTTAGAGTTTAGGGCTAAGGCTTTATAGTTTAAGGTTTAGGGTTTAATCTTTAGGGTTTATGGTTTAGGGTTTGCGGCAGGGTTAGGGTTTAGGGCTTAGGGTTTAATGTTTAACATTCAGGTTTTGAAGCTTAAGAATTATGGTTTAGGAATTAGGGATTAGGGTTTAGGGTTTAGGTTTCAAGGTTTAGGATCGGGGTTTAAGGTTTATGATTTAGCGTTTAGGGTTTAGGTATAGAGCTAAGGCTTTAGGGTTTAGGTTTTAAGGTGCTCATGTTTTAGGGTTTAGGGTTTAGGGTTTAGGGCTCATGGCTAAGGGTTTAGGGTTTATGGTGTAGGGTTTTGTGTTTAGGGTTTAGGATTTAATGCTCATGGTTTAGGGTTTATGGTTTATGGTTCGGCCTAAATGTTTAGGGCTAAGGGTTAAGGATATTTAGGTTTTAGAGTTTATGGTTTAGGTTTGGTGTTTAAATTTTAGGTTTTAGTGTTTAGGGTTTATGGCTCACGGTTTAAGGTTTAGGGTTTTACACAAGGAGTTTAAGGTTAAGGGTTTAGATTATATGGTTTAGGGCTCATTGTTTAGGGTTTAGGTTAGGTTTTATGATTTAGGGTTTAGGGTTTAATGTTTATGGTTTAGGGTTTAGGGTTTAGGTTTTGGGTTGTGAGTATTGGGTTTCTTATTTAGGGCTAAGCATTTAGGGTTTAGTATTTAGGCTTTATAGGGTTTATGGTTTAGGTTTTAGGGTTTAGGACTATAGGTTTAAGGTTTAGTGTTGAGGGTTAGGGCTAAGGGTTTAGGGTTTAGGGTTTTAGAAGTTTAGGGTTTAGGATTTAGAATTTAGGGCTCATCATTTAAAGTTTAGGTTTTTGGGTTTAGGTTTTCGGGATTATAGTTTAGGGTTTACGAGATCATTGTTTAGTGTTTAGAGTTTAGCGCTAAGGTATGGGTTTACACTTTAGGCTTTAGGGCTCGAGTTTAGGGTTTAGGGTTTAAGGCTCGGGGCTAAATGTTTATGGCTCACAAATTATGGTTTAGGTTTTAGGGCTTAGAGTTCCAGTTTTAGAGTTAGATCTTAGAATTTATGGTTTAGGGTTTAGGGCTCGGGGTTTGTGGTTTAGGGTTTTGGTATAATGGTTTAGGACTTATGGTTTAGGGTTTAAGATTTAGGACTAAGGGTTTGTGGTTTACTGTTTTACGGTTTAGTCTTTAGGGTTTAGGGCTAGAGGTTTAGGATTTATGGCTCGGGGTTTAGGTTATAGGGTATAACATTTAGGGTTTGAAGTTTAGGAATTATGGTTTAGGGTTTAGGGATTAGTGTTTAGGTTTTAGGTTTTAGGGTTTAGGGATCAACATTTAGGGTTTATGTTTTAGTGTTTATGGATTCAGGTTTAGGGTTAATTGATAAGGGTTTAGGGTTTAGTGTTTAGAGTTTAAGTTTTAGGGTTTAGTTATAGGGGTTTAGAGTTTTAGGGTTTATGGTTTACATTTTAGGGTTTAATGATCGTGGTATAGGGATTACCATTTAGGTTTTAGGGCTCATTGTTTAGGGTTTAGGGTTTAGGGCTAAATGTTTAGTGTTTACATTTATGGTTTAAGGCTTAGAGTTCAAGTTTTAGAGTTTAGGTCTTATGATTTATGGTTTAGGGTTTAGGGCTCACGATTTATGGTTTAGGGTTTAGGGATCGTTGTTTAGGGCTTAGGGTTTAGGGCTAAGGCTTTATAGTTTCAGTTAGGGTTTACTGAGGTTAGGGTTTGGGGCTAGGGGTTTAGGGTTTAAGGTTTAGGGCTTAGGGTTTTGTGTTTAACATTTAGGTTTTGAGCCTTAGGGATTATGGTTTAGGATTTAAGGATTAGGGATTAGGGTTTAGGGTTTAGTGTTTAAGGGTTTATGGATCGGGGTTTATGGTTTATGTTTTAGTTTTTAGGGTTTTAGGTATAGAGCTAAGGCTTTAGGGTTTAGGGTTTAGGGTTCATGGCTCAGGGTTTAGGGTTTAAGGTTTTGGGTTTTGGGTTTAGGGTTTAGGATATAATGCTCATGGTTGAGGGTTTATGAATTATGGTTAAGGGATCATAGTTTATGGTTTATGGTTTAGGGATAAATTTTTGGGTTAAGGGTTTAGGATCTTTAGGTTTTAGAGTTTATGGTTTAGGTTTGGTTTTTAACTTTTAGGGTTTAGTGTTTAGGGTTTAGAGTTTAGTATTTATGGCTCATGGTTTAAGGTTTAGGGTTTTACACTAGGAGTTTAAGGTTAAAGGTTTAGATTATAGGGTTTAGGGCTCATGGTTTAGGGTTTAGGGTTTAGGGTTAGGGTTTATTATTTAGGGTTTAGGGTTTACTTTTACGAGTTAGGGTTTAGGGTTTAGGTTTTGGATTTTGAGTATTGGGTTTCTTATTTAGGGATAAGAATTTAGGGTTTATTATTTAGGCTTTATGGGGTTTACAGGTTTATGGTTTAGGGTTTAGAGTTTAGGACTATAGGTTTAAGGTTTAGTTTTTAGCGTTAGTGCTAAGGGTTTAGGGTTTAGGGTTTTAGAAGTTTAGGGTTTAGGGTTTAGGGTATATAATTTAGTTCTCATCGTTTAGAGTTTAGGGTTTTTGGTTTAGGTTTTAGGGATTATAGTTTAGGGTTTACAAATCATTGTTTAGTGTTTAGAGTCTAGAGTTAGGGTATAGGGTTTACACTTTAGGGTTTAGGGCTTAGTATTTAGGGTTTAGGGCTCGTGGAAATGTTTAGGGCTCACAGACTTATAGTTTAGGTTTTAGGGCTTAGAGTTTTAGTTTTAGAGTTAAGATCTTAGAATTTGTGGTTTAGGGTTTAGGTATCATGGTTTAGGACTTATGGTTTAGGGTTTAAGGTTTAGGACTAAGGGTTTATGGTTTACTATTTACAGCTTTAGTCTTTAGGGTTTACGGTTTAGGGTTTATGGTGAGGGGTTTAGGTTTTAGGGTATAATTTTTAGGGTTCGAGGTTTAGGGATTATGGTTTAGGGTGTAGGGATTACGGTTTATGTTTTAGGTTTAAGGGTTTAGGGATCAGCGTTTAGGGTTTATGTTTTAGTTTTGAGGGATTCAAATTTAGGGCTATGGGATAAGGGTTTAGGGTTTAGAGTTCAGGTTTTAGGGTTTAGGGATAAGGGTTTAGAGGTTTAGGGTTTATGGTTTAGATTTTAGGGTTTAACGATCATGGTATAGGGTTTACAGTTTAGGTTTTAGGGCTCGGTGTTTAGGGTTTAGTGTTCGGGGCTAAATGTTTAGTGTTTACGGTTTACCTTTTAGGGCTTAGAGTTCAAGTTTTAGACTTTAGGTCTTAGGATTTATGGTTTAGGGTTTAGGGCTCACGGTTTAGGGTTTAGGGTTTAGGGATCATAGTTTAGGGTTTAGGGATAAGGCTTTATAGTGTCGGGTTTAGGATTTAATATTTAGGGTTTATGGTTTAGGTTTTGGGGTTAGGATTTAGAGCTTAGGGTTTAGTGTTTAACATTTAGGTTTTGAGACTTAGGGATTATGGTGTAGGATTTAGGGATTAGGGTTTAGGGTTTAGGTTTAACGGTTTAGGCATAAGGGTTTATGGTTTATGTTTTAGTGTTTAGGGTTTTAGGTATAGAGCTAAGGCTTTAGGGTTTAGGTTTTAGGGTGTTCATGTTTTAGGGTTTAGGGATTATGGTTTAGAGTTCATGGCTCGGGATTTAGGGTTTTGGGTTTAGGGTTTAGGATTTAAAGCTCATGTTTAGGTTTATGGTTTAGGTTAAGGGATCATAGTTTAGGGTTTATGGTTCAGGGCTAAATGTTTAGTGTTAAGGGTTTAGGATCTTTAGGTTTTAGAATTTATGGTTTAGGTTTGATGTTTAGCTTTTAGGGTTTAGTGTTTAGGGTTTAGCATTTAGGATTTATGGCTCACGGTTTAAGGTTTAGGGTTTTATACTAGGAGTTTAAGGTTAAGGTTTTTATTTAGGGTTTAGGGTTTACGGTTTATGGTTTATGGTTTAGGTTTTAGGTTTTGAGTATTGGGTTTCTTATTTAGGGCTAAGCATTTAAGGTTTTGTATTTAGGCTTTATGGGATTTAGGTTTTAGGGTTTAGGTTTTAAGGTTTAGGGTTTAGGGTTTAAGACTATAGGTTTAGTGTTTACTGTTAGGGCTAAGGGTTTAGGGTTTAGGGTTTTAGAAGTTTAAGGTTTAGTGTTTAGGGTTTAGAATTTAGGGCTCATCGTTTAGAGTTTAGGGTTTTAGGTTTAGGTTTTACTGGATCATTGTTTAGTGTTTAGAGTTTAGGGCTAGGGTATAGGGTTTACAATTTAGGGTTTAGGGCTTAGGGATAAATTTTAGGGCTCACAGTTTATGGTTTAGGTTTTAGGGCTTAGAGTTCTGGTTTTAGAGTTAAGATCTTAGAATTTATGGTTTAGGGTTTAGGGCTCGGGTTTACAGCTTAGGGTTTAGGTATCATAGTTTAGGACTTATGGTTTGGGGTTTAATATTTATGACCAAGGGTTTATGGTTTACTGTTTACGATTTAGTCTTTAGGGTTTAGGGCTAGGGGTTTAGGGTTTATGGATCAAGGTTTAGGTTTTAGGATATAAAGTTTAGGGATTGATGTTTAGGGATTACGGTTTAGGGTTTAGGGATTAGGGTTTAGGGTTTAGGGATCAGATTATAGGGTTTATGTTTTAGTGTTTAGGGATTCAGATTTAGGGCTAAGGGATAAGGGTTTAGGGTTTAGGGTTTAGAGTTCAGATTTTAAGGTTTAGGGATAAGGGTTTAGAGTTTTATTGTTTATTGTTTCCATTTTAGGGTTTAACGATCATGGTATAAGGTTTGATTTAGGTTTTAGGGATCGATATTTAGGGTTTAGGGTTCGGGGATAAATGTTTAGTGTTTACGGTTTACGGTTTATGGTTTAAGGCTTAGGGTTTAGGGCTAAGGCTTTATAGTTTTGGGTTTAGGGTTTAATCTTAAGGGTTTACGGTTTAGGGTTTGGGCTAGGGGTTTAGGGTTTACAGCTTAGGGCTTAGGGTTTAGTGTTTAACATTTAGGTTTTGAGACTTAACGATTATGGTTTAGGATTTAGTTATTAGGGTTTAGGGTTTAGGGTTTAGGTTTAAGGGTTTAGGGATCAGGGGTTTAGGGTTTATGTTTTAGTGTTTAGGGTTTACGGTATAGAGCTAAGGCTTTAGGGTTTAGGTTTTAGGTGTTCATGTTTTAGGGTTTAGGGCTTAGTGTTTAGGGTTCATGGCTTAGATTTTAGGGTTTCAGGTTTAGGTATCATAATTTAGGGCTTAGGGTTTAGGGCTTAGGCTTTATAGTTTCAGTTTAGGGTTTAATCTTTAGGGTTTATGGTTTAGGGTTTGCGGCTATGGGTTAGGGTTTAGGGCTTAGGGTTTAGTGCTTAACATTCAGGTTTTGAAGCTTAGGAATTATGGTTTAGGAATTAGGGATTATGTTTTAGGGTTTAGGGTTTAGGTTTCAAGGTTTAGGATCAGGGTTTAAGGTTTATGATTTAGTGTTTAGGGTTTTAGGTATAGAGCTAAGGCTTTAGGGTTTAGGTTTTAAGGTGTTCATGTTTTAGGGTTTAGGGTTTAGGGTTTAGGGCTCATGGCTCATGGTTTATGGTTTATGGTTTAGGGTTTTGTGTTTAGGGTTTAGGATTTAATGCTCATGGTTTAGGGTTTATGGTTTATGGTTCGGACCTAAATGTTTAGGGCTAAGGGTTAAGGATATTTAGGTTTTAGAGTTTATTTATGGTTTAGGTTTGGTGTTTAAATTTTAGGTTTTAGTGTTTAGGTTTATGGCTCACGCTTTAAGGTTTAGGGTTTTACACAAGAAGTTTAAGGTTAAGGGTTTAGATTATATGGTTTAGGGCTCATGGTTTAGGGTTTAGGGTTAGGTTTTATGATTTAGGGTTTAGGGTTTAATGTTTATGGTTTATGGTTTAGGGTTTATGTTTTGGGTTGTGAGTATTAGGTTTCTTATTTAGGGCTAAACATTTAGTGTTTAATATTTAGGCTTTATGGGGTTTATGGTTTAGGGTTAAGGGTTTAGGACTATAGGTTTAAGGTTTAGTGTTTAGGGTTAGGGCTAAGGGTTTAGGGTTTAGGGTTTAGAGTTCAGATTTTAAGGTTTAGGGATAAGGGTTTAGAGTTTTATTATTTATTTTTACATTTTAGGGTTTAACGATCATGGTATAAGGTTTATAGATTAGGTTTTAGGGATCAATGTTTAGGGTTTTGGGTTCATGGCTAAATGTTTAGTGTTTACGGTTTACGGTTTATGGTTTGTGGCTAGGGTTTAGGGTTTACAGTATAGGGCTTAGGGTTTAGTGTTTAACATTTAGGTTTTGAGGCTTAAGCGATTATGGTTTAGGATTTAGGCTTTATAGTTTTGGGTTTAGGGTTTAATCTTAAGTGTTTACGGTTTAGGGTTTGTGGCTAGGGGTTTAGGGTTTACGGTTTAGGGCTTAGGGTTTAGTGTTTAACATTTAGGTTTTGAGGCTTAGCGATTATGGTTTTAGGATTTAGTTATTAGGTTTTAGGGTTTAGGGTTTAGGTTTGAGGTTTTAGGGATCGGGGTTTAGGGTTTATGTTTTAGTGTTTAGGGTTTACGATATAGAGCTAAGGCTTTAGGGTTTAGGTTTTAGGGTTCATGTTTTAGGGTTTAGGGTTTAGGGTTTAGGGTTTAGGGTTCATGGCTCGAGTTTAGGGTTTCAGGTTTATGTATCATAATTTAGGGACTAGGGTTTAGGGCTAAGGATTTATAGTTTAAGGTTTAGGGTTTAATCTTTAGGGTTTAAGGTTTAGGGTTTGTGGCTAGGGGTTAGGGTTTAGGGATTAGGGTTTAGTGATTAACATTCAGGTTTTGAATCTTAGGAATTATGGTTTAGGAATCAGGATTATGGTTTAGGGTTTAGTGTTTAGGTTTCAAGGTTTAGGATCAGGGTTTAATGTTTATGATTTAGTGTTTAGGGTTTTAGGTATAGAGCTAAGGCTTTAGGGTTTAGGTTTTAAGGTGTTCATGTTTTAGGGTTTAGGGTTTAGGTCTCATGGCTCATGGTTTAGGGTTTATGGTGTAGGGTTTTGTGTTTAGGGTTTAGGATTTAATGCTCATGGTTTAGGGTTTAGGGTTTATGGTTTATGGTTCAGCCCTAAATGTTTAGGGCTAAGGGTTAAGGATATTTAGGTTTTAGAGTTTATGGTTTAGGTTTGGGTTTAAATTTTAGGTTTTAGTGTTTAGGGTTTGTGGGTCACGGTTTAAGGTTTAGGGTTTTACACAAGGAGTTTAAGGTTAAGGTTTTAGATTATATGGTTCAGGGGCTCATGGTTTAGGGTTTAGGGTTAGGTTTTATGATTTAGGGTTTAGGGTTTACGGTTTAGGGTTTAGGTTTTGGGTTGTGAGTATTGGGTTTCTTATTTAGGGCTAAGCATTTAGGGTTTAGTATTTAGGCTTTATGGGGTTTATGGTTTAGGTTTTAGGGTTTAGGACTATAGGTTTAAGGTTTAATGTTTAGGGTTAGGGCTAAGTGTTTAGGGTTTAGGGTTTTAGAAGTTTAGGGTTTAGGATTTAGAATTTAGGGCTCATCATTTGAAGTTTAGGTTTTTGGGTTTAGGTTTTCGGGAATACAGCTTTAGGGTTTACGATCATTGTTTAGTGTTTAGAGTTTAGCACTAGGGTATGGGTTTACACTTTAGGCTTTAGGGCTCAGAGATTAGGGTTTAGGGTTTAAGGCTCGGGGCTAAATGTTTAGGGCTCACAAACTATGGTTTAGGTTTTAGGGCTTAGAGTTCCGCTTTAGAGTTAGATCTTAGAATTTATGGTTTAGGGTTAAGGTATCATGGTTTAGGACTTATGGTTTAGGGTTTAAGGTTTAGGACTAAGGGTTTATGGTTTACTATTTGAGCTTTAGTCTTTAGGGTTTAGGGCTAGGGGTTTAGGATTGATGGCTCAGGATTTAGGTTTTAGGGTATAACGTTTAGGGTTTGAATTTTAGGAATTATGGTTTAGGTTTTAGGGATTAGCGTTTAGGTTTTAGGTTTTAGCGTTTAGGGATCAACATTTAGGGTTTATGTTTTAGTGTTTATGGATTCAAGTTTAGGGTTAATTTATAAGGGTTTAGGGTTTAGTGTTTAGAGTTTAAGTTTTAGGGTTTAGTTATAGGGGTTTAGAGTTTTAGGGTTTATGGTTTACATTTTAGGGTTTAACGATCGTGGTATAGGGATTACCGTTTAGGTTTTAGGGCTCATTGTTTAGGGTTTAGGGTTTAGGGCTAAATGTTTATTGTTTATAGTTTATGGTTTAAGGCTTAGAGTTCAAGTTTTAGAGTTTAGGTCTTATGATTTATGGTTTAGGGTTTAGGGCTCACGGTTTATTGTTTAGGGTTTAGGGATCATAGTTTAAGGCGTAGGGTTTAGGGTTAAGGCTTTATAGTTTTGGGTTTAGGGTTTAATCTTTAGGGTTTGGGGCTAGGGGTTTAGGGTTTAGGGTTTAGAGCTTAGGGATTAGTGTTTAACATTTAGGTTTTGAGGCTTGGGATTATGGTTTATGATTTAGGGATTAGGGATTAGGGTTTAGGGTTTAGGATTTAGGTTTAAGGGTTTAGGGATCATAGTTTAGCTTTTATGGTATAGAGCTAAGGCTTTAGGGTTTAGGTTTTAGGTGTTCATGTTTTACGGTTTAGGGTTTAGGGTTTAGGGTTCATGGCTCAAGGGTTAGGGTTTTGGGTTTAGGGATCATAGTTTAGGGCTTAGGGTTTAGGTCTAAGGGTTTATAGTTTAAGGTTTAGGGTTAAATCTTTAGGGTTTACTGATTTAGGTTTAGGGTTAACGGCTCGGGGTTTAGGTTTATAGTTTCAGGTATAGGGTTTAATCTTTAGGGTTTGGGGATAGGGGTTTAGGGTTTATGGTTTAGGGCTTAGGGTTTAGTGTTTAACATTTAGGTTTTGAGACTTAGGGATAATGGTTTAGGATTTAGGGATTAGGGTTTAGGGTTTAGGTTCAAGTGTTTAGGGATCGGGGTTTAGGGTTTATGTTATAGTGTTTAGGGTTTACGGTATAGAGCTAAGGCTTTAGGGTTTAGGTTTTAGGGTGTTCATGTTTTAGGGTTTAGGGTTTATGGTTCATGGCTCGGGGTTTAGGGTTTTGGGTTTAGGTATCATAGTTTAGGGCTAATGCTTTATAGTTTCAGGTTTAGGGTTTAATATTTAGGGTTTACGGTTTAGGGTGTGCGGCTAGGGTTTTAGGGTTTAGGGCTTAGGGTTTAGTGTTTAACATTTAGGTTTTGAGGCTTAAGGATTATGGTTTAGGATTTAGGGATTAGTGTTTAGGGTTTAGGGTTTAGGTTTCGGGGTTTAGGTATCGGGGTTTAAGCTTTATGATTTACTGTTTAGGGTTTTAGGTATGGAGCTAAGGCTTTAGGGTTTAGGTTTTAGGGTGTTCATATTTTATGGTTTAGGGTTTAGGGTTCATGGCTTAGGGTTTAGGGTTTAAGGTTTAGGGTTTTGAGTTTAGGATTTAATGCTCATGGTTTAGGGTTTATAGTTTAGGACTATAGGTTTAAGGTTTAGTGTTTAGGGTTAGGGCTAAGTGTTTAGGGTTTACGGTTTTATAAGTTTAAGGTTTAGGGTTTAGGATTTAGGGTTTAGGGTTTAGGGTTTCAGGTTTATGTTTTACTATTTAGGGTTTAGGTATGGAGTTAAGGCTTTAGGGTTTAGGTTTTAGGGTGTTCATGTTTTATGGTTTAGGGTTTAGGGTTCATGGCTTAGGGTTTAGGTATTAAGGTTTAGAGTTTACGATTTAATGTTCATGGTTTAGGGTTTAGAGTTTAGGATTTAATGCTCATGGTTTAGGGTTTATAGTTTAGGACTATAGGTTTAAGGTTTTAGGGTTTACGGTTTTATAAGTTTAAGGTTTAGGGTTTAGGGTTTAGAATTTAAGTCTCATCATTTAGAGTTTAGGGTTTTGGGTTTAGGTTTTAGGGATTACAGGTTTAGGGTTTATAGATCATTGTTTAGTGTTTAGAGTTTAGGGCTAGGGTATAGGGGTTACACTTTAGGGTTTATGGCTCGGTGTTTAGGTTTTAAGGTTTAGGGTTTAGGGTTTAGGATTTAGGATTTAATTCTCATGGTTTAGGGTTTATGGTTTATGGCTAAGGGATCATAGTTTAGGGTTTTATGGTTTAGGGCTTAGAGTTTAGGTTTTAGAGTTTAGGTCTTAGGATTTATGGTTTAGGGTTTAGGGCTCGGGGTTTAGGGTTTAGGTATCATGGTTTAGGACTTACCGTTTAGGGTTTAAGGTTTAGGACGAGGGGTTTCTAGTTTATTATTTATAGTTTATTCTTTAGAGTTTATGGTTTAGGGTTTGGGGCTAGGGGTTTAGGGTTTATGGCTTAGGGTTTAGGTTTTACGTTATAATGTTTAGGGTTTAAGGTTTAGGGATTATGGTTTACGGTTTAGGGATAAGGGTTTAGGGATTAGGTTTTAGGGTTTAGGGATCAACGTTTAGGTTTTATGTTTTAGTGTTTAGGATTCAGGTTTAAGGCTAAGGGATAATGGTTTAGGGTTTATGGTTTAGGGTTTAGGGTTTAGAGTTTAGGTTTTAGGGTTTAGGGATAAGGGTTTTGAGTTTTAGTGTTTCTAGTTTAAATTTTAGGGTTTAATGATCATGGTATAGGGTTTACATTTATGTTTTAGGGCTTAGTGTTTATGGTTTAGGGTTCAAGGCTAAATTTTTAGTGTTTACGGTTTACGGTTTATAGTTTAGGGCTTAGATTTCATGTTTTAGATTTTAGGTTTATGTTTTAGATTTTAGGGTTTATGTTTTAGTTTTTAGGCTTTAGGGTTTATGTTTTAGGGTTAAGGATTTAGGTTTAGGGTTTAAGGCTTAGGGTTTTGGGTTTAGGTTTTAGTATTTAATGCTCATGGTTTAGGGTTTATGAATTATGGTTAAGGGATCATAGTTTAGGTTTATGGTTCAAGGCTAAATTTTTAGGGTTAAGGGTTTAGGATCTTTAGGTTTTAGAGTTTATGGTTTAGGGTTTTCTTATCCAAAATGTGCCCTTGCTCATTTTTATGGCTAACTCCTTGTGTTCTTGCCTCTCTTGTGCCTCGGTCTCCATTTTTTGATTTTCAGGCTCAAATCTTTCTAGAAGTGGCGCCATTAGATAGAGCTCTCTCTCAGCTTTCCAAAAAGGTAAATTTTTCCTCATAACTCCTCATATTTTTCAAGTTATAGCTCAACGAAGTTTTGTGGGAATTTTTCCCTTGGAAGCCTGCAGCCAATAGATAGTTGCCACGTGTCCCAGGAGGTGGCGGAGAGAAGCAAAACACTTAGAAAATTTTTCAAGTTTTGGTCAAAAATGCAAAAGGAAAATTTTTGCCCGCGGGCCCGCCGAGCCAATCAGAGCGTGACACGTGTCGGGAGAGGAGGCAAAGTGAAAAAATTGACTAAGTGTTTGGCGCAGGAAAATTTTTGAATTTTGGCCCGCGGCCAATAGGAACTCGCCACGTGTCCAAATGAGGGCGGTGGGCGTCGGAGAGAAATCATGTTTTTGGCTAAGTTTTTGCCAAAATTTCCAAAGTGAAAAATTGGCCCACATGGCCCACAGAAAATAGGGTTATGCCACGTGTCCTCATCCATCAAAGCGGGGGGGAAAAATGAAAAAAATTGCCAAGTGTTTTGTAGAGTTTTTCAAAATGAAAATTTTCAATAGAGGGTCCGCGCCCAATGATAACTCGCCACGTGTCAGGAGGGGCAGGGAAGTTCGGAGCTCGGGGAAGTTTTTAAAAATTTGGCAAAGTGTTTGCCAAAAGTCCAAAAGGTTCAGCTGACTGCAGAGGAAGAAGGAAGGAGGAGCCCGCCGGCCAATCTAAGAGCGACACGTGTCCAGCTCGGGGGCCCGAGTTTTTTTTGGAAAAAATTTCCAAAGGAAAAAAACAAAGAGAAAGTGGTCAGGAAGGGCCCACACCCAATCAAATCATGCCACGTGGCACCTGGGTGGTGGGGTGTGGGGGTTTTTTGAAAAATTTTCCAAAATGCAAAAAGAGGTAAAATTCAAAAAAATTCCCGCCGATCCGTTTTGGGCCTGTTTTTGCCCTAAATCTTCAAACGGCCATAACTTTCGATCCAGAGCTCAAATTTTCACGTTATTTATATCAATGGAAATATGGTAAAATTCTCTACATGATTCCATGGTAAAATTTGAATTTTGGTTCAATTTGGAGAGAGAAAATCAAAAATGCTTATGGTATGCGCCATGGACAGTAATCGACGTTTCAACAACCAATTTTAATGCAAAATGGGTCGCATTCCTCTCAAGCATGGTCAAAAATGTCAGGGCATGGGTTTGTAAGGACCTCCATGGTATTTTTAATGCATTTTGGTTAATGAGGAATGGCTCCCACATTTTTTTCACGTTTTCTCTCTCCTGGGATCGACTCATGCACTGTAAAAGCCAAATTTGGCTCATTTTTCAAAGGGGGAACACTTTTTTGCACAGCAAGCTTCTGTTTTCACCTTAAGCAAGTGATTTTTTGCAAGGATCAGACCTTTTCAGGGATTGTAACAGTTTTTGCCTCTTTGGTGTTAGAATGCAAGGATTTGAAAATCATAATACAGGCTCTGTGAATGCTTTCAGTCCTTTGTATGTGTTGTTTGTTTCATTTCAAACCTTTGATTACAGCTTATCAACCTATGCATGATGTTTTATGTTGTAATTTCTGATTTGTGTCTATTTGCATGAGCAAAAATGTTCACCACTCCTTTGGTGCATCACCATCATTAGTTTAGTTTCAATTTTTACATTTCTTATCCCTGTCTCCTTGCAATCTAGGATAAAATTAGGATCTGAACCTCTGCAGTTGTGCAAATAATAGATCTAATCAAAGGAGTTTGAGGAACCAGCCTCTAATCTAGAGATTCCTCTCTCATTTTACAAGTCCCACACTTGGAGAGAGGTTTTAATGTTGTGCAATCACACTGGATGCCTGAAATATCAACTGAGAAACCTGATTTGCATCCAGGGGTGCTGCTGATTTGCAACAACAGTTTTGGCACACCGGTGGGACCTTAGAGGTCTCATTTTTATTGCAGCAAAGTTGATGTGCATCTGCTATAATTTTCTTGCTTCAAAACAGCTATAAATTACACATCTGGCGACTCTAAAGGGAAGAATCAGCTGGTTTTAGTAGTGCAGGCCTAAAAAATCATGAGAAGAATCACCACAAGGTCAAGAGTTGGAGAAGAAGAAGTGTTGTTTGAATACCTGCAGTTATCTCCAAGAAGAAGGCAAAGAGGAATAAGGATTCAAAGGTCTCCATCTCCACCAAACAGAACTCTCTCAACTCCTCCACCTGGTAGGCCTTTCATTCAATCAACAAGGGTTTTAAGACCAATTAGAATGGCACAAAACAACCCCTATGTCAATTTCACAGGTAACAGCCCACTTGCCCTCAATGCATAACATCCAATTCCAATTGCAGCCTTCAAGAACATTCCATACTTCACTGGAGAGAATAAGACTACTCCAGGTGATCATGTTAAAGAAATTGCCAACCTTTGTGTAATTCATGAAATCAATGAGATGCAAGTGGCTGTCAAATTGCTGGCATCTTCATTCAAGGGGAAAGCATTGCAATGGTTTAGAAGTCTTGCCTCAAGTTCTATTCAGAATTGGAACCAGCTATGTATAGCACTTCATGAGCAATTTGGAGAGAAGGGAGACAACTTGTCTCTTTTGGAGCAGCTGACAACCATCAAGAGGGCTCCCAATGAGCAGCTGACTGATTTCAACTTTAGATTTCAAAAGACTTGAGAGAGAATTCCAGTGGCAATCAGAGCAACAGAAGGTGCTTTTCTCTACTACCTCAAAGCTCTAAATTATGATAT
The DNA here is from genome assembly GCA_018340775.1 of Taxus wallichiana var. yunnanensis. Lineage (NCBI taxonomy): Eukaryota > Viridiplantae > Streptophyta > Pinopsida > Cupressales > Taxaceae > Taxus > Taxus wallichiana. Next base: position 360,125,542 of record CM031238.1, read on the forward strand.
TTCTATGTTGATTCAGTCCATGGGAGGCATAACTATCCCTATGGCTTATAGCATTGCCATCAGGGCTGAAAATTGTTTGATCCAAGCTAGCAAACTAGCCCCTAGACCTCCCATGCCATTATTTCCAAGTTTAGAAATCCCAAACACTAATCAAGCACCTAATTTGGCTCCTTCTCCCATTCCTAGAAATCAAAGTTCAAATGAAGCTTCTACTTCATCTCCAAGTGCCCCAAATGAGCTTCAAGAAGTCATGAAGCAATTGCAAAACCTAGGCAATGAGCTGGTTACCCTCAAGAGGCAACAAGCCCAAGGTTTTAGACCTTCTTATCAGCCCCAAGCTCAGCCTAACAGGAAGCCATACCAACCACAAAGACCTCCTAATCTATCTGCAAATATAAATCAAACAAGGCCTCCTGCCAATAGACCATTTCAGCCCTATAATCCTAATGCCATATCTACCTCTAAGGCATTGGTGACAACACAAAACAACATTGCTCGGGAGTATGATTGGTGTATTCCATGTAATGAACCTCATAACCAATCTATGTCCTTCAATGGTGCTTTAAATCAAGCATTAATGGTGACAACTACTGGTGTGGAGGGTGAAGGTAGTCAAGAAACGACCAACAACAAGAAACATTCCAACAGCAATCAGCCCCAAATGACACCACATTGGTAAACTGGCAAGCAGAACATTTTTGTGGCATGAATCAAGTAGTTTCTCAAGGTGTTGCAGCCAACACAAGGTCAAAAAGAAGGAATTTGGGTGAAGAACAGCCATTAGCTCCAACCAATCTCCAACCTTCTATGGCTCCACAAATGGTTGGCAAACAAAATCTAGCTTTAAATGCACAAGGGCAGCCAAGAACAGCTCCTAGGCCAACTCAAATACCAATTGTTGTTGCCCACATGCAAGGAGTGAATATGCAAACCAAGGGACAACAAAGAGATCCTTCATCACCATTCAGTATCATTGATCAGATGAAGAAGACAAATGTAAATATATCAATATGGAAATCCCTATCCATCCCAGGCCAAAGAGATTTGGTACAAGCTGCCATGAAGGACTGGACAACTTCGAATTAAGCAAGTTCGGATGTAAGAGAAAGTGCTCACAAATGTTGCCCAATCGGGGAATCATGGAGGACAAAGAAGGTAAAATTTTGAAGCCCCCTCCTTTCTATGTTTCATTAATCATTAGAAATCAGTTAGTCCACAATTACATGATAGATTTTGGGGCAATTAGCTTAGTGATGCCTAAACAAATAGCTGATCAGCTAGGGCTCCAGTATGAAACCATATCCAAAGGGGTAGTGCAGCTAGATGGGACAAATAGTAACAACAGCTTGGAGTGATTAGAAACTTGAGTCTTACCTTGCATGCATGTCAAATGTTGTTGTTTTACAAGATGTATCAGTTATAGACCTTCCACCACTCTTTTCCCTATGCTTGTCAAGGGACTTCACAGCCAAGATTGGAGGATATTTGTTTGCTGATTGGTCACACATGCTATTCAGAACAAGGTATGGAACCAAAGCTACAATCAGGTCTGAACCTATTGCAAGCTTCCACATTGAGCCCTTTACTCCAAGTCAGATCAATGCCAATTGTTCAACATTTGATCAAGAAGATCACCCAAGCACTGATGAAGCTGACACCAAGGTTGGAAGCATCCTGGATCTAACTCTTGATGAATGGGAAAACAAGGTACATGCTTTTGATCCTTATCAAGAAGTAGAAGAATCTAAGCTAGGGGTCTATTGCATACATGAAGAAGATCAGCCCATTCCTAGCATCACCAAGCCAAACCATAAAGATGACAATGAGGTATAGCAGCTGTTTTTTTATGGATCAAGGAGTAGACAAGGTGTAGGAGGTGGAGCCATGCTTGTTTCACCTCAAGGAGTAAAGTACTATTCAACTTTTAGATTTCAGTTTACATGCTCTAATAACACCGTTGAATATGAAGCCTTGGTGCAAGGATGCATTGGGCAATAAAGAGAGGAATAAAGAACTTGCAAGTCTTTGGTGACAGTGAATTGATTGTAAATCAGGTCAAGGGACAGCATGCTACCAAGAATGATCTACTTAAGTTCTACAAGAACAGGTGTGGGACCTCATGGAAGATTTTGAGGGTTTTGGCATCAAATCCATTCCTAGGAAAGAGAACCAAGCTCACTTTGACAGGCTTGCACGGCTGTAGCAGGGGCAGCCTTTGACATTGTGGAAAGCATTCAACAAGACAAGGTACAGCTAAACATCCACATGATTGTGAGGCCTTCAGTGTCAGATAACAATGTCAGTTGGCAAGTGTTTGAAAATGACCAGCAAATCATCCATTTCTTGCAAGAAGAAGCTGAGTTCTCAGCTAAGAATCAAGAAAAATTGGAACAATGAAGATGGTGACCAAGTGGTACAGCTGAGAACTAACAAGCTGCCCAAGGGACTTATCACTTTGGAGTCCATTTTTAATCCTAATGATTAGTTTAGGAAGGAGAAAGCAAACATTCAGGTCAAGAGAGAGGATTCAGTATCCATCTTGGTGGAAGAGAACAAACCATTGCAAATTGGAAAGATGACAACTGAACAAGAAAGGTATGAGTTCATACAACTATGTCAAGAGTTCCCTGATGTGTTTGCTTAGAGCTATGAAGACTTGAAAGGTTTCAATCCCAACTTAGCTCAGCATACCATTGAATTGGATCCAAATACTAAGCCTGTCAGTAGAAATAAAGACCACCAATCCACACATAGAGCCTCTCATGAGGAAAGAACTAAACAAGTTGATTGAGTCCGGGATCATATTCCCAATCAAGAGTGGAGAGATCAGATTGTGTTTTGACTTCAGAGACTTGAATAGAGCATCTCTCAAGGACCATTACCCACTCCCTTCCATGGAGCAAATCTTGCAAGTTGTGGCTAGCTCTGAGAGGTTTTCACTACTTGATGGCTACTCAGGCTACAATCAGATTATGGTGAAGGAAGAAGACCAGTTCAAGACAGCCTTCACAACCAAATGGGAACTTATGCATATAGGAAAATACCATTTGGGCTGTCCAACGCTGGTGCTACCTTCCAAAGAGCAATGGACATGGCGTTCAAAGGTTTGATTAACAACATGGTGCTGATATACCTTGATGATATCACTGTTTTTTCCAAAAATGCAGCAGACCACCTCTCTCATTTGAGACAAGTCTTCACGAGGTGCAGGAGATTTGGAGTGTCTTTGAATCCTAAGAAGTGTATCTTTCTTACACATGAGGGAAAGCTCCTTGGCCATATTTTCTCCAAAGAAGGATTAGCAATCGATCCAGAGAGGGTTGAAGCCATAAGAGCACTACCATTGCCAAGCCACAAGAAAGCCCTTCAAAGTTTCTTGGGGAGGATAAACTTTGTTCAGAGGTTTGTCCTAGATTTTTCATCCCTTGTCAAACCTATCACCAAAATGTTAAAGAAAATAATGGCTTTCAAGTGGACAGCAGGAAGGCAAGGAGAGTTTTGAAGCAATTAAAGAAGCCATCTCTCAAGCACCAACTCTCATCAACTGGACTTCTCCAAGGATTTCATCCTCTATGCATTTGGAGGTAATGATACTATTTCTACCATTTTGGTACAGCGAAGAACAAGGACAACGATGAGCAGCCAATTACTTTCTTCACTAGAGCCTAGATGACTATGAAGTGAGGTATTCTTTTATTGAGAAGCATGTACTTACAATAATCGGAAGCTTGAAGAAATTCAAACATTTAGTCTCAAACAACAAAGTCTAGTTGTTGGTCTCTCATGCTAGGGTTAAAGATTTTCTCCTCAACAAGGATTTGAATGAGAAAATAGAAGATTGGATCACTCATGTCATGGAGTATGACATTGAGATAAAGGTCACCAAGCTAATAAGAGGAAAAGGATTGTGTGAGCAGCTGATTTTAGGGAAGCAAAAATAAGTATGCAATGAAGAAGAGGTTGTTTTGATTCAAGATAGCCATGAGCCAAGTGGCACTCAAGAATAAAATAATGATGTCCCCACTCCTTGCTAGACCCAAGGTATAATACACTTTCTAAGCACAAGCCTATGCCCTCCGGAGATGAACAAGACCCAAAGAAGAAACTTCAAATTGCAGACTGTCCCATATGCCATTGTTGATGGAGTTTTGTTCAAGAAAGATGTGAATGGATTGCTGCTGAGATGCATTAGCACAAATCAGATTCATAGGGTGTTGGAAGAGTTCCATGGTGGACCAGCTGGTGGTCATTTTTCACCGAGAGTGACAGCTCTAAAAATTATGAAGGCTGGTTATTATTGGCCCAAGATTTTCAGTGATTGCTTTGCATGGATCAAGAGGTGTAAGAATTGTGCATTCTTCACAGGAAAAGAGAGACTTGCTGCCCTTCCATTACATCCAATCTCAGTTGACCAGCCATTCATGCAATGGGGTTTGGACTTCATTGGAGTCATTAATCCTAATTCAAGCCAAGGGCACAAATAGATTTTGACAGCCACAGACTACTTCACCAAGTGGACTGAAGCAGTAGCACTCAAAGAGGCAAATGAGTCTAGCATCTTAGACTTCTATGAGGGCATAGTAACCAGATTTGGCATACCTGCTACAATAATCTCGAGATAATGTATTGGCATTCATTGGATCCAAGGTGGAGTGGGGGTCAAGAACGGATCTACCTAAGTACTTCATCAAACTATTACCCTCAAGGTAATGGTCAGCCGAGTCTACAAAAAATAACTTGTTGAGGATCATTAGGAGGACTCTTGATGAGAATCGAGAGGTCTTGGCATACCAAACTAAAATCAGCCTTATGGGATGATAGAATAACTCCCAAGAGATCCACAGGTAACTCTCCAATCAGGCTTGTCTATGGAAGAGAAGTAATCTTGCCCATGTCACTTGAGTTGCCAACATTGGAACTCATGAAACAGTTGGAGCTGTTGAAGTTTGATCCCATGGAGGTGAGATATGCAAAGTTGATGGAGCTTCAAGAGATCAGAGATCAGGCATCCCAAGCAATGGAGAAGGATCAAGCTTTGATCAAGAAGACCTTTGACAGAAGGCCAAGAGTAGATCTTTCCAGGTTGGAGATCTAGTGTTAAAATGGGATGCAGATAGAGAAATAGCCAGAAGGCATTCAAAATTTTATGCCATTTGGAGTGGCCCATACATGGTCACAAAGTGCAAGAATAGCAATGCTTTCCAATTGGCTTCATTGGATGGTGAAGAACTGCAGATTCTAGTCAATGGAATCTATCTCAAGCATTGCTTCTAAAGGGAAATTATCCACCTTGTAAATATTAGCTTAGGTTTCCATTCCTTCAAGTGCTTGTGCACATTGTTTTGTTGTAGGTTATTTTTTCTTTCCCTAAGTGCTTTGGCACAACTTGTTGTCCCTAGAGATGTTTTGCAATCCTTACTTCCATCAGGTGATATTCCATCTTCCTCCTTGCAACAGCCTAAGTCATTTGGGGTTCCAACAAAAAATTTGATGACTCCATGCCCAATGGACTGCTTCAGGCAACTGGTATTTTCATCTAGCAGGTAGATGACCCCTCTGAGTCGCAAAATTGTTATCTAAAATGTGCTCTGCTCATTTTTGTGGCTAACTCCTTGTGTTCTTGCCTCTCTTGTGCCTCAGTCTCCATTTTTTGATTTTCAGGCACTCAAATCTTTCTAGAAGTGGCACCATTAGATAGAGCTCTCTCTCAACTTTCTAGAAAGGTAAATTTTTCCTCCTAACTCCTCATATTTTTCAAGTTATGGCTCGGTGGAGTTGTTAGTGTAAAATCACAGCACCCACAGGACGCTCGATCAGATTTATAGGTTGATCACTCTAGCACCCGGTGTGATTGCACAACATGGAAACCTCTCTCCAGTGTGGACTTGTGAAAATAAGAGAGGAATCTCCGAATAGAGGTTGGTTCCTCAACTCCTCCGATTTAGATCTATATTTTGCACAACTACGGAGGTTCTAATCCTAATTCTACCCTAGATTGCAAGGAGACAGGGATAAAAATGCAAAAATGAAACTAAACTAAAGATGGTGATGCACCAAAAGGAGTGTTGAATATTTTTGTCATGCAAATAGACACAAACCAAATATTGCAACATAAAACATACACAAGCTGATAAGATATAATTTAGGATCTGAAATGAAGCAAATAATACAAAGGACTGAAACCCATTCACAAAGCTTGCATTATCATCTCCAATGTCAAAACCACTGCATTACAACCTCAGAGAGGTAAAAACCTGTTATAATCCTTAAATAGGTTTGATCCTTGCAAAAATCACTTGCTTTGGAGGTGAAAGAAGAAGTTTGCTATACCAAAAAGTGTTCTCTCCCCTCGAAGAAATGAGCCATATCTCTCGGCTTTTACATTGCATGGGTCGAGCCCAGGAGAGAGAAAATATAAAAAACATGGGAGCCCATTCCTCATTGATTGAAAATGTATTAAATCAGCATGGGGGACCTTACAAACCCATACCCTATCATTTTTGACCAAATGAGAGGAGAATGCGACCCATTCTACATTAAATTTAGTCGCTGAAATGTCATTTCTGGCCATAGACACGTACTAGAGCCTTTTTTGAATTTTCTCTCTTGAAACTGAACCAAAATTCAAAATTGACCATGAAATCCTGTAGATAATTTCATAATCTTTCCAATGATATGAATAACGTGCAAATCCGAGCTCTGGATCAAAAGATATGAAGGTCTAAAGTTTTAGGGCAAAACGGCCCAAAAAACGGATGTCGGGCAAAAAATTTTAAATTTTGACCTTTTTGCATTTTGGAAAATTTTCCATTTTTCCCCGCGTCCCGCCACTTGGGACACGTGGCACACTTTGGTTGGTTGACAGGGGTGTGGGGGCATCTTTTACCTTTTAGTTTTTTGGCCAAAACTTTTGCCAAATTCTCTAAGTCCTCCCCGAGCTCCGCACTCCCCTTCTCCTTAGGACACGTGTCCTGTGTCTATTGGCTCGGGCCGACCCTTCAAACCTTGCCCTTTGAAATTTTTTGGCCAAAAAACACTTAGCCAATTTACATTGCGCTTCCCCTTGTGACACGTGGCATTTCCTAATTCGTCCGCGGCCTTTCGCTTTTCGCGTCCACGCGTCCCTTTGGCACGGGATGTCCCAAACTGTATGGGAAAAATCTCTCCGATCCGCCTGATTCGGGCTTCCCTGTCCCTCTTTGAGGTGAAGACACGTGGCACATTTCCATTCACTCTCGGCTCTTTCAGCTTTTCACGTCCCGTGCATACTTTCGGCCCGAATGTCCCAAACGAAAGTCCTCTGTTTCGGCCGAACCGGCCGGTTCGCATACTCTGCGTACTCTTGTCCCATTTGTCCCCGACTAGGACTTAGGAAATTTTTTCCTCCTTCGGCCGAATCATCTTTTCACATCCCGATGTCCCAACTGTCCCAAGTGCTGCGCAGACCACCTGGAGGATTTTCAGCTGATTCGTGCCCCGACATCCCAACTGTCCCGGACTAGGACTTAGCCGATTTTCTTCATTTTTCTGACCCAAGCTTGTTTTTTTGCAATTTTTCACATTTTTAGAATTTCTTTGGGTTTTCTTTTTGACAGGAGAGTTAGAAAGAAACCGAGGGGACCCCAGAACATGATTTTGGGCCTTGAATCAATCTACTTGCCTGGGACTTGAATATTCTGATGCATGTTATCAAAATTACCTTGGGGGGTGAATTTTGGATAACGATTTAGCGACTTCAATGGGGTTACACCGCTAGGTAGAAGATACCAATTGCAAGCGAAGTCCATTGGGCATGGAGTCATGAGTAGTAACCTGCAACTAATCTGAACTTTGAAAACCTCCTCTCTGAGCCACTTGGAAACCCACTGAAATGGAGTCATTCTCACCAAAATTTCAATGAAATGGATGCAAGAGAAAAACTAGCACCACAAAAACTATGTACGAACTGAAAATCATACATGCTCCAAATGGAATATGCGAGTGTGCACAAGCACTTCTTTTTACGAAAGCAAACCTACCTACTCTATTCTAACTGAAGCAAAGGCAAGCTAAACAAACCCTGCAATTGGTTGTGAGAAATAGCTTCCTTTTCTCAAAAGTGGCAGCCATACAATTGATTTGGAGCTGATCATGGCTGTTAGGATGAGTGGAAAACCAACAAGAAGCTGACCTTCTACCCAAATCATCAAGGTATCGGTGAAGAAAAATTCAATACCTCTTTTAGTTGCTCTCAGTATTTGGATTGAAGAGGTATGACAGCTAATCCTCGGTACTTTGTAGCTCATCCTCATGCTCGAAGCAAGCATGACATGGTGGTTGTGACTTCTCCTTTGGCTCCAATGAAGCCAAATACCTGATTGGGCAAGGTCTGATCCATTTGATATGCCCATAGCTCTGATTTTTAACTCCAAGAATGGAGTTCTCTTGTAGACCTTGAATGGATGGTGTGGAAGAAATGGTGAAATTCCTCTGTCCTTTCTCTTCCTCCAGTGAAGGACATGAAAGATTAAAATCTTCCAATCTTGATTCCAAAGAGCTGCTATAAGATGCAGACTGTAAATGAATGTTCTCCTTCATGACAATGAGACTCTTGTGTTTGGAAGATGGATGATGAAAGAGAGAATGGTGGAAACTCAACCGGCTCTTCTCCATCAAAATAGTCCTCCAAATCTGACAGATAAACTACCTCATTGCTGTCCTGCTGCAAATGTTCAACTTCCTCCATGGTGTTCTCTTGATCTGTAACTTGACCACCATGGTTTCTTTCTCCCTCCAACATTGAGTTTGAGAGATCAAACTCCTCTTCAGTATTAGAACTTGAGAGAGATGAAGTAGAAAGAAGAACTAAAGGTTCTTCTATAACCTTCTTTGTGCTCAAAGCCCTTGGATCTGTAATTTTCTCCTCCACAACTAGAGTGTGCTCCTCTTCTTTTGGATTTGGAGCAGCTTCTCCTTCCTCCAATGTTTGAAGACAATCTTGCTCTTGATTGAACTCTTCCTCCAACATAAAGTTTTTCAAGTCAAACTCTTCAATCTGCTGCTCTAGAGGACAAGGTGGAACTGTAAGATCTTCTTCTGAGCTTTCTTCCTTTATGGCTGATTGTGCAACTTGAATTGAATCAGCACTCCCTTCAAATAGAGTGCCAACATAGACACTACTTCCTGAGTGAACTGATTGCTGATCTGCTTCTTCTTTTTTCTCTTCTTCTACTGCAACAAAATTAGTCTTGACCACCATTTGTTCTCCAACTCCAACCTCTTCTAAAGGCTTAACCATCAAGGGGATATTTGTCATCCCAAATTTAAGAGCCCAACTCTTCAGACTTTGAATTTCTTCATCTTTGTTTGGCTTCTCTTTTTCTTCATTGTTTTCCTTGATCGCACTCGATTTTCATCCTCCCAACATGGATTTGGGAATGCAAGAGGAGAAGTGGATTGTAACTCAAATGGCTTGGCAATTTTTCATGGTGGTGGAGGTAGAAACTCTTGTTTCTTTGGAGGAGGGGGTATTTCTTTTAGCTCTTGTGGAGGGGATGACTGTTTGGAAGGAAAAAGGAAAGAAGAATTGAGGTGTGGTGGAAGACTGAGAGGTGGAGACATGGGATCAACATTTGGGACAGCAGATGGAGAGTTTAAAATTTGCAATTCCAAATGAGATGGTGCTGCTTGAGTAATGGGAAGAGAAAAACCAGATGATGGTGTAGAACTTACCCATTGACAAGGTTGTTCAACACCAAGTGTATAGGCCTCTATTTCTGCTATCCATTGTGCAAGTTGGGGCAGCATCTTCATCATGAAGTCCAGCTTCTCCTGAGGGCTGAAGTGTCTTGGAAAAGGGCCTCCCCATGGACAAGGAGTCCTGCAACCACCTTAAAAGCTCTCATTTGAGTCACATTGCTCTGACCGCACCATCTTTACCTCCATCTCTTGGATTTTCTCCAACAGACCAGCATCTTGCATCTGATGGTCCTCACTATATGCATACTCTTGCTCTTGGAAAGCTCCATAGCCAAACTGATTTTGGCATTGCTGCTCATATGGGTATGCATGTTGGTTTTGAATTTGTTCAAAATGCTGATTTAGAGGATTTGTAAAACATGTTGGAGGTGGAATATCTTTGCTGTTGTAAATGTGAGTTCCATGATGAAAATGAATTTATGATTGCACAACTTCATGGAATGGAAAAGAATGAAAGGGATGAAAATAAGAATGAATGGGAATGGATGAAAACAGTCTGCAACTTCGAAATGGGTTGCTTGATCGATGGAGTCGCCGATGTGCTTTTGAAAGTGCCTCCAAAGGCTGAAATCTTCACAGAAACACACCAACCTACAAAAGATGAAGTGGAAGACCTCTAAGGTCCCACCGGCATGCCAAAACTATTAGTGCAAAATCACAAGCCCCCGGACCCGATCGATTTATAGGTTGATCACTCTAGCACCCAGTGTGATTGCACAACATGGAAACCTCTCTCCAAGTGTGGGACTTGTGAAAATGAGAGAGGAATCTCCAAAATAGAGGTTGGTTCCTCAACTCCTCTGATTTAGATCTATATTTTGCACAACTACAGAGGTTCTAATCCTAATTCTACCCTAGATTGCAAGGAGACAGGGATAAAAATGCAAAAATGAAACTAAACTAAAGATGGTGATGCACCAAAAGGAGTGGTGAATATTTTTGTCATGCAAATAGACACAAACCAAAGATTGCAACATAAAACATACACAGGCTGATAAGATATAATTTAGGATCTGAAATGAAGCAAATAATACAAACAAAGGATTGAAACCCATTCACAAAGCTTGCATTATCATCTCCAATGTCAAAATCACTGCATTACAACCTCAAAGAGGTAGAAAACCTGTTACAATCCTTGAAGAGGTCTGATTCTTGCAACAATCACTTGCTAGAGGTGAAAGAAGAAGTTTGCTATGCAAAAAGTGTTCCCCTCTGAAGAAATGAGCCAAATCTGGCTTTTACATTGCATGGGTCGAGCCCAGGAGAGAGAAAATGTACAAAACATGGGAGCCCATTCCTCATTGACTGCAAATGCATTAAATCAACATGGGGACCTTACAAACCCATACCCTGTCATTTTTGACCAAATTAGAGGAGAATGCGACCCATTCTACATTAAATTTAGTCGTTGAAATGTCATTTCGGCCATGACACGTACTGAGCCGTTTTTTGAATTTTTTTCTCTTGAAACTAAACCAAAATTCAAAATTTACCATGAAATCTTATAGAGAATTTCATAATATTTCCAATGATATGAAGAATGTGAAAATCCGAGCTCTGGATCAAAAGATATGAAGGTCTAAAGTTTTAGGGCAAAACGGCCCAAAAATGGATGTCGGGTAAAAAATTTTAAATTTTGACATTTTTTACATTTTGGAAAATATTCCATTTTTCCCCCGCGTCCCGCCACTTGGGACACGTGGCACACTTTGGTTGGTTGACAGGGTTGCGGGGCATCTTTTACCTTTTAGTTTTTCGGCCAAAAATTTTGCCAAATTCTCTAAGTCCTCCCCAAGCTCTGCACTCCACTTCTCCTTAGGACACGTGTCCTGTGTCTATTAGCTCGCGCCGACCCTTCAAACCTTGCCCTTTGAAAATTTTGACCAAAAACACTTAGCCAATTTCCATTGCGCTTCCCCTTGTGACACATGGCGTTTCTGATTCGTCCGCTGGCCTTTCACTTTTCGCGTCCCACGCGTCCCTTTGGCTGGATGTCCCAAACTATCTGGGAAAAATCTCTCCGATCCGCCCGATTTGGGCTTCCTTGTCCCTCTTTGAGGCAAAGACACGTGGCACATTTCCATTCGCTCTCGCTCTTTCAGACTTTTCACGTCCCGCGCATACTTTCGGCCCGGATGTCCCAAATGAAAGTCCTCTGTTTCAGCCGAACCGGCTGGTTTGCATACTCCACGTACTCTTGTCCCAACTGTCCCGACTAGGACTTAGGCAATTTTTTCCTCCTTCGGCTGAATCGGCTTTTGCATCCCGATGTCAAACTGTCCCCAAGTGCGCAGCACTTTGACTGGAGGCTTTTCGACCGATTCGTGCCCCGACGTCTTAACTGTCCCTGACTAGGAATTAGCTGATTTCTTCATTTTTCTACCCCAAGCTTTTTTTTTTAATTTTTTCACATTTTTAGAATTTGTTGGGTTTTCTTTTTGGACAGAGAGTTAGAAAGAACCCGAAGGGACCCAGAACATGATTTTGGGCCTTGAATCAATCTACTTGCCTAGGAATTGAATATTCTGATGCATATTATCAAAATTACCACTGGGGTGAATTTTGGATAACAAAGATAGTTTTGTGGGAAATTTTTCCCATAGAATCCCGTAGCCAATAGGACTGCCACGTGTCCCAGGAGGTGGCAGAAAGAAGTAAAACACTTAGAAAATTTTTCAAGTTTTGATCAAAAATGTAAAAGGAAAATGTTTTCCCACGGGCCCTCCGAGCCAATCAGAGCATGACACGTGTCGGAGAGGAGGCAAAGTGAAAAAATTGACTAAGTGTTTGGCATAGGAAACTTTTTGAATTTTGGCACGCGGCCAATAGGAACTCGCCACATGTCTAAATGAGGGCGGCGGGCGTGAGAGATAAATCAGGGTTTAGAGTTAAACTTTTAGGGTTTAGGGATAGGGGTTTAGAGTTTTAAGGTTTATGGTTTACATTTTAGGGTTTAACAATCATGGTATAAGGATTACGGTTTAGGTTTTAGGGCTCGGTGTTTAGGGTTTAGGGTTCGGGCTAAATGTTTAGTGTTTACGATTTATCGTTTAAGGCTTAGAGTTTAGGGCTCATGGTTTATGGTTTATGGTTTAGGGATCATAGTTTAGGGCTTAGGGTTTAGGGTGAGGCTTTATAGTTTCATGTTTATGGTTTAATCTTTAGGGTTTGGGGCTAGGGGTTTAAGGTTTAGGGTTTAGGGTTTAGGGTTTAGTGTTTAACATTTAGGTTTTGAGGATTAGGGATTATGGTTTAGGATTTAGGGATTAGGGTTTAGGGTTTAGGTTTTAGGTGTAAGGGTTTAGGGATCGGGGTTTAGGGTTTATGTTTTAGTGTTTAGGGTTTACAGATATAGAGCTAAGGCTTTAGGGTTTAGGTTTTAGGGTGTTAATGTTTTAGGGTTTGGGGTTTTGGGTTTAGGTATCATAGTTTAGGGCTAAGGTTTTATAGTTTTGGGTTTAGGGTTTAATCTTTAGGGTTTATGGTTTAGGGTTTGCAACTAGGGGTTTAGGGTTTATGGCTTAGGGTTTAGTGTTTAACATTTAGGTTTTGAGGCTTAGGGATTATGGTTTAAGATTTAGGGATTAGGGTTTAGTGTTTAGGGTTTAGGTTTCGGGGTTTAAGGTTTATTTTTTAGTGTTTAGGGTTTTAGGTATAGAGCTAAGGATTTAGGGTTTAGGTTTTAGGGTGTTATTGTTTTAAGGTTTAGGGTTTAGGGTTCATGGTTCATGGTTTAGGGTTTAAGGTTTAGGGTTTTGGGTTTTAGGTTTAGGATTTAATGCTCAAGGTTTAGGGTTTATGGTTTAGGGTTAAGGGATCAATGTTTAGGGTTTATGGTTTAGGGCTAAATATTTAAGGTTAAGGGTTTAGGATCTTTAGGTTTTAGAGTTTATGGTTTAGGTTTGGTGTTTAAATTTTAGGGTTTAGTGTTTAGGGTTTAACGTTTAGGGTTTATGGCTCACGGTTTAAGGTTTAGGGTTTTACACTAGGAGTTTAAGGTTAAGGGTTTAGATTATATAGTTTAGGGCTCATGGTTTAGGTTTTAGTGTTAATGTTTATGATTTAGGGTTTAGGGTTTTTTACATTTACGGTTTAGGGTTTAGGTTTTTGGGTTTTGAGTATTGGGTTTCTTATTTAGGGCTAAACATTTAGGGTTTAATATTTAGGCTTTATGGGGTTTACGATTTAGGTTTTAGGGTTTAGAGTTTAGGACTATAGGTTTAGTGTTTAGTGTTAAGGCTAAAGGTTTAGGGTTTATAGTTTAGGGTTTAGAATTTAGGGCTCATCATTTAGAGTTTAGGGTTTTGGGTTTAGGTTTTAGGGATTACAGGTTTAGGGTTTATAGATCATTGTTTAGTGTTTAGAATTTAGGGCTACGGTATAGGGTTTACACTTTAGGGTTTAGGGCTCCGTTCTTAGGGTTTAAGGTTTAGGGTTTAGGATTTAATTCTCATGGTTTAGGGTTTAACGTTTATAGTTAAGGGATCATAGTCTAGGGTTTATGGTTTAGGACTAAATGTTTAGGGTTATGGGTTTAGGATCTTTAGGTTTTAGAGTTTATGGTTTAGGTTTGGTGTTTAACTTTTAAGGTTTGGTGTTTAGGGTTTAACATTTAGGGTTTATGGCTCATGGTTTAAGGCTTAGTATGCACCCATGGATAGAAATGACATTTCAACAACCAATTTTAATGCAAAATGGGTCGCATTCCTCTCCAGCATGGTCAAAAATGTTAGGGCATGTGTTTGTAAGGACCTCCATGCTGTTTTTAATGTATTTTGGTCAATGAGGAATGGCTCCCACGTTTTTTCATGTTTTCTCTCTCCTGGGCTCGACCCATGCACTGTAAAAGCCAGATTTGGCTCATTTTTCAAAGGGGAAACATTTTTTTACACATGAGCTTCTGCTTTCACCTTAAGCAAGTGATTTTTTGCAAGGATCAGACCTTTTCAGGGATTGTAACAGTTTTCTACCTCTTTGGTGTTGGAATGCAATGATTTTGATGTTGAAAATCACAATACAAGCTCTATGAATGTTTTCAGTCCTTTGTATGTCTTTGTTTGTTTCATTTCAAACCTTTGATTACAACTTATCAACTTTGTGCATGATGTTTTACGTTGCAATTTCTTATTTGTGTCTATTTTCATGAGAAAAAATGTTCACCGCTCCTTTGGTGCATCACCATCATTAGTTTAGTTTCAATTTTTGCATTTCTTATCCCTGTCTCCTTGCAATCTAGGATAAAATTAGGATCTGAACCTCTACAATTGTGTAAATAATAGATCTAATCAGAGGAGTTTGAGGAACCAGCCTCTAATCTGGTTTAGGGTTTAAGGTTTAGGACTAAGGTTTTATGGTTTATTATTTATGGTTTAGTCTTTAGGGTTTACGGTTTAGGGTTTAGGGTGAGGGTTTAGGGTTTATGGCTCGGGGTTTAGGTTTTAGGGTATAATGTTTAGGGTTTGAGGTTTAGGGATTATGGTTTAGGGTTTAGGGATTAGGGTTTAGGTTTTAGGTTTTAGGGTTTAGGGATCAGCGTTTAGGGTTTATGTTTTAGTTTTTAGGGATTCAGGTTTAGGGCTAAAGGATAAGGGTTTAGGGTTAAGGGTTTAGAGTTCAGGTTTTAGGGTTTAGGGATAAGGGTTTAGCGTTTTAGGGTTTATGGTTTACATTTTAGGGTTTAAAAATCGTGGTATAAGGTTTATAGTTTAGGTTTTAGGGTTTACGATTTTATTTTTAGTGCTTAGAGTTCAAGTTTTAGAGTTTAGGTCTTAGGATTTATGGTTTAGGGTTTAGGGCTCACGGTTTACGGTTTAGGGTTTAGGGATCATAGTTTAGGGTTTAGGGCTAAGGATTTATAGTTTCAGGTTTAGGGTTTAATCTTTAGGGTTTGGGGCTAGGGGTTTAGGGTTTAGGGTTTAGGGCTAAATGTTTTGTGTTTATGGTTTACGGTTTATTTTTTAGGGCTTAGAGTTCAAGTTTTAGAGTTTAGGTCTTAGGATTTATGGTTTAGGTTTAGGGATCAGCATTTAGGGTTTATGTTTTAGTTTTTAGGGATTCGGTTTAGGGCTAAGGGATAAGGGTTTAGGGTTTAGGGTTTAGAGTTCGAGGTTTTAGGGTTTAGGGATAAGGGTTTAGAGTTTTAAGGTTTATGGTTTACATTTTAGGTTTAATGATCATGGTATAGGGTTTACGGTTTAGGTTTTAGGGCTCGATTTTTAGGGTTTAGAGTTTAGGGTTTATGGTTTATTTTTAGGGCTTAGAGTTCAAGTATTAGAGTTTAGGCCTTAGGATTTATGGTTTAGGGTTTAGGGCTCATGGTTTACAGCTTTAGGTTTTAGGGATCATACTTTAGGGTTTAGGGCTAAGGATTTAGAGTTTCGGGTTTAGGGTTTAATATTTAGGGTTTATGGTTTAGGGTTTGGGGCTAGGGGTTTAGGGTTTAGGGTTTAGGGCTAAATGTTTAGTGTTTACGATTTATGGTTTATTTTTTTAGGGCTTAGAGTTCAAGTTTTAGAGTTTAGGTCTTAGGATTTATGGTTTATGGTTTAGGGCTCACGTTTTATGGTTTAGGGTTTAGGGATCATAGTTTAGGGTTTAGGGCTAAGGCTTTATAGTTTCAGGTTTAGGGTTTAATCTTTAGGGTTTATGGTTTAGGGTTTGGGGCTAGGGGTTTAGGGTTTAAGGTTTAGGGCTTAGGGTTTAGTGTTTAACATTTAGGTTTTGAGGCTTAGGGATTATGGTTTAGGATTTAATGATTAGGGTTTAGGGTTTGGGTTTAAGGGTTTAGGCATCAAAGTTTAGGGTTTATGTTTTAATGTTTAGGGTTTTAGGTATAAAGCTAAGGCTTTAGGGTTTAGGTTTTAGGGTGTTCATTTTTAGGGTTTAGGGATTAGGGTTTAGAGTTCATGGCTTAAGTTTTAGGGTTTAGGATTTAATGCTCATGGTTTAGGGTTAAGGGATCATAGTTTAGGATTTATGTTTGTGGGCTAAATGTTTAGTGTTATGGGTTTAGGATCTTTAGGTTTTAGAGTTTATGGTTTAGGTTTGGTGTTTAACTTTTAGGGTTTAGTCTTTATTGTTTAGCATTTAGGGTTTATGGCTTAGGGTTTAAGTTTTAGGGTTTTACACTAGGAGTTTAAGGTTAAGGGTTTAGATTATACGGTTAAGGGCTCATGGTTTAGGGTTTAGAGTTAGGGTTTATGGTTTATGGTTTATGGTTTAGGGTTTAGGTTTTGGGTTTTGAGTATTTGGTTTCTTATTTAGGGCTAAGCATTTAAGGTTTTGTATTTAGGCTTTATGGGGTTTAGGGTTTAGGGTTCGGGGTTTAGGACTATAGGTTTAGTGTTTAGGGTTAGGGCTAAGGGTTTAGGGTTTAGAACTTAGGTCTCATCATTTAGAGTTTAGGGTTTTGGGTTTAGGTTTTAGGGATTACGGTTTAGGTTTTACGAGATCATTGTTTAGTTTTTAGAGTTTAGGGCTAGGGTATAGGGTTTACACTTTAGGGTTTAGGGCTCGGTGTTTAGGGTTTAGGGATTAGGGCTAAATTTTTAGAGCTTAGAGTTCTGGATTTAGAGTTAAGATCTTAGACTTTATGGTTTAGGGTTTAGGGTTTAGGGCTCAAGGTTTACAGTTTAGTGTTTAGGTATCATAGTTTAGGGCTTATGGTTTGGGGTTTAAGGTTTAGGACTAAGGGTTTATGGTTTACTGTTTATGGTTTACTCTTTAGGATTTATGGTTTAGGGTTTAGGGCTAGGGGTTTAGGGTTTATGACTCGGGGTTTAGGTTTTAGGGTATAACGTTTAGGGTTTGAGATTTAGGGATTATGGTTTAGGGTTTAGGGTTTAGGTTTTAGGGTTTAGAGATCAGCATTTAAGGTTTATGTTTTAGTGTTTAGGGATTCAGATTTAGGGCTAAGGTTTAAGGGTTTAAGGTTTAGGCCTTAGAGTTCAGGTTTTAAGGTTTAGGGATAAGGGTTTAGAGTTTTAGAATTTATGGTTTACATTTTAGGGTTTAACGATCATGGTATAAGGTTTATAGTTTAGGTTTTAGGGATCAATGTTTAGGGTTTAGGGTTCAGGGGGTAAATGTTTAGATTTTACGGTTTACGCTTTATGGTTCGGGGCTTAGAGTTCAAGTTTCGAGTTTAGGTCTTAGGATTTATGGTTTAGGGTTTACGGTTCATGCTTTATCATTTAGGGCTTAGGGATCATGGTTCATGGTTTACGGTTCATGGTTTATGGTTTAGGGTTTAGGGTTTAAGGTTTAGGACTAAGGTTTTATGGTTTATTGTTTACTGAGTTTAGTCTTTAGGGTTTACGGTTTAGGGTTTAGGTCTAGGGGTTTAGGGTTTATGGCTCATGGTTCAGGTTTTAGGGTATAACATTTAGGGTTTAAGGTTTAGGGATTATGGTTTAGGGTTTAGGGTTTAGGTTTTAGGTTTTAGGTTTTAGGGATTAACATTTAGGGTTTATGTTTTAGTGTTTAGGGATTCAGGTTTAGGGCTAAGGGATAAGGGTTTAGGGTTTAGGGTTTAGATTTCAAGTTTTAGGGTTTATGGTTTATAATTTAGGGTTTAACGTTCATGGTATAGGGATTACCATTTAGGTTTTAGGGCTCAATGTTTAGGGTTTAGGGTTTAGGGCTAAATGTTTAGTGTTTACGGTTTATGGATTAGGGCTTAGAGTTCAAGTTTTAGAGTTTAGGTCTTAGGATTTATGGTTTTGGGTTTAGGGCTCATGGTTTAGGGTTTAGGGATCATAGTTTAGGACTTAGGGTTTAGGGCTAAGGCTTTATAGTTTTGGGTTTAGGGTTGAATCTTTAGGGTTTGGGGCTAGGGGTTTATGGTTTAGGGTTTAGGGCTTAGGGTTTAGTTTTTAACATTTAGGTTTTGAGGCTTAGGGATTATGGTTTAGGATTAAGGTATTAGGGTTTAGGGTTTAGGGTTTACATTTAAGGGTTTAGGGATCGGGGTTTAGGGTTTATGTTTTAGTGTTTAGGGTTTACGGTATAGAGCTAAGGCTTTAAGGTTTAGGTTTTAGGGTGTTCATGTTTTAGGGTGTAGGGTTTAGGGTTTATGGTTCATGGCTCGGGGTTCGGGGTTTTGGGTTTAGGTATCATAGTTTAGGGCTAAGGCTTTATAGTTTTGGGATTAGGGTTTAATCTTTAGGGTTTATGGTTTAGGTTTAGGGTTTAGAGATCAGCGTTTATGGTTTATGTTTTAGTGTTTAGGGATTCCGATTTACGGCTAAGGGAAAAGGGTTTAGGGTTTAGAGTTTAGAGTTCAAGTTTTAAGGTTTAGGGATAAGGGTTCGAGTTTTAGGGTTTATGGTTTACATTTTAGGTTTTAACAATCATGGTATAAGGTTTACATTTTAGATTTTAGGGATCAATGTTTAGGGTTTAGGGTTGGGGTAAATGTTTAGTGTTTACGGTTTATGGTTTAGGGCTTAGAGTTCAAGTTTTAGAGTTTAAGTCTTAGGATTTATGGTTTAGGGTTTAGGGATCATGGTTTACGATTTAGGGTTTAGGGATCATAGTATAGGGCTTAGGGTTTAGGGCTAAGGCTTTATAGTTTTGGGTTTTGGGTTTAATCTTTAGGGTTTATGGCTAGGGGTTTAGGGCTTAGGGCTTAGGGTTTAGTGTTTAACATTTAGGTTTTGAGGCTTAGGGATTATGGTTTAGGATTTAGGGATTAGGGTTTAGGGTTTAGGGTTTAGGTTTAAGGGTTTAGGGATCATGGTTTAGGGTTTAAGTTTTAGTGTTTAGGGTTTACGGTATAGAGCTAAGGCTTTATGGTTTAGGTTTTAGGGTGTTCATGTTTTAGGGTTTAGGGTTTAGGGTTTAGGGTTCATGGCTTAAGGTTTAGGGGTTTGGGTTTAGGTATCATAGTTTAGGGATTAGGGTTTAGGGCTAAGGCTTTATAGTTTTAGGTGTAGGGTTTATGGTTTAGGGTTTTGCATGGCTAGGGGTTTAGGGTTTAGGGCTTAGGGTTTAGGGTTTAGGGCTTAGGGTTTAGTGTTTAACATTTAGGTTTTGAGGCTTAGGAATTATGGTTTAGGATTTAGGGAATAGGGTTTAGGGTTTAGGGTTTAGGTTTCAGGGGATCAGGGTTTAAGGTTTATGTTTTAGTGTTTAGTGTTTTAGGTATAGAGCTAAGGCTTTAGGGTGTTCATGTTTTAGGCTTTAGGGTTTAGGGTTTAGGGTTTAGGGTTCATTGCTCATGGTTTAGTGTTTATGGTTTAGGGTTTTGTGTTCGGGGTTTAGGATTTAATGCTCATGGTTTAGGGTTTAGGGTTTAGGGTTAAGGGATCATAGTTTAGGGTTTATGGTTCAAGGATAAATGTTTAGGGTTAAGGGTTTAGGATATTTAGGTTTTAGAGTTTATTGTTTAGGTTTGGTGTTTAAATTTTAGGGTTTAGTGTTTAGGGTTTAGCGTTTAGGGTTTATGGCTCACATTTTAAGGTTTAGGGTTTTACACTAGGAGTTTAAGGTTAAGGGTTTAGATTATATGGTTTAGGGCTCATGGCTTAGGGTTTAGGGTTAGGGTTTATGATTTAGGGTTTATGGTTTACTGTTTACTATTTAGGGCTAAGCATTTAGGGTTTAGTATTTAGGCTTTATGGGGTTTACGGTTTAGGGTTTAGGTTTTAGGACTATAGGTTTAAGGTTTAGTGTTTAGGGTTAGGGCGAGGGTTTAGGGTATAGGGTTTTAGAAGTTTAGGGATTAGGGTTTATAATTTAGGGCTCATCGTTTAGAGTTTAGGTTTTAGGGATTACGGTTTAGGGTTTATAGATCATTGTTTAGTGTTTAGAGTTTAGGGCTAGGGTATAGAATTTACACTTTAGGGTTTAGGGTTTAGGGATCGGGCTAAATGTTTAGGGATCATAGTTTATGGTTTAGGTTTTAGGGCTTAGAGTTCCAGTTTTAGAGTTAAGATCTTATAATTTAGGGTTTAGGGTTTAAGGCTCGGGGTTTATGGTTTAGGGTTCGGGTATCATGGTTTAGGACTTATGGTTTAGGGTTTAAGGTTTAGGACTACGGGTTTTTGTTTTATTGTTTACGGTTTAGTCTTTAGGGTTTAGGGCTAGGGGTTTAGGGTTTATGGCTCGGGGTTTAGGTCTTAGGGTATAATGTTTAGGGTTTGAGGTTTAGGGATTATGGTTTAGGGTTTAGGGATTAGGGTTTAGGTTTTAGGTTTTAGTTTTTAGGGATCGAGTTTAGGGTTTATGTTTTTGTGTTTAGGGATTCGGGTTTAGGGCTAAGGGATAAGGGTTTAGGGTTTAGGGTTTAGAGTTAAATTTTTAGGGTTTAGGGATAGGGGTTTAGAGTTTTAAGGTTTATGGTTTACATTTTAGGGTTTAACAATCATGGTATAAGGATTACGGTTTAGGTTTTAGGGGTCGGTGTTTAGGGTTTAGGGGTCGTAGGCTAAATGTTTAGTGTTTACGATATATCGTTTAAGGCTTAGAGTTCAAGTTTTAGAGTTTAGGTCTTAGGATTTATGGTTTAGGGTTTAGGGCTCATGGTTTATGGTTTAGGTTTAGGGATCATAGTTTAGGGCTTAGGTTTAGAAATGAGGCTTTATAGTTTCATGTTTATCATTTAATCTTTAGGGTTTGGGGCTAGGGGTTTATGGTTTATGGTATAGGGTTTAGGGTTTAGTGTTTAACATTTAGGTTTTGAGGCTTAGGGATTATGGTTTAGGATTTAGGGATTAGGATTTAGGGTTTAGGTTTTAGGTGTAAGGGTTTAGGGATCGGGGTTTAGGGTTTATGTTTTAGTGTTTAGGGTTTACGGTATAGAGCTAAGGCTTTAGGGTTTAGGTTTTAGGGTGTTCAAGTTTTAGGGTGTTAATGTTTTAGGGTTTCGGGTTTTGGGTTTAGGTATCATAGTTTAGGGCTTAAGGTTTAGGGCTAAGGTTTTATAGTTTTGGGTTTAGGGTTTATGGTTTAGGGTTTGCGGCTAGGGGTTTTGCGGCTGGGGTTTAGGGCTTAGGGCTTAGGTTTTAGTGTTTAACATTTAGGTTTTGAGGCTTAGGGATTATGGTTTAAGATTTAGGGATTAGGGTTTAGTGTTTAGGGTTTAGGTTTCGGGGTTTAGGGATCGGGGTTTAAGGTTTATTTTTAGTGTTTAGGGTTTTAGGTATAGAGCTAAGGCTTTAGGGTTTAGGTTTTAGGGTGTTCTTGTTTTAAGGTTTAGGGTTGAGGGTTCATGGTTCAGGGTTTAGGGTTTAAGGTTTAGGGTTTAGGGTTTTAGGTGTAGGATTTAATGCTCAAGGTTTAGGGTTTAGGGTTTAGGGTTAAGGGATCAATGTTTAGGGTTTATGGTTTAGGGCTAAATATTTAGGGTTAAGGGTTTAGGATCTTTAGGTTTTAGAGTTTCTGGTTTAGGTTTGGTGCTTAAATTTTAGGGTTTAACATTTAGGGTATATGGCTCACGGTTTAAGGTTTAGGGTTTTACACTAGGAGTTTAAGGTTAAGGGTTTAGATTATACAATTTTGGGCTCATGGTTTAGGTTTTAGGTTTAATGATTATGATTTAGGGTTTACTATTTACATTTTAGGGTTTAGGGTTTAGGTTTTTGGGTTTTGAGTATTGGGTTTCTTATTTAGGGCTAAACATTTAGGGTTTATTATTTAGGCTTTATGGGGTTTACGATTTAAGTTTTAGGGTTTAGAGTTTAGGACTATAGGTTTAAGGTTTAGTGTTTAGTGTTAAGACTAAAGGTTTAGGGTTTATGGTTAAGGTTTAGAATTTAGGGCTCATCGTTTAGAGTTTTGGGTTTTGGGTTTAGGTTTTAGGGATTACAATTTAGGGTTTATAGATCATTGTTTAGTGTTTAGAATTTAGGGCTACAGGATAGGGTTTACGCTTTAGGGTTTAGGGCTCTGTTTTTAGGGTTTAAGGTTTAGGATTTAATTCTCATGGTGTATGGTTTAAGGTTTATAGTTAAGGGTCATAGTCTAGGTTTTATGGTTTAGGGCTAAATGTTTAGGGTTATGGGTTTAGGATCTTTAGGTTTTAGAGTTTATGGTTTAGGTTTGGTGTTTAACTTGTAGGGTTTAGTGTTTATGGTTTAACATTTAGGGTTTCTGGCTCATGGTTTAAGGCTTAGTGTTTTACACTAGGAGCTTAAGGTTAAGGGTTTAGATTATATGGTTTAGGGCTCATGGTTTACGGTTTAGGGTTAGGGTTTCTTATTTAGGGTTTAGGGTTTGTGGTTTATAGTTTAGGGTTTAGGGTTTAGGTTTTAGGTTTCTTATTTAGGGCTAAGCATTTACGGTTTTGTATTTAGGATTTATGGGGTTTACGGTTTAGGATTTAGGACTATAGGTTTAAGGTTTAGTGTTTAGTGTTTGGGCAAAGGGTTTACGGTTTAGGGTTTTAGAAGTTTAGGGTTTTGAGTTTTGGGTTTAGGTTTTAGGGATTACAATTTATGGTTTACGAGATCATTGTTTAGTGTTTAGAGATTAGGGTTAGGGTATAGGGTTTACACTTTAGGGTTTAGGGCTCGGTGTTTAGGGTTTAGAGTTTAGGGCTCAAGGCTAAATGTTTAGAGCTCATAGTTTATGGTTTAGGTTTCGGGGCTTAGATTTCTGGTTTCTGACAGGTTAAGATCTTAGAATTTATGATTTAGGGTTTAGGGCTCGGGTTTATAGTTTAGGGTTTAGGTATCATGGTTTAGGACTTATGGTTTAGGGTTTAAGGTTTAGGACTAAGGGTTTATGGTTTATTGTTTACAGTTTAGTCTTTAGGGTTTACGGTTTAGTCTTTAGGGTTTACGGTTTAGCGTTTAGGGCTAGGGGTTTAGGGTTTATGGCTCGGGGTTTAGGTTTTAGGGTATAACGTTTAGGGTTTGAGGTTTAGGGATTATGGTTTAGGGTTTAGGGATTAGATTTTAGGGTTTAGGTTTTAGGGTTTAGGGATTAGAGTTTAGGGTTTATGTTTTAGTGTTTAGGAATTCGGGTTTAGGGCTAAGGGATAAGGGTTTAGGGTTTAGGGTTTAGATTTCAGGTTTTAGGGTTTAGGGATATCGGTTTAGAGTTTTAGGGTTTATGGTTTACATTTTATGGTTTAACAATCATGGTATAGGGTTTATAGTTTAAGTTGTAGGGCTAAGTGTTTAGAGTTTAGGGTTCAGGATAAATGTTTAGTGTTTATGGTTTACGGTTTATGGTTTAGGGCTTAGAGTTCGGGTTTTAGAGTTTAGGGCTTAGGGTTTATGGTTTAGGGTTTAGGGCTCATGGTTTATGGTTTAAGGTTTAGGGATCATAGTTTAGGGCTTAGGGTTTAGGGCTAAGGCTTTATAGTTTTGGGTTTAGGGTTTAATCTTTAGGGTTTACGGTTTAGGTTTTACAGCTAGGGGTTTAGGGTTTAGGGCTTAGGGTTTAGTGTTTAAAATTTAGGTTTTGAGGCTTAGGAGTTATGGTTTAGGATTTACGGATTAGGGTTTAGGGTTTAGGTTTTAATCTTTAGGGATCGGGGTTTAAGGTTTATGTGTTAGTGTTTAAGGTTTTAGGTATAGAGCTAAGGCTTTATGGTTTAGGTTTTAGGGTATTCATGTTTTAGGGTTTAAGGTTTAGGGTTTAGGGTTCATGGCTCGGGGTTTAGGGTTTATGGTTTAGGGTTTAGGATTTAATGCTCATGGTTTAGGTTTTATGGTTTAGGGTTAAGGGATCATAGTTTAGGGTTTATGGTTCGGGGCTAAATTTTTAGGGTTAAGGGTTTAGGATCTTTAGGTTTTAGAGTTTAGGGTTTAGTGTTTAGGGTTTTTGTTTAAGGTTTATGGCTCACGGTTTAAGGTTTTGGGTTTTACACTAGGAGTTTAAGGTTAAGGGTTTAGATTATACTGTTTAGGGCTCATGGTTTAGGGTTTAGGGTTAGGGTTTATGATTTAGGGTTTAGGGTTTACGGTTTACGATTTAAGGTTTAGGGTTTACGGTTTACGATTTAAGGTTTAGGTTTTAGGTTTTGGGTTTTGAGTATTAGGTTTCTTATTTAGGGCTAAGCATTTAGGGTTTTGTATTTAGGGTTTATGGTGTTTACGGTTTAGGGTTTAGGTCTAGGATTATAAGTTTAAGGTTTAATGTTTAGGGTTAGGGCTAAGGGTTTTGGGTTTAGGGTTTTAGAAGTTTAGGGTTTAGGGTTTAAAATTTAGGGCTCATCGTTTAGAGTTTAGGGTTTTTGGTTTAGGTTTTAGGGATTATAGTTTAGGGTTTACATATCATTGTTTAGTGTTTAGAGTTTAAGGATAGGGTATAGGGTTTGCACTTTACGGTTTAGGGCTTAGTGTTTAGGGTTTAGGGTTTAGGGATCGGGGCTAAAATTTTTGGGCTCACGGTTTATGGTTTAGGTTTTAGGGCTTAGAGTTCTAGTTTTAGAGTTAAGATCTTAGAATTTATGGTTTAGGGATTAGGGCTCAAGCTTTACGGTTTAAGGTTTAGGTATCATAGTTTAGGAATTATGGTTTAGGGTTTAAGGTTTAGGACTAACGGGTTATGGTTTACTATTTACGGTTAGTCTTTAGGGTTTATGGTTTAGGGCTTAGGGATAGCAGTTTTGGTTTATGGCAAAGGGTTTAGGTTTTCGGGTATAACATGTAGGGTTTAAGGTTTAGGGATTATTGTTCGGGGTTTAGGGATTAGGGTCTAGGTTTTAGGGTTTAGGGATCGGTGTTTAGGGTTTATGTTTTAGTGTTTAGGGTTTCGGGTTTAGTGTTAAGGTATAAGGGTTTAGGGTTTAGGGTTTAGAGTGTTCATGGTTTATGGTTTGGGGTTTAGTTTTTATGGTTCAGGGCTCAACATTTAGGTTTTACTATTTAGGGTCTCATGTTTAGGTTTAAGTGTTTAGAGTTTCGAGTTAAGGGCTATAGTTTTGGGTTTATGCTTCATGGATAAATGTTTAGGGTTATGGGTTTAGGATATTCATGTTTTTGGTTTTATGGTTTAGGATTTAGGGTTTAGGGTTTAGAGTTTAGGTTTTAGGGTTTAGGGATAAGGGTTTAGAGTTTTACGATTTATGGTTTACATTTAGGGTTTATAATATAGGTTTTAGGGCTCGGTGTTTAGGGTTTAGGGTTCGGGGCTAAATGTTTAGTGTTTATGGTTTACGGTTTATGGTTTAGAGCTTAGAGTTCAAGTTTTAGAGCTTAGGTATTAGGATTTATAGTTTAGGGTTTAGGGCTCACGGTTTACGGTTTAGGGTTTAGGGATCATAGTTTAGGCCTTAGGGTTTATGGCTAAGGATTTATAGTTTTGGGTTTAGGGTTTAATCTATAGGGTTTACAGGTTTAGGGTTTGGGGCTAGGGTTTAGGGCTTAGGGCTTTGGGTTTATTGTTTAACATTTAGGGTTTGAGGCTTAGGAGTTATGGTTTAGGATTTAGGGATTAGGGTTTAGGGATAAGGGTTTAGGGTTTATGTTTTAGTGTTTAGGGTTTTGGGTTTAGAGCTAAGCGTTTAGGGTTTAGGTTTTAGGGTGTTCATGTATTAGGGTTTAGGGTTTAGGGTTCATGGCTCAGGGTTTAGGGTTTAAGCTTTAGGGTTTTGGGTTTAGGGTTTAGGATTTAATGCTCATGGTTTAGGGTTTATGGTTTAGGGTTAAGGGATAATAGTTTAGGGTTTATGGTTCGGGGCTAAATGTTTAGGGTTAAGGGTTTAGAATCTTTAGGTTTTAGAGTTTATGGTTTAGGTTTGGTGTTTAAATTTTAGGGTTTAGTATTAAGGGTTTAGGGTTTATGGCGCACGGTTTAAGGTTTAGGGTTTCACGCTAGAAGTTTAAGGTTAAGGGTTTAGATTATACGGTTTAGGGCTCATGGTTTAGGGTTTAGGGCTAGGGTTTATGATTTAG
The DNA here is from genome assembly GCA_018340775.1 of Taxus wallichiana var. yunnanensis. NCBI lineage: Eukaryota > Viridiplantae > Streptophyta > Pinopsida > Cupressales > Taxaceae > Taxus > Taxus wallichiana. The sequence goes on from CM031238.1 coordinate 360,152,127, forward strand.
GGTTTAGGGTTCGGGTTTTGGGTTTTGAGTATTGGGTTTCTTATTTAGGGATAAGCATTTAGGGGTTTAGTATTTAGGCTTTATGGGGTTTACGGTTTAGGGTTTAGGATTTAGGACTATAGGTTTATGGTTTAGTGTTTAGGGTTAGGGCTAAGGGTTTAGGTTTTATGGTTTTAAAAATTAGGGTATAGGGTTTAGATTTTAAGGCTCGTCGTTTAGAGTTTAGAGTTTTGGGTTTAATTTTTAGGGATTACAGGTTTATGGTTTACTGAGATCATTTTTATGTGTTTAGGGTTTATGGTTTTGAATTTTGGGTTTAGTGTTTAAAGAACAATGTTTAGGGTTTAGGCTTTAGGCTTTAGTACTTATGGATTAAGGTTTAGTTTTTAGGGTTTAGGGATCAAGGTTTAGGGTTTAGATTAAGGGCTTAGGGCTTAGGGTTTTGGATTTAGCATTTATGGCTAGTGGTTTAGGGTTAAGGCTAAGAGTTTAGGGTTTATGGTTTCAAGTTTTATGCTTTTGGAATTAGAGTTTATCGTTTAGGGTTTAGGTTTTAGGGTTTAGGGTTTGTGTTTAGGGTTTAATTCCCTTGGTTTAAGGTTAAGGGTTTAGGACTAAGGTTTTAGGGTTTAGGCTTTAGGATTTAATATTTAGGTTTAGGGATCACAGGTTTAGGGTTTAGGTTTTATGGCTCATTATTTAGGGTTTAGGGATCAAGGTATATGGTTTTAGGGTTTAAGGTTTATGGTTTAGGGTTGCGGGTTTATGGTTTATGGTTTAGCGCTAAGGGTTTAGCATTTAAGGTTTTGGGGTTTAGGCTTTAGGGCGTAGGCCTCGGTGTTCGGGGTTTAGGATATAGGGTTTAAGGTTTAGGGATCATGGTTTTAGGTTTAAGGTTTAGGGCTATTGGTTTTAGGTTTAAGGTTTAGGGCTCAAGATTTAGTGTTTAAGGTTTAGGTTTTATGGTTTAGTGTTAAGATTTTATGGTTTAGGGTTTAAGACTCATGGTTTAGGTTTTAGTCTTTAGTGGTTAGGGCTTATGTCTTAGGGTTTAGTGTTTAGGTTTGGGCTTAGGGTTTATTATTTAGGTTTAGGTCTCAGGGTTTAGAGTTTACGGTTTAGGGCTAAGGCTTTATGGCTTAAGATTTACAATTTAAAGTTTAGGGTTTAGGTTTAGGTGTTTAGGGTTTAGGGTTTAGGGCTAAGGGTTTACATTTCATTATTTATGGTTCAAGGTGTAGGGTATAGGGATCGGGGTTTAAGTTTTATGGTTTAGGGATCATGTTTTTGGATTTAGGGTTAAGGGATAAGATTTTACGCTTTAGGGTTTAGTGGGTTTATAGTTTAGGGCTCAAGGTTTATGGTTTAGGGTTAGGGGTTTTAGATTTATGGTTTAGGGCTATGGATTTACCATTTAGGGATCAAGGTTTAATGTTTTGGGTATAGTGTTTAGCTACTAGTGTTTAGTGATCATGATATAGGGTTTAGGATTATGGTTTTAGGGTTTAGTGCTTAGCCTTAAGGGTTAAGGGTTTAGGGTTTAATGGGTTTAGGGATCATGATTTAGGGATCACGGTTTATGGTTTAGGGTTTATGGATCATGGTTTAGGGTTTAGGGTTTAGGGATAAGTGTTTATGGTTTCGGTTTTAGGGTTTAGTCTATATGGTTTATGATTTAGGGTTTGGGGCTAGTTGTTTATGGTTTAGGGCTCAGGGTTTAGCATTTAACATTTAGGGTTTGAGGTTTAGGGATTATGGTTTAGGGTTTAGGGTTTAGGGTTTAGGGTTTAGGGATCATGGTTTAGGGTTTACATTTTAGTGTTTAGGGTTTAGGTTTAGAGATAAGAGTTTAGGGTTTAGGTTTTAGGATGTTCAAATTTTAGGGTTAAGGGTTTAGGGATTAAGGTTTAGGTTTTGGGTTTTGGGTTTGGTTTTAGGGTTTAAGGTTTTGGGTTTTGGGTTTTGGGTTTAGGGTTTATGGTTTAGGGTTAAGGGATCATTGTTTAGGGTTTATGGTTAGGATGTTTAGGTTTTACGGTTTATGGTTTAGGTTTTAGGGTTTAGGATTTAGTGTTTGGTGTTTAAATTTTAGGGTTTAGGGTTTAGTGTTTAGGGTTTATGGCTCACGGTTTAAGGTTTAGGATTTTACGCTAGGGGTTTAAGGTTAAGGTTTTAGAGTTTATGGTTTAGGGTTTAGGGTTAAGGTTTATTATTTAGGGTTTATGGTGTAGGGTGTAGGGTTTTGGTATTGGTTTTATTATTTAGGGATAAGAATTTAGGGTTTAGGATTTAGGTTTTAAGGGGTTTATGGTTTAGGGTTTAGGACTGTAGGATTAGGGTTTAGTGTTTAGAGTTAGGGTTAAGGGTTTAGGGTTTAGGATTTTTGAAGTTTAGGGTTTAGGGTTTAGAGTTTAGCGTTTAGGGTTTAGATTTTAGGGCTCAGGGTTTAGAGTTTAGGGTTTTTTGTTTAGGTTTCAGGGCTTATAGTTTAGGGTTTAGGGATCAGTTTTTAGTGTTTAGGGTTTAGGGTTTCAAATTTAGGGTTTAGTGTTTAGAGTACAATGTTTAGGGTTTAGGGTTTAGGCTTTAGCGCTTATGGGTTAAGGTTTAGTGTTTATGGTATAAGGATCAAGGTTTAGTGTTTAGGATTAGGGATTAGGGATTAGGGTTTATTGTTTATGGTTTATGGCTAGGGGTGTAGGGTTAAGAGCTACGGGTTTAGGGTTTATGGTTTCAGGTTGTGTGCTTTTGGAATTAGAGTTTATGGTTTAGGTTTTAGGGTTTAGGGTTTAATTCCCATGGTTTAAGGCTAAGGGTTCAAGAGTAAGGGTTTAGGGTTTAATATTTAGGGTTTAGGGATCATGGTTTAGGTTTTATGGCTCATTGTTTAGGGTTTAGGGATTAGGGTATATGGTTTTAGGGTTTAGGGTTTATGGTTTAGGGCTAAGGGTTTAGGGTTTAAGGGGTTTAGGCTTTAGTGGGTAGGCCTCGGGGTTTAGGGTTTAGGATTTATGGTTTACATTTTAGGGCTCATGGTTTTAGGTTTAGGGTTCAAGCCTCGAGTTTAGTGTTTAGGGTTTAATTCCCATGGTTTAAGGTTAAGGGTTTATGTCTAAGGGTTTAGGGTTTAGGGTTTAAGATTTAGGGTTAGGGTTTAGGTTTTATGGCTGATTGTTTAGGGTTTAGGGATTAGGGTATATGGTTTTAGGGTTTAGGTTTTATGGTTTAAGGTTTATGGTTTAGGGCTAAGGGTTTAGGCTTTAGGGGTTTAGGCTTTAGTGGGTAGGCCTCGGGGTTTAGGGTTTAGGATTTATTGTTTATGGTTTAGGGCTCATGGTTTTATGGTTTAGGGTTTAAGTATTAGGGTTTAGGGTTTAGGGTTTAGGGCTCAAGGTTTATGGTTTAGGGTTAGGGGTTTAGGATTTAGGGTTTAGGGCTATGGATTTACCGTTTAGGGATCAAGGTTTAATTTTTTGGGTTTAGGGTTTAGGTATTAGTGTTTAGGGTTTAGGGGGTTTAGGCTTTAGGTGGTAGGCCTCAAGGTTTAGGGTTTAGGATTTATGGTTTAAGGTTTAGGGCTCATGGTTTTAGGTTTAGGGTTTAGGCCTCAGGGTTTAGTGTTTAAGGTTTAGGTTTTATGGTTTAGTGTTAAGGTTTTAGGGTTTAGGTTTTATTGTTTAGGGTTTAAGGCTCGTGGTTTAGGTTTTAGGCTTTAGTTGTTAAGGCTTATGTGTTAGGGTTTAGTGTTTAGGGTTTAGGGCTTAGGGTGTATGATTTAGGTTTAGGGCTCAGGGTTTAGGGTTTACAGTTTAGGGCTAAAGCTTTATGGTTTATGATTTATCACTTACAATTTAATGTTTAGGGTTTACGTGTAGGTGTTTATGATTTAGGGTTTGTGGCTAAGGGTTTTGGTTTAACTATTTATCGTTCAAGATCTAGGGTTTAGGGATCATGGTTTAGGATTTAGGGTTAAGGGATAATATTTTAGGGTTTAGGGTTAGGGAGTATGGATTTAGGGTTTAGGGCTATGGATTTACCATTTAGGGATCAAGGTTTAATGTTTTGGGTTTAGGGTTTAGGTATTAGTGTTTATGGATCATGGTATAGGGTTTACAGCTAATGTTGCAGGGTTTAGGGCTTATCCTAAAGGGGTTAAGGGTTTAGGGTTTAAGGGGTTTACGATTTAAGGTTTAGGGTTTAGTGTTTAGGGTTTATTATTTAGGGTATATCTTTTAGGGTTCAAGATTTAGTTTTTAGGATTAATGGTTTAGGGTTTAGCATTTATTGGGTTTACGAGTTTAGGTTAAAGGGTTTAGGGTTTAGGGTTTAGGATTTAAGGCTTAGAACTTATAGTTTAGGGTTTAGGATTTAGTGCTCAGGGTTTAGGGATTAAGGCTCAGGGTTTTGGGTTTAGGGCTAAGGGTTAAGTTTTTATGGTTTAGTGTTTAGGTCTTAGTGTTTAGGGTTTAGAGCTAGGGTTTTAGTGCTAAATGTATAATGTTTATGGTTTACGGTTTAGGGTTTAGAGTTAATTTTTAGAGTTTAGGGATTATGGTATTAGCATTTAGGGTTTAGGGTTTAGAGTTTAGGTATTAGCATTTAGGGTTTAGGGTTTAGGGCTAATGGTTTATCATTTTGGGTTTAGGGTTTAATCTTTAGGGTTTAGGGTTTAGTGTTTAATGTTTAGGGTTCAAGGTATAGGGATTATGGTTTACGGTTTAGGGATCAGGGTTTAGGGTTGAGGGTTTAGGTTTTAAGGTTTAGGGATCAGGGTTTAGGGTTTATGTTTTAGTGTTTATGGTTTTAGGTTTAGAGCTAAGGGTTTAGGGTTTGGGTTTTAGGGTGTTCATAGTTTAGGGTTTAACATTTAGGGTTATGGGATCATGGTTTAGGGTTTTAGGTTTACGGTTTAGGATTTAATGCTCATGGTTTAGGGTTTATGGATTAGGGCTAAGGGATCATAGTTTAGGGTTTATGGTTTATGGCTAAGGGTTTGGGGTTTAGGGGTTTAGGCTTTGTTTGGTTGAGGACTCAAGGTTTAGGGTTTAGGATTTAGGATCTAAGGTTTACGGCTCATGGTTTTATGTTTAGGGTTTAGGCCTCAAGGTTTAGTGTGTAAGGTTTAGGTTTTATGGTTTAGGGTTTAGTGCTCAGGTTTAGGGTTTAGGGTTTAGTGCTCGGTGTTTAAGGTTTAGGGTTTAGGGCTCGGGATTGAGAGATATGGGTTTATGGCTTAAAGTTTTGGGTTAAGTGGTTATGGTTTAATGTTTAGTGTTGTGGTTTTAGGGTGTATGGTTTAGGGATAAGGGTTTAGGGTTTAGGGGGTTTAGGCTTTAGGGTTGAGGTCTTAGGGTTTAGGGTTTAGGGTTTAGGATTTAGGGTTTAAGGTATAGGGCTCATGGTCTTATGTTTAGGGTTTAGGCCTTAGTGTTTAGTGTTTAAGGTTTAGGTTTTATGGTTTAGTGTTTAGGTTTTAGGGTTTAAGTTTTATGGTTTAGGGTTTAAGGCTCATGGTTTAGGGCTTATCATTTAGGTTTAGGGATTAGGGTTTAGGGTTTACTATATAGGAATAAGGCTTTAGAGTTTATGATTTACGATTTATAGTTTAAAGTTTGGGGTTTGGGGTTTAGGGTTTAGTGGTTTACATTTTAGGGTTTAACGATCATGGTATAAGGTTTACGGTTTAGATTTTAGGGCTCGGTGTTTAGAGTTTAGGAATTAGGGCTAAATTTTTAGTGTTTGCAATTTTACGGTTTATGGTTTAGGGCTTATTTTAGAGTTTAGGTCTTAGGATTTATGGTTTAGGGTGTAGGGCTCACAGTTTTGGGTTTAGGGTTTAGGGATCATAGTTTAGGGCTTAGGGCTTAGTGTTAGGGCTAAGGCTTTAAAGTTTGAGGTTTAGGGTTTAATCTTTAGGGTTTATGGTTTAGGGTTTTGGGCTAGGGGTTTAGGATTTATGGTTTATTGTTTAACTTTTAGGGTTTGAGGCTTAGGGATTATGGTTTAAGATTTAGGGATTAGGGATTAGGGTTTAGGGTTTAGGTTTCAAGGTTTAGGGATCGGGGTTTATGGTTTATGTTTTAATGTTTAGGGTTTTAGGATTAGAGCTAAGGGTTTATGGTTTCAATTTTAGGTTGTTCATGGTTTAGAGTTCATGGCTCAGGTCTAGGTTTTAAGGATTTGGGTTTTGGGTTTTGGGTTTAGGGTTTAGGATTTAATGCTCATGGTTTAGGGTTTATGGGTTGGGGTTAAGGGATCATAGTTAAGGGTTCATAGTTTAGGGCTAAATGTTTAGGGTTAAGGGTTTAGGATCATTAGGTTTTATAGTTTATGGTTTAGGTTTGGTGTTTAAATTTTAGCGTTTAGTGTTTAGTGTTTAGGGTTTAGGGTTTTGGCTCACGGTTTAAGGTTTAGGGTTTTACACTAGGATTTTAAGGTTAAGGGTTTAGGTTATACGGTTTAAGGCTCATGGTTTAGGCTTTAGGTTAGTGTTTATGATTAAGGGTTTAGGATTTACGGTTTACGGTTTAGGGTTTAGGGTTTAGGGTTTTGGTTTTGGGTTTTGAGTATTGGGTTTCTTATTTAGGGCTTAAGCTTTTAGGGTTTAGTATTTAAAATTTATGTGGTTTATGGTTTAGGGATTATGTTTTAGGATTGTATGTTTAGGGTTTAGTGTTTAAGGTTAGGGCTAAGGGTTTAGGGTTTATGGTTTTAGAAGTTTAGGGTTTAGGGTTTTAGAAATTTGGGGTTTAGGGTTTAGAATTTAGGGTTCATGGTTTAAAGTTTAGGGTTTGGGTTTTATTTTTAGGGATTACAGGTTTAGGGTTTACGGATCATTGTTTAGTGTTTAGGGTTTAGGGTTTTGGATTTTTGGTTTAGTGTTTAAAGAACAATGTTTAGGGTTTAGGCTTTAGGATTTAGCGCTTATGGATTAAGGTTTAGTTTTTAGGGTTTAGGGATCAAGGTTTAGTTAGGGTTTATGTTTAAGGCTTAGGGCTTAGGCTTTAGGATTTAGGGTTTATGGCTAGGTGTTTAGGGTTCGGGGATATGGGTTTAGGATTTATGGTTTCAGGTTTTATGCTTTTGGAATTAGAGTTTATGGTTTATGGTTTAGGTTTTAGGGTTTAGGGTTTTTTGTTTAGGGTTTAATTCCCTGGTTTAAGGTAAAGGGTTTAGGACCAAGGGTTTAGGATTTAATATTTAGGGTTTAGGGATCACGGTTTAGGGTTTAGGTTTTATGGCTCATTGTTTAGGATTTAGGGATCGGGTATATGGTTTTACGTTTTATGGTTTAGGGTTGTGGGTTTAGGGTTTATGGTATAGGGCTAAGGGTTTGGGGTTTAGGATTTTGGGGTTTAGGCTTTAGGGGTAGGCCTCAAGGTTTAGGGCTCATGGTTTTAGGTTTAAGCTTTAGGGCTCATGGTTTTAGGTTTAAGGTTTAGGGCTCGGGATTTAGTGTTTAAGGTTTAGGTTTTATGGTTTAGTGTTAAGATTTTATTGTTTAGGTTTTATGGTTTAGGGTTTAAGGCTCATGGTTTAGGATTTCAGCTTTAGTGGTTAGGGATTATGAGTTAGGGTTTAGTGTTTAGGGTTTAGGGCTTAGGGTTTACGGTTTACGGTTTAGGGGCTAAGGCTTTACGATTTATTATTTACAATTTAAATTTTAGGGTTTAGGTTTATGTGTTTAGGGATTAGGTTTAGGGCTAAGGGTTTAGGTTTTAGTATTTTGGTATTAAGGTGTAGGGTTTAGGGATCAAGGTTTAAGTTTTAGGTTTAGGGATCGGGGTTTAGGATTTAGGATTAAGGGATAAGATTTTAGGGTTTAGGGTTTAGTGGGTTCATAGTTTAGGGTTTAGTGTTTAGGGCTCAAAGTTTATGGTTTACGGTTAGGGGTTTTAGATTTAGGGTTTAAGGCTATGGATTTACAATTTAGGGATCAATGTTTAATGTTTTGGGTTTAGGTTTTAGGTATTAGTGTTTAGGGATCATGATATAGGGTTTAGGGCTAAGAGATCATGGTTTACGATTTACAGTTTATGGATCATGGTTTAGGCTTTAGGCTTTAGGGCTAAGGGTTTATGGTTTTAGGTTTAGGGTTTAGTCTTTAGGGTTTACGATTTAAGTTTTGGGGCTAGTGGTTTATGGTTTAGGGTTCAGGGTTTAGTGTTTAATGTTTAGGGTTTGAGATTTAGGGATTATGATTTCAGATTTAGGATCAGGATTTAGGGTTTAGGATTTAGGTTTGAGGGTTTAGGGTTTAGGGTTTATGTTTTAGTGTTTAGGGTTTTAGGTTTAGAGATAAGGGTTTAGGGTTTAGGTTTTACGTTGTTCACAATTTAGGGTTTAGGGTTTAGGGTTTAAGGTTTAGGGTTTAAGGTTTTGGTTTTAGGGTTTAAGGTTTAGGGTTTTGGGTTTAGGGTTTAGGATTTAATGCTCATGGTTTAGGGTTTAGGGTTTAGGGTTAAGGGATCATTGTTTAGGGTTTAAGCTTAGGATCTTTATGTTTTAGGGGTTTATGGTTTAGGTTTTAGGGTTTAGGGTTTGGTGTTTAAATTTTAGGGTTTAGGGTTTAGTGTCTAGGGTTTAGGGTTTATGGCTCATGGTTTAAGGTTTCAGATTTTACGCTAGGTTTTTAAGGTTAAAGGTTTAGGAGTTTATGGTTTAGGGCTCATGGTTTAGGGTTTAGGTTAGTGTTTATGATTTAGATTTTAGGGTTTATGGTTTAGGGTTTTGGGTATTGGTTTTATTATTTAGTGCTAAGAATTTAGGTTTTAGGATTTATGATTTATGGGGTTTATAGTTTAGGGTTTAGGGATTTGTAGGTTTAGGGTTTAGTGTTTAGAGTTAGGGTTAAGGGTTTAGGATTTAAGGTTTTACATGTTGACGGTTTAGGATTTAGGGTTTAGGGTTTATAATTTAGGGCTTAGGGTTTAGAGTTTAGGGTTTTGGGTTTAGGTTTTAGGGCTTATAGTTTAGGGTTTAGGAATCAGTGTTTAGTGTTTAGGGTTTAGGGTTTGAATTTAGGGTTTATTGTTTAGAGCACAATGTTTACGGTTTAGACTTTAGGCTTTAGCACTTATGGGTTAAGGTTTAGTGTTTTGGATATAGGGATCAAGGTTTAGGGTTTAGGGATTAGGGATTAAGGTTATGGTTAGGGGTGTAGGGTTAAGGGCTACGGGTTTAGGGTTTATGGTTTTAGGTTTTATGCTTTAGGAATTAGAGTTTATGGTTTATGGTTTAGGTTTTAGGGTTTAGGGTTTAGGGTTTAGGGTTTAATTCCCATGGTTTAAGGTTAAGGGTTTAGGACTAAGTGTTTAGGGTTTAGGGTTTAAGATTTAGGTTTTAGTGATCATGGTTTAGGGTTTAGTGATCAATGTATATGGTTTTAGGGTTTAGGGTTTATGGTTTAGGGCTAAGGGTTTAGTGTTTAGGGTTTAGGGGGTTTAGGCTTTAGTGGGTGGTGTCTCAAGGTTTAGGTTTTGGATTTACGGTTTACGGTTTAGGGCTCATGATTTTAGCTTTAGGGTTTAGGCCTCGGGGTTTAGTTTTTAAGGTTTAGGTTTAGGGTTTAGTGTTAAGGTTTTAGGGTTTACGGTTTAAGGCTCATGGTTTAGGTTTTAGGCTTTAGTTTTTAAGGCTTATCTGTTAGGGTTTAGTGTTTAGGGTTTAGTGCTCGGGGTTTATGATTTAGGTTTAGGGCTCATGGTTTAGGGTTTACGGTTTAGGGCTAAGGATTTACGGTTTATGATTTACGATTTACAATGTAAAGTTTAGGGTTTAGGTTTAGGTGTTTAGGGTTTAGGGTTTAGGGATCGGGTTTAGAATTTACGATTAACGGATAATAATTTTTTGGGTTTAGGGTTTAGTGGGTTTATAGTTTAGGGTTTAGTTTTTATGGTTTAGGGTTTAAGTATTAGGTTTAGGGTTTAGGGATCAAGGTGTATGGATTAGGGTTAGGGGTTTAGGATTTAGGGTTTAGGGCTATAGATTTACCGTTTAGGGATCAAGGTTTAATTTTTTTGGGTTTAGGGTTTAGGTATTAGTGTTTAGGGTTTAGGCCTCGGGGTTTAGGTTTTATTGTTTAGGGTTTAAGGCTCATGGTTTAGGTTTTAGGCTTTAGTTGTTAAGTCTTATGTGTTAGGGTTTAGTGTTTAGGGTTTAGGGCTCGGGTGTATGATTTAGGTTTAGGGTCGGGGTTTAGGGTTTACGGTTAGGGATAAGGCTTTACGGTTTACGATATATGATTTATAGTTTAAAGTTTAGCATTTAGGATTAGGTGTTTATGGTTTAGGGTTTATGGCTAGGGTTTAGGTTTAAGTATTTATGGTTCAAGGTCTAAGTATTTAGGGTTTAGGGTTTAAGTATTAGGGTTTAGGATTTAGGGTTTAAGGCTCAAGGTTAAGGGATCATAGTTTAGGGTTTATATTTTAGGGCTAAACGTTTAAGCTTAATGGTTTATGATATTCAGGTTTTAGAGTTTATGGTTTAGGTTTGGTTTTTAACTTTTAGGTTTTAGTGTTTAGGGTTTAGGGTTTAGGGTTTAGGGTTTATGGCTCATGGTTTAAGGTTTAGGGTTTCACGCTAGGAGTTTAAGATTAATGGTTTAAATTATATAGTTTAGGGCTCATGGTTTAGGGTTTAGGGTTAGGGTTTATGATTTATGGTTTATGGTTTACGGTTTACGAGTTTAGCGTTTAGGATTTTAGGTTTGGAGTATTGGGTTTCTTATTTAGGGCAAGCATTTAGGGTTTAGTATTTAGGATTTATGGGGTTTACTGGTTTAGGGATTAGGGTTTAGGACTATAGGTTTAGGGTTTAGTTTTTTTGGGTTAGGGCTAAGGTTTAGGATTTAGGGTTTTAGAAGTTTAGGGTTTAGGGTTTTAAAATTTTAGCGTTTAGGGTTTTAGGATTGTAATTTAGGGTTTACGGATCATTGTTTAGTGTTTAGGGTTTCAGGTTTAGGGTTTTAAAATTTGGGTTTAGTGTTTAAAGCACAATGTTTAGGGTTTAGGCTTTAGGCTTTAGAGCTTATAGTTTAAGGTTTAGTGTTTAGGGTTTAGGGATCAAGGTTTAGGGTTTAGGTTTAGGGATTAGGGCTTAGTGTTTATGATTTAGGGTTTATGGCTAGGTGTTTAGGGTTCTGGATATGGGTTTAGGGTTTATGGTTTCAGATTTTATGCTTTTCGAATTAGAATTTATGGTTTATGGTTTAGGTTTTAGGGTTTAGGGTTTTGTGTTTAGGGTGTAATTCCCGGTTTAAGGTTAAGGGTTTATGACCAAGGGTTTAGGTTTTTTATCATAGTTTAGGGTTTAGGTTTTATGGCTCATTGTTTAGGGTTTAGGGATCGGGTATATGGTTTTAGGTTTTCTAATTTAGAGTTGTAGGTGTAGGTTTATGGTATAGGGCTTTAAGGTTTAGGGTTTAGGGTTTTGGGGTTTAGCCTTTAGGCGGTAGGCCTCGGGGTTTAGGGTTTAGGATTTATGGTTTAAGGTTTAGGGCTCATCGTTTTAGGTTTAAGGTTTAGGGTTCATGGTTTTAGGTTTAAGGTTTAGGGGCTCAAGATTTATTGTTTAAGGTTTAGGTTTTATGGTTGGGTATTAAGATTTTATGGTTTCGGGTTTAAGGCTCATGGTTTAGGTTTTAGGATTTAGTGGTTAGGGCTTATGTGTTAGGGTTTAGGGTTCATGGTTTATTATTTAGGTTTAGGGCTTAAGGTTTAGGGTTTACATTTTAGGGCTAAGGCTTTACTGTTTATGATTTACAATTTAAAGTTTAGGGTTTAGGTTTAGGTGTTTAGGGTTTAGGGTTTAGGGCTAAGGGTTTAGGTTTTAGTATTTATATTTCAAGATGTAGGGTTTAGGGATCGGGGTTTAGGATTTAGGATTAAGGGATAAGATTTTAGGTTTTAGGGTTTAGTTTGTTTATAGTTTAGGGTTTAGGGTTTAGGGCTCAAGGTTTATGGTTTAGGGTAAGAGGTTTTGGATTTAGCGTTTAGGGCTATGGATTTACCATTTAGGGATCAAGGTTTAATGTTTTGGGTTTAGGTTTTAGGTATTAGTGTTTAGGGATCATGATATAGGGTTTAGGGCTAAGGGATCACGGTTTATGCTTTAGGATTTATGGATGATGGTTTTGGGATTAGGGTTTAGGGCTAAGGGTTTATGGTTTCAGGTTTAGGGTTTAGTCTTTAGAGTTTAGTGTTTAACGTTTAGGGTTTCAGGTTTAGGGATTATGGTTTAGGATTTAGGAATCGGGGTTTTGGGTTTAGGATTTAGGTTTTAGGGTTTAGGGATCGGTGTTTAGGGTTTACGTTTTTGTTTTAGGGTTTAGGTTTAGAGATAAAGGTTTAGGGTTTAGGTTTTAGGGTGTTCATAGTTTAGGCTTTAGGATTTAGGGTTTAGGGTTTAAGATTAAGGGTTTTGGGGTTTGGGTTTTGGTTTTAGGGTTTAAGGTTTAGGGTTTTAGGTTTTGGTTTAGGGTTTAGGATTTAATTATCGGGGTTTAAGGTTTATGGTTTATGATCTTTAGGTTTTAGGGTTTATGGTTTTAGGTTTTAGGGTTTAGGGTTAGGTTTTTTAGTGTTTTAATTTTAGGGTTTAGGGTTTAGTGGTTTAGGGTTTAGGGTTTCTTGCTCATGGTTTAACATTTAGGATTTTACACTAGGGCTTGAGGTTAAAGGTTTAGAGTTGACGGTTTAGGGCTCATGGTTTAGGGTTTAGGGTTAGGGTTAATGATTTAGGGTTTAGGGTTTATGGTTTACGGTTTAGGGTTTTAGGTATTGGTTTTATTATTTAGGGCTAAGAATTTAGGGTTTAGGATTTAGGCTTTATGGGGTTTATAGTTTAGGGTTTATGGTTTAGGGTTTAGGACTGTAGGTTTAGGGTTTAGTGTTTAGAGTTAGGGTTAAGGGTTTAGGGTTTAGGTTTAGGGTTTAGGGTTTAGGGTTTAGGTTTAGCATTTAGGGCTTAGGGTTTAGGGCTTTAGGGTTTAGGGTTTTGAGTTTAGGTTTTGGGTTTAGGTTTTAGGGCTTATAGTTTAGGGTTTAGGAATTAGTGTTTAGTGTTTAGTGTTTAGCGTTTGAATTTAGGGTTTAGTGATTAGAGCACAATGTTTAGGGTTTAGGCTTTAAGCTTTAGCACTTATGGGTTAAGGTTTAGTTTTTAGGGTATAGGGATCAAGGTTTAGGGTTTAGGGATCAGGGTTTAGGGTTTAGGGTTATGGTTTAGGGGTGTAGGGTTAAGGGCTATGGGTTTATGGTTTATGGTTTTAGGTTTTATGCTTTATGAATTAGAGTTTATGGTTTATGGTTTAGGTTTTAGGGTTTAGAGTTTAGTGTTTAGGGTTTAATTCCCATGGTTTAAGGTTAATGGTTTAAGACTAAGGATTTAGGGTTTAGGGTTTAAGATTTAGGGTTTAGGGATCACGGTTTAGGGTTTAGGGATCAGGGTATATGGTTTTAGGGTTTAGGGTTTATGGATTAGGTTTTATGGTTTAGGGCTAAGGGTTGAGGGATTAAGGTTTTAGGGGTTTAGGATTTAGTGGGTAGGCCTCAGGGTTTAGGGTTTAGGATTTATGGTTTACGGTTTATGGCTCATGGTTTTAGCTTTAGGGTTTAGGCCTTAGGGTTTAGTGTTTAAGGTTTAGGTTTTATGGTTTAGTGTTAAGGTTTTAGGGTTTAGGTTTTATGGTTTAGGGTTTAAGGCTCATGGTTTAGGTTTTAGGCTTTAGTTGTTAAGGCTTATGTGTTAGGGAATAGTGTTTAGGGTTTAGGGCTTAGGGTTTATGATTTAGGTTTAGGGCTCATGTTTTAGGGCTTATAGTTTAGGGCTTAAGGCTTTATGGTTTACACTTTATGATTTCAGTTTAAAGTTAGGGTTTAGGTTTAGGTGTTTAGGTTTAGGGTTTAGGTTAAGGTTTCATTATTTATGGTTTATAGTTGTAGGGTTTAGGGATCGGGTGCTTAGGGTTTAGGGTTTAGGATCAGGGTTTACTATTTACAGGTTAAGGATAATATTTTTGGGTTTAGGGTTTAGTGGGCTTATAGTTTAGGGTTTATTTTTTATGGTTTAGGTTTAGGCTCAGGTTTATGGTTTAGGGTTAGGGGTTTAGGATTTAGGGTTTAGGACTATAGATTTACCGTTTAGGGATGAAGGTTTAAATTTTGGGTTTAGGTATTAGTGTTTAGGGTTTAGGGGGTTTAGGATTTATGGTCTGGGTTTAGGGCTCATGGTTTTAGGTTTAGGGCTTAGGCCTGGCGTTATTGTTTAAGGTTTAGGTTTTAGGGGTTTAGGGTTTAGGTTTTATTGTTTAGGGTTTAAGGCTCATGGTTTAGGTTTTAGGCTTTAGTTGTTAAATCTTATGTGTTAGGGTTTAGGGTTCATGGTGTATGATTTAGGTTTAGGACTTGAGGTTTAGGGTTTATGGTTTAGGGCTAAGGCTTCCACGGTTTCACGGTTTACGATTTATAGTTTAAAGTGTAGGGTTTGGGTTTAGGTGTTTATGGTTTAGGGTTTATGGTTAAGCATTTAGGTTTAAGTATTTATGTTTCAAGGTCTAATTATTTAGGGTTTAGGGTTTAAGTATTAGGGTTTAGGTTTTAGTGTTTAGGCTCAATATTTAAGGGATCATAGTTTTAGGGTTTATATTTCAGGGCTAAATGTTTAGGGTTTAGGGTTTAGGATCTTTAGGTTTTAGAGTTTATGGTTTAGTTTTGGTGTTTAAATTTTAAGTTTTAGTGTTTAGGGTTTAGGGTTTATGGCTCACTGTTTAAGGTTTAGGGTTTTACGCTAGGAGTTTAAGGTTAAGGGTTTAGATTATATGGTTTAGGGCTCATGGTTTAGGGTTTAGGGTTAGAGTTTATGATTTAGGGTTTAAGGTTTACAATTTATGGTTTAGGGTTTTGGTATTGGGTTTCTTATTTAGGCACTAAGCATTTAGGGTTTAGGACTATAGGTTTAGGGTTTTATAAGTTTAGGATTTAGGAGTTTATAGTTTAGGGTTTGGGGTTTAAACTTTAGGGTTTTTGGTTTAGGTATTAGGGATTACAGTTTAGGGTTTAGGTCATCATTGTTTAGTGTTTAGGATTTAGGGTTTTGAATTTTGGGTTTAGTGTTTAAAGCACAATGTTTAGGAGTTTAGGCTTTAGGCTTTAGTGCTTATGGATTAAGGTTTAGTTTTTGGATTTAGGGATCAAGGTTTAAGGTTTACATTTAGGGCTTAGGGCTTAGGGTTTAGGATTTAGGGTTTATGGCTAGGGGTTTAGGGTTCAGGATATTAGCTTAGGGTTTATGGTTTCAGGTTTTATGATTTTAGAATTAGAGTTTATGGTTTAGGGTTTAGGTTTTAGGGTTTTTTGTTTAGGGTTTAATTCCCATGGTTTAAGGTTAAGGGTTTAGGACTAAGGGTTTATGGTTTAGGGTTTTGGCTTTAATATTTAGGGTTTAGGGATCATGATTTAGGGTTTAGATTTTATGGCTCATTGTTTAGGGTTTAGGGATCAGGTTATATGTTTTTAGGGTTTAGGGTTTAGGGTTATGGGGTTTACGATTTATGGTTTAGGCTAAGGTTTTAGGGTTTAGGGTTTTATGGGTTTAGGCTTTAGGGGTAGGCCTCGGGATTTAGGGTTTAAGATTTAGGGCTCATGGTTTTAGGTTTAAGGTTAGGGCTCTGGTTTTAGGTTTAACGTTTAGGGCTCAGAGGATTTAGTGTTTAAGATTTATCTTTTATCATTTTAGTGTTAAGATTTTATGTTTAAGGTTTTCTAGTTTAGGGTTTAAGGCTTATGGTTTAGGTTTTAGGATTTCATGGTTTGGGCTTATGTGTTATGGTTTAGTGTTTAGGGTTTAGGGCTCATGGTTTATTATTTAGGTTTAGGGCTCGGGGTTTAGGGTTTACGGTTTAGGGTTAAGGATTTATGGTTTACGATTTATAATTTAAAGTTTAGGTTTAGGTTTGGTGTTTATGGTTTAGGGTAAGGTTCGAGTTTTAGTATTTATGGTTTAAGGTTTATGGTTTTGGCTTAGGTTTAGGGTTTAGGGATCGTGGAGTTTAGGATTTGGTTAAAGGTTAAGATTTGAGGGTTTAGGGTTTAGTGGGTTTATAGGTTTAGGGTTTAGGGCTCAAGGGTTTATGGTTTAGGGTTAGGGGTTTTCGATTTAGGGTTTAGGGCTATGGATTTACCATGTAGGGATCAAGATTTAATGTTTTGGGTTTAGGGTTTAGGTGTTAAGTGTTTAGGGATCATGATATAGGGTTTATGGCTAAGTTTTGGGTTTAAGGTGCTTAGCCTTAAGGGTTAAGGCTTTTAAGGGTTCGGGGTTCGTGGGTTTAGGTTTAAGGATTAGGGATCATGGTTTAGGTATCATGGTTTAGGAAGTTTAGTGTTTATGGATCATGGTTTAGGTTTAGTGTTTAGGGCTAAGGGTTTATGGTTTTTAGGAGGTTTAGGGTTTTACTTATTTAGGGTTTGGGGCTAGTGGTTTATGGTTTAGGATCATGGTTTAGTGTTTAGGTTTTTAGGGTTTGAGATTTATGGGTTATGGTTTAGGATTTAGGGATTAGGGATTAGGGTTTAGGTTTTAGGGTTTAGGGATCGGGGTTTAGGGTTTATATTTTTAGTGTTTAGGGTTTTAGGTTTTTAGAGGATAAGGGTTTAGGGTTTAGGTTTTTAGGATCAGAGTGTTTGCGGTTTAGGTTTAAGGTTTAGGATTTTGGGTTTTGGGTTTTTGTCTTAGGGTTTTAGAATTTGGGTTTAGGGTTTAGGGTTTAATGCTCATGGTTTAGGGTTTATGGGTTTAGGCGTTAAGGGATCAGTGTTAATAGTTTATGGTTAGAATATTTAGGTTTAGGCTTTATGGTTTAGGTTTTTAGGGTTTAGGGTTAAGTTGTTTAAATTTTAGGTTTAGGGTTTATGGTTTTAGTTCGAGGGTTTGGTTTATGGCTCATGGTTTAGGGTTTAGGATTTTGGCAAAGTTTAGGTTAGGGTTTAGAGTTCTGATTTTCAGGAGCTCATGGTTTAGGGTTTAGGGTTAGGGTTTATGATTTGGGTTTAGGGCTCAGGGGTTTAGGTTTAGGGTTTAAGGTTAGGGTTTTATTATCTCATGGCTAAATTTAGGGTTTAGGGATTTAGGCTTTATGTGGTTTCAGATTTAGGCTTTATGGTTTAGGGTTTAGGATTATAGGTTTAGGGTTTAGGTTTAGAGTAAAAGTTAAGGGTTTAGGGTTTTGGAAGTTTAGGGTTTAGGGTTTAGCATTTGGGGTTTAGGCCATAGAATTTAGGGCTTATGGTTTAGATTTTTTGGTTTTTGGGTTTAGGTTATAGGGCTTATAGTTTTCAGGGTTTTAGGGTTTGAATTTAGGGTTTAGTATTTAGATCATTATTTTAGGGTTTAGGCTTTAAGCTTTAGGGCTTATGGGTTAAGGTTTAGTGTTTAAGAGTTATAGGGTTTACAAGGTTTAGGGTTTAGGGCTCTTTTTAGGATTAGGGATTAGGGTTTAGGGTTTAGGGTTTATGGCTAGGGTGTAGGGTTAAAGGAGCTACGGGTTTTGGGTTTATGGTTTTAGGTTTTATGCTTTAGGAATTAGAGTTTACGGTTTATTGTTTAGAGTTTGGGGTTTAGGGTTTAGTGTTTAGGGTTTAATTCCATGGTTTTTAAGGTTAAGGCTTTAGGACTAAGGGTTTAGGGTTTTAGGGTTTAAGATCGGGGTATATAATTTTAGGGTTTAGGGTTAATACATTAGGGTTTATGGTTTAGGGATAAGGGTTTAGGGTTTAGCATTTAGAGGATTTAGGATTTAGTAGGTGGAAGCCTCAGGATCTAGGGTTTCGGATTTATGGTTTATGGTTTTGGGGCTCATGGTTTTAGCTTTA
>CM031238.1:360170096-360233454 GCA_018340775.1 Taxus wallichiana var. yunnanensis
GTTGTCACTTCGTTCATTACGTATTACTGGGATCAATGTTTAGGTTTATAGTTTAAGGCTAAATATTTAAGGTTAAGGAGTTTAGGATCTTTAGGTTTTAGAGTTTATGGTTTAGGTTTGGTATTTTAAATTTTAGGGTTTAGTGTTTAGGGTTTTCAACGTTTTAGGAGTTTATAGCTCACAGTTTAAGTTTGAGTTTTACACTAGGAGTTTAAGGTTAAAGAGGTTTTAGATTATATAGTTTAGGAGCTCATGATTTAGGTTTTAGTGTTAATGTTTATGATTTAGGTTTGGGTTTACTATTTACATTTCATGAGTTTAGGGTTTAGGTTTTTGGGTTTTGAGTATTGGGTTTCTTATTTAGGCTGCTAAACATTTAGAGTTTAATATTTAGGCTTTATGGGGTTTACGATTTAGGTTTTAGGGTTTAGAGTTTAGGACTATAGGTTTAGTGTTTAGTGTTAAGGCTAAAGGTTTAGGGTTTATAGTTTAGGGTTTAGAATTTAGGGCTCATCATTTTAGAGTTTGGGGTTTTGGGTTTAGGTTTTAGGGATTACGAGTTTAGGGTTTATAGATCATTGTTTGTGTTTAGAGAATTTAGGAGCTACGGTATAGGGTTTACACTTTGAGGGTTTAGGGCGTTCTTAGGGTTTAAGGTTTAGGGTTTAGGATTTAATTCTCATGGTTTAGGTTTGGACGTTTATAGTTAAGGGATCATAGTCTAGGGTTTATGGTTTTAGGACTAAATGTTTAGGGTTATGGGTTTAGGATCTTTAGGTTTTAGAGTTTATGGTTTAGGTTTGGTGTTTAACTTTAAGGTTTGAGTGTTTAGGGTTTAACATTTAGGGTTTATGGCTCATGGTTTAAGGCTTAGTATGCACCCATGGATAGAAATGACGTTTGACAACCAGATTTTAATGCCGGAAATGGGTCGCATTCCTCTCCGGCATGGTCCAAAAATGTTAGGGCATGTGTTTAAGGACCTCCATGCTGTTTTTAATGTATTTTGGTTAATGAGGAATGGCTCCCACGTTTTCATGTTTTCTCTCTCTGGCTCGACCCATGCACTTTGTAAAAGCCCAGTTGGCTCATTTTCAAAGAAACATTTTTACACATGCGAGGCTCTGTTTTCACCTTAAGCAAGTGATTTTTACAAGGATCGAGACCTTTTCGAAGTTGTAACAATTTTTTACCTCTTTGGTGTTGGAATGCAATATTTTGATGTTGAAAATCACAATCTGAGCTCTATGAATGTTTTCAGTCCCTTTGTATGTCTTTGTTTGTTTCATTTCAAACCTTTGATTACAACTTATCAACTTTTGTGCATGATGTTTTATGTTGTAATTTCTTATTTGTGTCTATTTTCATGAGAAAAAATGTTCACACGCTCCTTTGGTGCATCACCATCATTAGTTTAGTTTCAATTTTTGCATTTCTTATCCCCTGTCTCCTTGCGATCTAGGATAAAATTTCAGGATCACGAACCTCTACAATTGTGTAAATAATAGATCTAATCAGAGGAGTTTGAGGAACAGCCTCTAATCTGGTTTAGGGTTTAAGGTTTAGGACTAAGGTTTTATGGTTTATTATTTATGGTTTAGTCTTTAGGGTTTACAGTTTAGGGTTTAGGAGTGAGGTTTAGGGTTTATAGCTCGGGTTTAGGTTTTAGGGTATAATGTTTAGGGTTTGAGGTTTAGGGATTATGGTTTAGGGTTTAGGGATTAGGGTTTAGGTTTTAGGTTTTAGGGTTTAGGATCAGCGTTTAGGGTTTATGTTTTAGTTTTTAGGGATTGGTTTAGGGCTAAGGATAAGGGTTTAGGGTTAAGGGTTTAGAGTTCCAGGTTTTAGGGTTTAGGGATAAGGGTTTAGCGTTTTAGGGTTTATGGTTTATTTTAGGGTTTAAAAATCGTGGTATAAGGTTTATAGTTTAGGTTTTAGGGTTTACAGATTTATTTTTAGTGCTTAGAGTTCAAGTTTTTAGAGTTTAGGTCTTAGGATTTATGGTTTAGGGTTTAGGGCTCACGGTTTGGCTGAGTTTAGGGTTTAGGGATCATAGTTTAGGGTTTAGGGCTAAGGATTTATAGTTTCCTAGTGTTTAGGGTTTAATCTTTAGGGTTTGGGGCTTTAGGGTTTAGGGTTTAGGGTTTAGGGCTAAATGTTTTGTGTTTATGGTTTAGCGGTTTATTTTTAGGGCTTAGAGTTCAAGTTTTAGAGTTTAGGTCTTAGGATTTATGGTTTAGGGTTTAGGATCAGCATTTCAGGGTTTATGTTTTAGTTTTAGGGATTCGGAGTTTAGGGCTAAGGGATAAGGGTTTAGGGTTTAGGGTTTAGAGTTCAGGTTTTAGGGTTTAGGGATAAGGGTTTAGAGTTTTAAGGTTTATGGTTTACATTTTAGGGTTTAATGATCATGGTATAGGGTTTACTGATTTAGGATTTTAGGGCTCTATGGTTTTTAGGCTTTAGAGTTTAGGGTTTATGGTTTATTTTTAGGGCTTAGAGTTCAAGTATTAGAGTTTAGGCCTTAGGATTTATAGTTTAGGGTTTAGGGCTCATGGTTTACTGATTTAGGTTTAGGATCATACTTTAGGGTTTAGGGCTAAGGATTTAGAGTTTCGGTTTAGGGTTTAATATTTAGGGTTTATGGTTTAGGGTTTGAGGGCTAGGGTTTAGGGTTTAGGGTTTAGGGCTAAATGTTTAGTGTTTACGATTTATGGTTTATTTTTTAGGGCTTAGAGTTCAAGTTTTAGAGTTTAGGTCTTAGGATTTATGGTTTAGGGTTTAGGGCTCACGGTTTATGGTTTAGGGTTTAGGGATCATAGTTTAGGGTTTAGGGCTAAGGCTTTATAGTTTCAGGTTTAGGGTTTAATCTTTAGGGTTTATGGTTTAGGGTTTGGGGCTAGGGGTTTAGGGTTTAGGGCTTAGGGTTTAGTGTTTAACATTTAGGTTTTGAGGCTTAGGGATTATGGTTTAGGATTTAGGGATTAGGGTTTAGGGTTTAGGTTTAAGGGTTTAGGCATCAAAGTTTAGGGTTTATGTTTTAATGTTTAGGGTTTTAGGTATAAAGCTAAGGCTTTAGGGTTTAGGTTTTAGGGTGTTCATGTTTTAGGGTTTAGGGATTAGGGTTTAGAGTTCATGGCTTAAGTTTTAGGTTTAGGGATTTAATGCTCATGGTTTAGGGTTAAGGGATCATAGTTTAGGATTTATGTTTCAGGGCTAAATGTTTAGTGTTATGGGTTTAGGATCTTTAGGTTTTAGAGTTTATGGTTTAGGTTTGGTGTTTAACTTTTAGGGTTTAGTCTTTATTGTTTAGCATTTAGGGTTTATGGCTTAGGGTTTAAGTTTTAGGGTTTACACTCATGGTTTAGGAGTTTAAGGTTAAGGGTTTAGATTATACGGTTAAGGGCTCATGGTTTAGGAGTTTAGAGTTAGGGTTTATGGTTTATGGTTTATGGTTTAGGGTTTAGGTTTTGGGTTTTGAGTATTTGGTTTCTTATTTAGGCTAAGCATTTAAGGTTTTGTATTTAGGCTTTATGGGGTTTAGGGTTTAGGGTTCTGTGGTTTAGGACTATAGGTTTAGTGTTTAGGGTTGGGTGGCTAAGGGTTTAGGGTTTAGAATTTAGGGCTCATCGTTTAGAGTTTAGGGTTTTGGGTTTAGGTTTTAGGGATTACAGTTTAGGTTTTACAATCATTGTTTAGTGTTTAGAGTTTAGGGCTAGGGTATAGGGTTTACACTTTAGGGTTTAGGGCTCAGTGTTTAGGGTTTAGGGTTTAGGGCTAAATTTTTTAGAGCTTAGAGTTCTGGATTTAGAGTTAAGATCTTAGACTTTATGGTTTAGGTTTAGGGTTTAGGGCTCAAGGTTTACGGTTTAGTGTTTAGGTATCATAGTTTAGGGCTTATGGTTTGGGGTTTAAGGTTTAGGACTAAGGGTTTATGGTTTAGGAGTTTATGGTTTACTTTCTTTTAGGATAGATTTATGGTTTAGGTTTAGGGCTTAGGGGTTTAGGGTTTATATTTCGGGGGTTTAGGTTTTAGGGTATAACGTTTAGGGTTGAGATTTAGGGATTATGGTTTAGGAGTTTAGGGTTTAGGTTTTAGGGTTTAGAGATCAGCATTTAAGGTTTATGTTTTAGTGTTTAGGGATTCAGATTTAGGGCTAAGGTTTAAGGGTTTAAGGTTTAGGCCTTAGAGTTCAGGTTTTAAGGTTTAGGGATAAGGGTTTAGAGTTTTAGAATTTATGGTTTACATTTTAGGGTTTAACGATCATGGTATAAGGTTTATAGTTTAGGTTTTAGGGATCAATGTTTAGGGTTTAGGGTTCGTGGGATAAATGTTTAGATTTTACGGTTTACGTTTATGGTTCGAGGCTTAGAGTTCAAGTTTCGTGAGTTTAGGTCTTAGGATTTATGGTTTAGGGTTTACGGTTCATGCTTTATCATTTAGGGCTTAGGGATCATGGTTCATGGTTTACGGTTCATGGTTTATGGTTTAGGGTTTAGGGTTTAAGGTTTAGGACTAAGGTTTTATGGTTTATTGTTTACTGATTTAGTCTTTAGGGTTTACGGTTTAGGGTTTAGGTCTAGGGGTTTGGGTTTATGGCTCATGGTTTAGGGTTTAGGGTATAACGCCAGGGTTTAAGGTTTAGGGATTATGGTTTAGGGGTTTAGGGTTTAGGCCTTAGGTTTAGGTTTTGAGGGATTTAACATTTAGGGTTTATGTTTTAGTGTGTTCAGGGATTCGGGTTTAGGGCCAAGGATAAGGGTTTAGGGTTTAGGGTTTAGATTTCAAGTTTTAGGGTTTATGGTTTATAATTTAGGGTTTAACGTTCATGGTATATTTAGGATTACCATTTAGGTTTTAGGCTCAATGTTTAGGTTTAGGGTTTAGGGTTAAATGTTTAGTGTTTACGGTTTATGGATTAGGGCTTAGGTTCAAGTTTTAGAGTTTAGGTCTTAGGTTTATGGTTTTGGGTTTAGGGCTCATGGTTTAGGGGTTTAGGGATCATAGTTTAGGACTTAGGGTTTAGGGCTAAGGCTTTATAGTTTTAGGGTTTAGGGTTGAATCTTTAGGTTTGGGAGCTAGGGGTTTATGGTTTAGGTTTAGGGCTTAGGAGTTTAGTTTTTAACATTTAGGTTTCTGAGGCTTAGGATTATAGGGTTTAGGATTAAGGTATTAGGGTTTAGGGTTTAGGGTTTACATTTAAGGGTTTAGGGATCGGGTTTAGGGTTTATGTTTTAGTGTTTAGGGTTTAGACTGTATAGAGCTAAGGCTTTAAGGTTTAGGTTTTGTTTAGTGTTATGTTTTTAGTGTAGGGTTTAGGGTTTATGGTTTATGGCTCGGGGTTCGGTTGGTTTTTGGGTTTAGGTATCATAGTTTAGGGCTAAGGCTTTATAGTTTTGGGATTAGGGTTTAATCTTTAGGGTTTATGGTTTAGGTTTAGGTTTAGAGATCAGCGTTTATGGTTTATGTTTTAGTGTTTAGGATTCAGATTTACGGCTAAGGGAAAAGGGTTTAGGGTTTAGAGTTTAGAGTTCAAGTTTTAAGGTTTAGGGATAAGGGTTCGAGTTTTAGGGTTTATGGTTTACATTTTAGGGTTTAACAATCATGGTATAAGGTTTACATTTTAGATTTTAGGGATCAATGTTTAGGGTTTAGGGTTCAGGGCTAAATGTTTAGTGTTTACGGTTTATGGTTTAGGGCTTAGAGTTCAAGTTTTAGAGTTTAAGTCTTAGGATTTATGGTTTAGGGTTTAGGGATCATGGTTTACGATTTAGGTTTAGGGTCATAGTATGTGGGCTTAGGGGTTTAGGGCTAAGGCTTTATAGTTTTGGGTTTTGGGTTTAATCTTTAGGTTTAGGTTTAGGGTTTAGGGTTTAGGGCTTAGGGTTTAGTGTTTAACATTTAGGTTTTGAGGCTTAGGGATTATGGTTTAGGATTTAGGGATTAGGGTTTAGGGTTTAGGGTTTAGGTTTAAGGGTTTAGGGATCATGGTTTAGGGTTTAAGTTTTAGTGTTTAGGGTTTACGGTATAGAGCTAAGGCTTTATGGTTTAGGTTTTAGGGTGTTCATGTTTTAGGGTTTAGGGTTTAGGGTTTAGGTTCAGTCAGCGGCTTAAGGTTTAGGGCCTGGGTTTAGGTATCAATAGCTTAGGATTAGGGTTTAGGGCTCAAGGCTTTATAGTTTTAGGTGTGTAGGGTTTATGGTTTAGGCCTTTGGCTAGGGGTTTAGGGTTTGGGCTTAGGGTTTAGGGTTTAGGGCTTAGGGTTTAGTGTTTAACATTTAGGTTTTGAGGCTTAGGAATTATGGTTTAGGATTTAGGGATTAGGGTTTAGGGTTTAGGGTTTAGGTTTCAAGGTTTAGGATCAGGGTTTAAGGTTTATGTTTTAGTGTTTAGTGTTTTAGGTATAGAGCTAAGGCTTTAGGGTGTTCATTTTTAGGCTTTAGGGCTTTAGGGTTTAGGGTTTAGGGTTCATTGCTCATGGTTTAGTGTTTATGGTTTAGGCCTTTGTGTTCGGGCCTCAAAGTTAGGGTTTAGGATTTAATGCTCATGGTTTAGGGTTTAGGAGTTTAGGGTTAAGGGATCATAGTTTAGGGTTTATGGTTCAAGGATAAATGTTTAGGTTAAGGGTTTAGGATATTTAGGTTTTAGAGTTTATTATTTAGGTTTGGTGTTTAAATTTTAGGGTTTAGTGTTTAGGGTTTAGCGTTTAGGGTTTATGGCTCACATTTTAAGGTTTAGGGTTTTACACTAGGAGTTTAAGGTTTAAGGGTTTAGATTATATGGTTTAGGGCTCATGGCTTAGGGTTTAGGGTTAGGGTTTATGATTTAGGGTTTATGGTCTACTGTTTTCTATTTAGGCTAAGCATTTAGGGTTTAGGCTATTTAGGCTTTATAGGGCCTTACGGTTTATAGGGCCTAGGTTTAGGACTATGGCTTTAAGGTTTAGTGTTTAGGGTTAGGCCAAGGTTTGTTTAGGGTATAGGGTTTTAGAAGTTTAGGGATTAGGGTTTATAGGGCTTTAGGGCTCATCGTTTAGGAGTTTAGGTTTTAGGGATTACAGGTTTAGGTTTTATAGATCATTGTTTAGTGTTTAGAGTTTAGGGCTGAGGGTATAGGAATTTACACTTTAGGTTTAGGGTTTAGGGTTCGGGGCTAAATGTTTAGGGATCATAGTTTATGGTTTAGGTTTTAGGGCTTAGAGTTCCATTTATAGTTTTAGAGTTAAGATCTTATAATTTAGGGTTTAGGTTTAAGGCTCGGTTTATGGTTTAGGGTTCGGGTATCATGGTTTAGGACTTATGGTTTAGGGTTTAAGGTTTAGGACTACGGGTTTTTGTTTTATTGTTTACGGTTTAGTCTTTAGGGTTTAGGGGTAGGGTTTAGGGTTTATGGCTCAGAGGTTTAGGTCTTAGGTATAATGTTTAGGGTTTGGGGTTTAGGGATTATGGTTTAGGGTTTAGGGATTAGGGTTTAGGTTTTAGGTTTTAGTTTTTAGGATTTAGGAGTTTAGGGTTTATGTTTGGTGTTTAGGGATTCGGGTTTAGGGCTTAAGGGATAAGGGTTTAGGGTTTAGGTTTAGGATTAAATTTTAGGGTTTAGGGATAGGGGTTTAGAGTTTTAAGGTTTATGGTTTACATTTTAGGGTTTAACAATCATGGTATAAGGATTACGGTTTAGGTTTTAGGGTCGGGTTTAGGTTTAGGGTCGGGGCTAAATGTTTAGTGTTTACGATATATCGTTTAAGGCTTAGAGTTCAAGTTTTAGGAGTTTAGGTCTTAGGATTTATGGTTTAGGGTTTAGGGCTCATGGTTTATGGTTTATGGTTTAGGATCATAGTTTAGGGCTTTAGGTTTAGCGGCTAGGCTTTATAGTTTCATGTTTATCATTTAATCTTTAGGGTTTGGGGCTAGGGGTTTATGGTTTATGGTATAGGGTTTAGGTTTAGTGTTTAACATTTAGGTTTAAGGCTTAGGGATTATGGTTTAGGATTTTAGGGATTAGGATTTAGGGTTTAGGTTTTAGGTGCATAAGGGTTTAGGATTTAGGGTTTAGGGTTTATGTTTTAGTGTTTAGGGTTACTGTATAGAGCCAAGGCTTTAGGGTTTAGGTTTTAGGGTGTTCAAGGGTTTAGGGTGTTAATGTTTTAGGGTTTCGGTTTTGGGTTTAGGCATCATAGTTTAGGGCTTAAGGTTTAGGGCCAAGGTTTTATAGTTTAGGTTTAGGGTTTATGGTTTAGGGTTTATGCCTAGGGGTTTAGGCTCAGGGGTTTAGGGCTTAGGAGCTTAGGTTTTAGTGTTTAACATTTAGGTTTTAGGCTTAGGGATTATGGCCTTAAGATTTAGGGATTAGGGCTTAGTGTTTAGGGTTTAGGTTTCGGGGTTTAGGACCGGGGTTTAAGGTTTATTTTTAGTGTTTAGGGTTTTAGGTATAGAGCTAAGGCTTTAGGGTTTAGGTTTAGGGTGTTCTTGTTTTAAGGTTTAGGGTTGAGGGTTCATGGTTCGTGGTTTAGGTTTAAGGTTTAGGAGTTTAGGACGTTTTAGGTGTAGGATTTAATGCTCAAGGGTTTAGGGTTTAGGGTTTGTTTTTATGGTTAAGGGATCAATGTTTAGGGTTTATGGTTTAGGGCTTTATATTTAGGGTTAAGGGTTTAGGATCTTTAGGTTTTAGAGTTTGGTTTAGGTTTGGTGCTTAAATTTTAGGTTTAACATTTAGGGCTATATGGCTCACACTTAAGGTTTAGGTTTTACACTAGGAGTTTAAGGTTAAGGGTTTAGATTATACAATTTTGGGCTCATGGTTTAGGTTTTAGGTTTAATGATTATGATTTAGGGTTTACTATTTACATTTTAGGGTTTAGGGTTTAGGTTTTTGGGTTTTGAGTATTGGGTTTCTTATTTAGGGCTAAACATTTAGGGTTTATTATTTAGGCTTTATGGGGTTTACTTATTTAAGTTTTAGGTTTAGAGTTTAGGACTATAGGTTTAAGGCTTTAGTGTTTAGTGTTAAGACTAAAGGTTTAGGGTTTATGGTTAAGGTTTAGAATTTAGGGCTCATCGTTTAGAGTTTTGGGTTTTGGGTTTAGGTTTTAGGATTACAATTTAGGGTTTATAGATCATTGTTTAGTGTTTAGAATTTAGGGCTACAGTATAGGGTTTACGCTTTAGGGTTTAGGGCTCTGTTTTTAGGGTTTAAGGTTTAGGATTTAATTCTCATGGTGTATGGTTTTAAGGTTTATAGTTAAGGGGTCATAGTCTAGGTTTTATGGTTTAGGGCTAAATGTTTAGGTTATGGGTTTAGGATCTTTAGGTTTTAGAGTTTATGGTTTAGGTTTAGTGTTTAACTTGTAGGGTTTAGTGTTTATGGTTTAACATTTAGGGTTTCGGCTCATGGTTTAAGGCTTAGTGTTTTGGCACTAGTGAGCTTAAGGTTAAGGGCCTAGATTATATGGTTTAGGGCTCATGGTTTACGCTTAGTTTAGGGTTAGGGTTTCTTATTTAGGGTTTAGGGTTTGTGGTTTATAGTTTAGGGTTTAGGGTTAGGTTTTTGGTTTCTTATTTAGGGCTTAGGCATTTACGGTTTTGGTTTTAGGACTTATGGGGTTTACGGTTTAGGATTTAGGACTATAGGTTTAAGGCTTAGTGCCTAGTGTTTAAGCAAAAGGGTTTACGGGTTTAGGGTTTTAGAAGTTTAGGGTTTTGAGTTTTGGGTTTAGGTTTAGGGATTACAATTTATGGTTTACGAGATCATTGGTTTAGTGTTTAGAGATTAGGTTAGGGTATAGGGTTTACACTTTAGGGTTTAGGGCTCATGTGTTTAGGGTTTAGAGTTTAGGCTCAAGGCTAAATGTTTAGAGCTCATAGTTTATGGTTTAGGTTTGGTGGCTTAGATTTCTGGTTTTGATTTTAGATCTTAGAATTTATGATTTAGGGTTTAGGGCTCAGGGTTTATAGTTTAGGGTTTAGGTATCATGGTTTAGGACTTATGGTTTAGGGTTTAAGGTTTAGGACTAAGGGTTTATGGTTTATTGTTTACAGTTTAGTCTTTAGGGTTTACGGTTTAGTCTTTAGGGTTTACGGTTTAGCGTTTAGGGCTAGGGGTTTAGGGTTTATGGCTCAGGGTTTAGGTTTTAGGGTATAACGTTTAGGGTTTGAGGTTTAGGGATTATGGTTTAGGGTTTAGGGATTAGGGTTTAGGGTTTAGGTTTTAGGGTTTAGGGATTAGCGTTTAGGGTTTATGTTTTAGTGTTTAGGGATTCGGGTTTAGGGCTAAGGGATAAGGGTTTAGGGTTTAGGGTTTAGATTTCAGGTTTTAGGGTTTAGGGATATCGGTTTAGAGTTTTAGGGTTTATGGTTTACATTTTATGGTTTAACAATCATGGTATAGGGTTTATAGTTTAAGTTGTAGGGCTAAGTGTTTAGAGTTTAGGGTTCAAGGATAAATGTTTAGTGTTTATGGTTTACGGTTTATGGTTTAGGGCTTAGAGTTCAGGTTTTAGAGTTTAGGTCTTAGGATTTATGGTTTAGGGTTTAGGGCTCATGGTTTATGGTTTAGGGTTTAGGGATCATAGTTTAGGGCTTAGGGTTTAGGGCTAAGGCTTTATAGTTTCAAGTTTAGGGTTTAATCTTTAGGGTTTAGGTTTTAGGTTTTTATGTACCCAGGGCTCAGGGTTTAGGGCTTAGGGTTTAGTGTTTAAAATTTAGGTTTTGAGGCTTAGGAATTATGGTTTAGGATTTACGGATTAGGGTTTAGGGTTTAGGTTTTAATCTTTAGGATCAGGGTTTAAGGTTTATGTGTTAGTGTTTAAGGTTTTAGGTATTTAAGGCTTTATGGTTTAGGTTTTAGGGTATTCATGTTTTAGGGTTTAAGGTTTAGGGTTTAGGTTCATGGCTCAGGGGTTTAGGGTTTATGGTTAGGGTTTAGGATTTAATGCCTCATGGTTTAGGTTTTATGGTTTAGGTTAAGGGATCATAGTTTAGGGTTTATGGTTCAGGGGCTAAATTTTTAGGGTTAAGGGTTTAGGATCTTTAGGTTTTAGAGTTTAGGTTTAGTGTTTAGGTTTTTGCTCATTTTTTAAGGTTTATGGCTCACGGTTTAAGGTTTTGGGTTTTACACTAGGAGTTTAAGGTTAAGGTTTAGATTATTTTGTTTAGGGCCATGGTTTAGGGTTTAGGGTTAGGGTTTATGACCAGGGTTTAGGGTTTACGATTTACGGTTTAAGGTTTAGGGTTTACGGGTTTGACGATTTAAGGTTTAGGTTTTAGGCTTTTGGGTTTTGAGCATTAGGCTCTTATTTAGGGCTAAGCATTTAGGGTTTGTATTTAGGGTTTATGGTGCCTTTACGGTTTAGGGTTTAGGGTCCAGGATTATAAGTTTAAGGTTTAATGCCTAGGCCAGGGCCATGGGGTTTTGGGGCTTTAGGCTTTAGCCAGGCTTTAGGGTTTAAAATTTAGGGCTCCATCGCTTAGAGCCTTAGGGTTTTGGCCTAGGTTTGTGATTATAGCCTAGGGTTTACATATCATTGTTTAGTGTTTAGAGTTTAAGGATTAGGGTATAGGGTTTGCACTTTACGGTTTAGGGTTTTAGTGTTTAGGGTTTAGGGTTTAGGGATGGGGCAAAATTTTTGGGCTCACAGTTTATGGTTTAGGTTTTAGGGCTTAGAGTTCTAGTTTTAGAGTTAAGATCTTAGAATTTATGGTTTAGGGTTTAGGGCTCAGGGTTTACGGTTTAGGGTTTAGGTATCATGGTTTAGGACTTATGGTTTAGGGTTTAAGGTTTAGGACTAACGGGTTATGGTTTACTATTTACGGTTAGTCTTTAGGGTTATGGTTTAGGGCTTAGGGATTAGCAGTTTAGGTTTATGGCAAAGGGTTTAGGTTTTCTTTGGCGGTATAACATGTAGGGTTTAAGGTTTAGGATTTATTGTTTAGGGTTTAGGGATTAGGGTCTAGGTTTTAGGGTTTAGGATCAGGTGTTTAGGGTTTATGTTTTAGTGTTTAGGGTTTCGGTTTAGTGTTAAGGTATAAGGGTTTAGGGTTTAGGGTTTAGGTGTTCATGGTTTATGGTTTGGGGTTTAGTTTTTATGGTTCAGGGCTCAACATTTAGGTTTTACTATTTAGGGTCTCATGTTTAGGTTTAAGTGTTTAGAGTTTCGAGTTAAGGGCTATAGTTTTGGGTTTATGCTTCATGGATAAATGTTTAGGGTTATGGGTTTAGGATATTCATGTTTTTGGTTTTATGGTTTAGGATTTAGGGTTTAGGGTTTAGAGTTTAGGTTTTAGGCCTTAGGGATAAGGGTTTAGAGTTTACGATTTATGGCTTTACAGGATTTAGGGTTTATAACATAGGTTTTAGGGCCTTACGGTGTTTAGGGTTTAGGTTCGGGGCTAAATGTTTAGTGTTTATGTTTACGGTTTATGGTTTGGTTAGAGCTTAGAGTTCAAGTTTTAGAGCTTAGGTATTAGGATTTATAGTTTAGGGTTTAGGGCTCACGGTTTACGGTTTAGGGTTTAGGGATCATAGTTTAGGCCTTAGGGTTTATGGCTAAGGATTTATAGTTTGGGTTTAGGGTTTAATCTATAGGGTTTACAGTTTAGGGTTTGGGGCTAGGGTTTAGGGCTTAGGGCTTTGGGTTTATTGTTTAACATTTAGGGTTTGAGGCTTAGGAGTTATGGTTTAGGATTTAGGGATTAGGGTTTAGGGATAAGGGTTTAGGGTTTATGTTTTAGTGTTTAGGGTTTTGGGTTTAGAGCTAAGCGTTTAGGGTTTAGGTTTTAGGGTGTTCATGTATTAGGGTTTAGGGTTTAGGGTTCATGGCTCTTGGTTTAGGTTTAAGCTTTAGGTTTTGGGTTTAGGGTTTAGGATTTAATGCTCATGGTTTAGGTTTATGGTTTAGGGTTAAGGGATAATAGTTTAGGTTTATGGTTCAGGGCTAAATGTTTAGGTTAAGGGTTTAGAATCTTTAGGTTTTAGAGTTTATGGTTTAGGTTTGGTGTTTAAATTTTAGGGTTTAGGGTATTAAGGGTTTAGGGTTTATGGCGCACGGTTTAAGTGGTTTAGGGTTTTACGCTAGAAGTTTAAGGTTAAGGCTTTAGATTATACGGTTTAGGGCTCATGGTTTAGGGTTTAGGGCTAGGGTTTATGATTTAGGTTTAGGTTTATGGGTTTTGGGTTTTGAGTATTGGGCTCTTATTTAGGGATAAGCATTTAGGGTTTAGTATTTAGGCTTTATGGGCCTTTACGGTTTAGGGTTTAGGATTTAGGACTATAGGTTTATGGTTTAGTGTTTAGGTTAGGGCTAAGGGTTAGGTTTTATGGTTTTAAAAAATTAGGGTATAGGGTTTAGATTTTAAGGCTCGTCGTTTAGAGTTTAGAGTTTTGGGTTTAATTTTTAGGATTACGCTTATTTATGGTTTACAGATCATTTTATGTGTTTAGGGTTTATGGTTTTGAATTTTGGGTTTAGTGTTTAAAGAACAATGTTTAGGGTTTAGGCTTTAGGCTTTAGTACTTATGGATTAAGGTTTAGTTTTTAGGGTTTAGGGATCAAGGTTTAGGGTTTAGATTAAGGGCTTAGGGCTTAGGGTTTTGGATTTAGCATTTATGGCTAGTGGTTTAGGTTGAGGCAAGAGTTTAGGGTTTATGGTTTCAAGTTTATGCTTTTGGAATTAGAGTTTATCGTTTAGGGTTTAGGTTTTAGGGTTTAGGGTTTTGTGTTTAGGGTTTAATTCCCTTGGTTTAAGGTTAAGGTTTAGGACTAAGGTTTTAGGGTTTAGGCTTTAGGATTTAATATTTAGGTTTAGGGATCAGGGTTTAGGGTTTAGGTTTTATGGCTCATTATTTAGGGTTTAGGGATCAAGGTATATGGTTTTAGGGTTTAAGGTTTATGGTTTAGGGTTGCATGGTTTATGGTTTATGGTTTAGCGCTAAGGGTTTAGCATTTAAGGTTTTGGGGTTTAGGCTTTAGGGCGTAGGCCTCGGTGTTCGGGGTTTAGGATATAGGGTTTAAGGTTTAGGGATCATGGTTTTAGGTTTAAGGTTTAGGGCTATTGGTTTTAGGTTTAAGGTTTAGGGCTCAAGATTTAGTGTTTAAGGTTTAGGTTTTATGGTTTAGTGTTAAGATTTTATGGTTTAGGGTTTAAGACTCATGGTTTAGGTTTTAGTCTTTAGTGGTTAGGGCTTATGTCTTAGGGTTTAGTGTTTAGGTTTGGGCTTAGGGTTTATTATTTAGGTTTAGGTCTCGTGGTTTAGGGTTTATAGTTTAGGGCTAAGGCTTTATGGTTTACGATTTACAATTTAAAGTTTAGGGTTTAGGTTTAGGTGTTTAGGGTTTAGGTTTAGGGCTAAGGGTTTACATTTCATTATTTATGGTTCAAGGTGTAGGGTATAGGGACTGTGGGTTTAAGTTTTATGGTTTAGGGATCATGTTTTTGGATTTAGGTTAAGGGATAAGATTTTACGCTTTAGGGTTTAGTGGGTTTATAGTTTAGGGCTCAAGGTTTATGGTTTAGGTTAGGGGTTTTAGATTTATGGTTTAGGGCTATGGATTTACCATTTAGGGATCAAGGTTTAATGTTTTGGGTATAGTGTTTAGCTACTAGTGTTTAGTGATCATGATATAGGGTTTAGGATTATGGTTTTAGGGTTTAGTGCTTAGCCTTAAGGGTTAAGGGTTTAGGGTTTAATGGGTTTAGGGATCATGATTTAGGGATCACGGTTTATGGTTTAGGTTTATGGATCATGGTTTAGGGTTTAGGGTTTAGGATAAGTGTTTATGGTTTCGGTTTTAGGGTTTAGTCTATATGGTTTATGATTTAGGGTTTGGGGCTAGTTGTTTATGGTTTAGGGCTCGTGGGTTTAGCATTTAACATTTAGGGTTTGAGGTTTAGGGATTATGGTTTAGGGTTTAGGGTTTAGGGTTTAGGGTTTAGGGATCATGGTTTAGGGTTTACATTTTAGTGTTTAGGGTTTTAGGTTTAGAGATAAGAGTTTAGGGCCTAGGTTTTAGGATGTCCAAACCCAGGGGTTAAGGGTTTAGGGATTAAGGCCCAGGCTTTTGGGTTTGGGCCTGGCCTTAGGGCCTGGCCTGGGCCTTGGGGCCTTGGGCCTAGGGCCTATGGCCCAGGTTAAGGGATCATTGTTTAGGGCCTATGGTTAGGATGTTTAGGCCTTTACACTGTTTATGGCCTAGGCCTTTAGGGCCTAGGATTTAGTGTTATGGTGCCTAAATTTTAGGCCTTTAGGGCCTAGTGTTTAGGGTTTATGGCCCGGCCTTTAAGGTTTAGGATTTTACGCCAGGGGGGGTTAAGGGTTTAGAGTTTATGGTTTAGGGTTTAGGTTAAGGTTTATTATTTAGGTTTATGGTGTAGGGTGTAGGGTTTTGGTATTGGTTTTATTATTTAGGGATAAGAATTTAGGGTTTAGGATTTAGGTTTTAAGGGGTTTATGGTTTAGGCTTTAGGACCTTAGGATTAGGGTTTAGTGTTTAGAGTTAGGGTTAAGGGTTTAGGGTTTAGGGTTTTAAAATTTAGGGTTTAGGATTTAGAGTTTAGGGTTTAGGGTTTAGATTTTATGGCTCATGGTTTAGATTTTAGGCTTTTGGGTTTAGGTTTCAGGACTTATTGTTTAGGGTTTAGGGATCATTTTTAGTGTTTAGGTTTAGGTTTCAAATTTAGGTTTAGTGTTTAGAGTAAAATGTTTAGGGTTTAGGGTTTAGGCTTTAGCACTTATGGGTTAAGGTTTAGTGTTTATGGTATAAGGATCAAGGTTTAGTGTTTAGGTTTAGGGATTAGGGATTAGGGTTTATTGTTTATGGTTTATGGCTAGGGGTGTTAGGGTTAAGAGCTACGGGTTTAGGGTTTATGGTTTCAGGTTGTGTGCTTTTGGAATTAGAGTTTATGGTTTAGGTTTTAGGGTTTAGGTTTAATTCTCATGGTTTAAGGCTAAGGGTTCAAGAGTAAGGGGTTAGGGTTTAATATTTAGGGTTTAGGGATCATGGTTTAGGTTTTATGGCTCATTGTTTAGGGTTTAGGGATTAGGGTATATGGTTTTAGGGTTTAGGGTTTATGGTTTAGGTTTAAGGGTTTAGGGTTTAAGGGGTTTAGGCTTTAGTGGGTAGGCCTCGGGGTTTAGGGTTTAGGATTTATGGTTTACATTTTAGGGCTCATGGTTTTAGGTTTAGGGTTCCAAGCCTCGAGTTTAGTGTTTAGGTTTAATTCCCATGGTTTAAGGTTAAGGGTTTAGGTCTAAGGGTTTAGGGTTTAGGGTTTAAGATTTAGGGTTAGGGTTTAGGTTTTATGGCTGATTGTTTAGGGTTTAGGGATTAGGGTATATGGTTTTAGGGTTTAGGTTTTATGGTTTAAGGTTTATGGTTTAGGGCTAAGGGTTTAGGCTTTAGGGGTTTAGGCTTTAGTGGTAGGCCTCGTGGTTTAGGGTTTAGGATTTATTGTTTATGGTTTAGGGCTCATGGTTTTATGGTTTAGGGTTTAAGTATTAGGGTTTAGGGTTTAGGGTTTAGGGCTCAAGGAGTAAGGTTTAGGGTTAGGGTTTAGGATTTAGGGTTTAGGGCTATGGATTTACCGTTTAGGGATCAAGGTTTAATTTTTGGGTTTAGGGTTTAGGTATTAGTGTTTAGGGTTTAGGGGTTAAGGATTTAGGTGGTAGGCCTCAAGGTTTAAGGATTAGGATTTATGGTTTAATGTTTAGGGCTCATGGTTTTTTAGGTTTAGGGTTTAGGCCTCGGGGTTTAGTGTTTAAGGTTTAGGTTTCATGGTTTAGTGTTAAGGTTTTAGGGTTTAGGTTTTATTGTTTAGAGTTTAAGGCTCCTGGTTTAGGTTTTAGGCTTTAGTTGTTAAGGCTTATGTGTTAGGGTTTAGTGTTTAGGGTTTAGGGCTTAGGGTGTATGATTTAGGTTTAGGGCTCGGGGTTTAGGGTTTACATTTAGGGCTAAAGCTTTATGGTTTATGATTTATCACTTACAATTTAATGTTTAGGGTTTACGTGTAGGTGTTTATGATTTAGGGTTTGTGGCTAAGGGTTTTGGTTTAACTATTTATCGTTCAAGATCTAGGGTTTAGGGATCATGGTTTAGGATTTAGGGTTAAGGGATAATATTTTAGGGTTTAGGTTAGGGAGTATGGATTTAGGGTTTAGGGCTATGGATTTACCATTTAGGGATCAAGGTTTAATGTTTTGGGTTTAGGGTTTAGGTATTAGTGTTTATGGATCATGGTATAGGGTTTACAGCTAATGTTGCAGGGTTTAGGGCTTATCCTAAAGGGGTTAAGGGTTTAGGGTTTAAGGGGTTTACAATTTAAGGTTTAGGGTTTAGTGTTTAGGGTTTATTATTTAGGGTATTTCTTTAGGGTTCAATATTTAGTTTTTAGGATTAATGGTTTAGGGTTTAGCATTTATTGGGTTTACAGGTTTAGGTTAAAGGGTTTAGGTTTTAGGGTTTAGTATTTAAGGCTTAGAACTTATAGTTTAGGGTTTAGGATTTAGTGCTCAGGGTTTAGGGATTAAGGCTCAGGGTTTTGGGTTTAGTGCTAAGGGTTAAGTTTTTATGGTTTAGAGTTTAGGTATTAGTGTTTAGGGTTTAGAACTAGGGTTCAAGGCTAAATGTATAATGTTTATGGTTTACTGGTTTAGGGTTTAGAGTTAATTTTTTAGAGTTTAGGGATTATGGTATTAGCATTTAGGGTTTAGGGTTTAGAGTTTAGGTATTAGCATTTAGGGTTTAGGGTTTAGGGCTAATGGTTTATCATTTTAGGTTTAGGGTTTAATCTTTAGGGTTTAGGGTTTAATGTTTAAAGTTTATGGTTGAGGTTTAGGGATTATGGTTTACGGTTTACGGATCGGGGTTTACGGTTGAGGGTTTAGGTTTTAAGGTTTAGGGATCAGGGTTTAGGGTTTATATTTTAGTGTTTATGGTTTTAGGTTTAGAGCTAAGGGTTTAGGGTTTGGGTTTTAGGGTGTTCATAGTTTAGGGTTTAACATTTAGGGTTATGGGATCATGGTTTAGGGTTTTAGGTTTACGGTTTAGGATTTAATGCTCATGGTTTAGGGTTTATGGATTAGGGCTAAGGGATCATAGTTTAGGGTTTATGGTTTAGGGCTAAGGGTTTGGGGTTTAGGGGTTTAGGCTTTGTGGTTGAGGACTCAAGGTTTAGGGTTTAGGATTTAGGATCTAAGGTTTACGGCTCATGGTTTTATGTTTAGGGTTTAGGCCTCAAGGTTTAGTGTGTAAGGTTTAGGTTTTATGGTTTAGGGTTTAGTGCTTCAGTGTGTTTAGGGTTTAGGGTTTAGTGCTCATGTTTAAGGTTTAGGGTTTAGGGCTCGTGGATTGAGAGATATGGGTTTATGGCTTAAAGTTTTGGGTTAAGTGGTTATGGTTTAATGTTTAGTGTTGTGGTTTTTAGGGTGTATGGTTTAGGGATAAGGGTTTAGGGTTTAGGGTTTCGGGGTTTAGGCTTTAGGGTTGAGGTCTTAGGGTTTAGGGTTTAGGGTTTAGGATTTAGGGTTTAAGGTATAGGGCTCATGGTTTTATGTTTAGGGTTTAGGCCTTAGTGTTTAGTGTTTAAGGTTTAGGTTTTATTGTTTAGTGTTTAGGTTATAGGGTTTAATTTTTATGGTTTAGGGTTTAAGGCTCATGGTTTAGGTTTTATGGTTTAGGGCTTATCATTTAGGTTTAGGGCTCAGCGTTTAGGGTTTACTATATAGGAATAAGGCTTTAGAGTTTATGATTTACGATTTATAGTTTAAAGTTTGGGGTTTGGGGTTTAGGGTTTAGTGGTTTACATTTTAGGGTTTACGATCATGGTATAAGGTTTACAGTTTAGATTTTAGGGCTCGGTGTTTAGAGTTTAGGAATTAGGGCTAAATTTTTAGTGTTTGCAATTTACGGTTTATGGTTTAGGGCTTATTTTAGAGTTTAGGTCTTAGGATTTATGGTTTAGGGTGTAGGGCTCATGGTTCTGGTTTTAGGGTTTAGGGATCATAGTTTAGGGCTTAGTGTCTAGGGCTAAGGCTTTAAAGTTTGAGGTTTAGGGTTTAATCTTTAGGGTTTATGGTTTAGGGTTTTGGGCTGGGGTTTAGGATTTATGGTTTATTGTTTAACTTTTAGGGTTTGAGGCTTAGGGATTATGGTTTAAGATTTAGGGATTAGGGATTAGGGTTTAGGGTTTAGGTTTCAAGGTTTAGGGATCAGGGTTTATGGTTTATGTTTTAATGTTTAGGGTTTTAGGATTAGAGCTAAGGGTTTATGGTTTCAATTTTAGGTTGTTCATGGTTTAGAGTTCATGGCTCGTGGTCTAGGTTTTAAGGATTTGGGTTTTGGGTTTTGGGTTTAGGGTTTAGGATTTAATGCTCATGGTTTAGGTTTATGGGTTGGGGTTAAGGGATCATAGTTAAGGGTTCATAGTTTAGGGCTAAATGTTTAGGGTTAAGGGTTTAGGATCATTAGGTTTTATAGTTTATGGTTTAGGTTTGGTGTTTAAATTTTAGCGTTTAGTGTTTAGTGTTTAGGGTTTAGGGTTTTGGCTCACGGTTTAGGTTTAGGGTTTTACGCCAGGATTTTAAGGTTAAGGGTTTAGATTATACGGTTTAAGGCTCATGGTTTAGGCTTTAGGGTTAGTGTTTATGATTAAGGGTTTAGGATTTACTTTACGGTTTAGGCCTTAGGGTTTAGGGTTTTTGGTTTTGGGTTTTGAGTATTGGGTTTCTTATTTAGGGCTAAGCTTTTAGGGTTTAGTATTTAAAATTTATGTGGTTTATGGTTTAGGGATTATGTTTTAGGACCCATATGTTTAGGGTTTAGTGTTTAAGGTTAGGGCTAAGGGTTTAGGGTTTATGGTTTTAGAAGTTTAGGGTTTAGGGTTTTAGAAATTGGGGTTTAGGGTTTAGAATTTAGGGTTCATGGTTTAAAGTTTAGGGTTTTGGGTTTTATTTTTAGGATTACAGGTTTAGGGTTTACTGATCATTGTTTAGTGTTTAGGGTTTAGGGTTTTGGATTTTGGTTTAGTGTTTAAAGAACAATGTTTAGGGTTTAGGCTTTAGGATTTAGCGCTTATGGATTAAGGTTTAGTTTTTAGGGTTTAGGGATCAAGGTTTAGTTAGGGTTTATGTTTAAGGCTTAGGGCTTAGGCTTTAGGATTTAGGAGTTTATGGCTAGGTGTTTAGGGTTCAGGATATGGGTTTAGGATTTATGGTTTGTGTTTTATGCTTTTGGAATTAGAGTTTATGGTTTATGGTTTAGGTTTTAGGGTTTAGGGTTTTTGTTTAGGTTTAATTCCCTGGTTTAAGGTAAAGGGTTTAGGACCAAGGGTTTAGGATTTAATATTTAGGGTTTAGGGATCACGGTTTAGGGTTTAGGTTTTATGGCTCATTGTTTAGGATTTAGGGATCGGGGTATATGGTTTACGTTTTATGGTTTAGGGTTGTGGGTTTAGGGTTTATGGTATAGGGCTAAGGGTTTGGGGTTTAGGATTTTGGGGTTTAGGCTTTAGGGGTAGGCCTCAAGGTTTAGGGCTCATGGTTTTAGGTTTAAGCTTTAGGGCTCATGGTTTTAGGTTTAAGGTTTAGGGCTCGGGATTTAGTGTTTAAGGTTTAGGTTTTATGGTTTAGTGTTAAGATTTTATTGTTTAGGTTTTATGGTTTAGGGTTTAAGGCTCATGGTTTAGGATTTCAGCTTTAGTGGTTAGGGATTATGAGTTAGGGTTTAGTGTTTAGGGTTTAGGGCTTAGGGTTTACGGTTTACGGTTTAGGGCTAAGGCTTCACGATTTATTATTTACAATTTAAATTTTAGGGTTTAGGTTTATGTGTTTAGGGATTAGGGTTTAGGGCTAAGGGTTTAGGTTTTAGTATTTTGGTATTAAGGTGTAGGGTTTAGGGATCAAGGTTTAAGTTTTAGGTTTAGGATCGGGGTTTAGGATTTAGGATTAAGGGATAAGATTTTAGGGTTTAGGGTTTAGTGGGTTCATAGTTTAGGGTTTAGGGTTTAGGGCTCAAAGTTTATGGTTTACGGTTAGGGGTTTTAGATTTAGGGTTTAAGGCTATGGATTTACAATTTAGGGATCAATGTTTAATGTTTTGGGTTTAGGTTTTAGGTATTAGTGTTTAGGGATCATGATATAGGGTTTAGGGCTAAGAGATCATGGTTTACGATTTACAGGTTTATGGATCATGGTTTAGGCTTTAGGCTTTAGGGCTAAGGGTTTATGGTTTTAGGTTTAGGGTTTAGTCTTTAGGGTTTACGATTTAAGTTTTGGGGCTAGTGGTTTATGGTTTAGGGTTGTGGGTTTAGTGTTTAATGTTTAGGGTTTGAGATTTAGGGATTATGATTTCAGATTTAGGGATCCGGATTTAGGGTTTAGGATTTAGGTTTGAGGGCTTAGGGTTTAGGGTTTATGTTTTAGTGTTTAGGGTTTTAGGTTTAGAGATAAGGGTTTAGGGTTTAGGTTTTACGTTGTTCACAATTTAGGGTTTAGGGTTTAGGGTTAAGGTTTAGGGTTTAAGGTTTGGGTTTTAGGCCTAAGGTTTAGGGTTTTGGGTTTAGGGTTTAGGATTTAATTCTCATGGTTTAGGGTTTAGGGTTTAGGGTTAAGGGATCATTGTTTAGGGTTTAAGCTTAGGATCTTTATGTTTTAGGGTTTATGGTTTAGGTTTTAGGGTTTAGGGTTTGGTGTTTAAATTTTAGGGTTTAGGGTTTAGTGTCTAGGGTTTAGGGTTTATGGCTCATGGTTTAAGGTTTGATTTTACGCTAGGGTTTAAGGTTAAAGGTTTAGAGTTTATGGTTTAGGGCTCATGGTTTAGGGTTTAGGGTTAGTGTTTATGATTTAGATTTTAGGGTTTATGGTTTAGGGTTTTGGGTATTGGTTTTATTATTTAGTGCTAAGAATTTAGGTTTTAGGATTTATGATTTATGGGGTTTATAGTTTAGGGTTTAGGACCGTAGGTTTAGGGTTTAGTGTTTAGAGTTAGGGTTAAGGGTTTAGGATTTAAGGTTTTACATGTTGACGGTTTAGGATTTAGGGTTTAGGGATTATAATTTAGGGCTTAAGGTTTAGAGTTTAGGGTTTGGGTTTAGGTTTTAGGGCTTATAGTTTAGGGTTTAGGAATCAATGTTTAGTGTTTAGGGTTTAGGGTTTGAATTTAGGGTTTATTGTTTAGAGCACAATGTTTACGGTTTAGACTTTAGGCTTTAGCACTTATGGGTTAAGGTTTAGTGTTTTGGATATAGGGATCAAGGTTTAGGGTTTAGGGATTAGGGATTAAGGTTATGGTTAGGGGTGTAGGGTTAAGGGCTACGAGTTTAGGGTTTATGGTTTTAGGTTTTATGCTTTAGGAATTAGAGTTTATGGTTTATGGTTTAGGTTTTAGGTTTTAGGGTTTAGGTTTAGGGTTTAATTCCCATGGTTTAAGGTTAAGGGTTTAGGACTAAGTGTTTAGGGTTTAGGGTTTAAGATTTAGGGTTTAGTGATCATGGTTTAGGGTTTAGTGATCAATGTATATGGTTTTAGGGTTTAGGGTTTATGGTTTAGGGCTAAGGGTTTAGTGTTTAGGGTTTAGGGGTTTAGGCTTTAGTGGGTAGGTCTCAAGGTTTAGGTTTTAGGATTTACGGTTTACGGTTTAGGGCTCATGATTTTAGCTTTAGGGTTTAGGCCTCGGGGTTTAGTTTTTAAGGTTTAGGTTTTAGGTTTAGTGTTAAGGTTTTAGGGTTTACGGTTTAAGGCTCATGGTTTAGGTTTTAGGCTTTAGTTTTTAAGGCTTATCTGTTAGGGTTTAGTGTTTAGGGTTTAGTGCTCAGTGGTTTATGATTTAGGTTTAGGGCTCATGGTTTAGGGTTTACGGTTTAGGGCTAAGGATTTACGGTTTATGATTTACGATTTACAATGTAAAGTTTTAGGGTTTAGGTTTAGGTGTTTAGGGTTTAGGGTTTAGGGATCGGGGTTTAGAATTTACGATTAACGGATAATATTTTTGGGTTTAGGTTTAGTGGGTTTATAGTTTAGGGTTTAGTTTTTATGGTTTAGGGTTTAAGAATTAGGGTTTAGGGTTTAGGGATCAAGGTGTATGGATTAGGGTTAGGGGTTTAGGATTTAGGGTTTAGGGCTATAGATTTACCATTTAGGGATCAAGGTTTAATTTTTTTGGGTTTAGCGTTTAGGTATTAGTGTTTAGGGTTTAGGCCTCGGGGTTTAGGTTTTATTGTTTAGGGTTTAAGGCTCATGGTTTAGGTTTTAGGCTTTAGTTGTTAAGTCTTATGTGTTAGGGTTTAGTGTTTAGGGTTTAGGGCTCGGGGTGTATGATTTAGGTTTAGGGGTCGGGGTTTAGGGTTTACTGGTTAAGGGATAAGGCTTTTACTACGGTTTTATATATGATTTATAGTTTAAAGTTTAGCATTTAGGATTAGGTGTTTATGGTTTAGGGTTTATGGCTAAGGGTTTAGGTTTAAGTATTTATGGTTCAAGGTCTAAGTATTTAGGGTTTAGGGTTTAAGTATTAGGGTTTAGGTTTAGGGTTTAAGGCTCAAGGGTTAAGGGATCATAGTTTAGGGTTTATATTTTAGGGCTAAACGTTTAAGCTTAATGGTTTATGATATTCGGTTTTAGAGTTTATGGTTTAGGTTTGGTTTTTAACTTTTAGGTTTTAGTGTTTAGGGTTTAGGGTTTAGGGTTTAGGGTTTATGGCTCATGGTTTAAGGTTTAGGGTTTTACGCTAGGAGTTTAAGATTAATGGTTTAAATTATATAGTTTAGGGCTCATGGTTTAGGGTTTAGGGTTAGGGTTTATGATTTATGGTTTATGGTTTACGGTTTTAGTTTAGCGTTTAGGATTTTAGGTTTGGAGTATTGGGTTTCTTATTTAGGCCAAGCATTTAGGGTTTAGTATTTAGGATTTATGGGGTTTACGGTTTAGGGATTAGGGTTTAGGACTATAGGTTTAGGGTTTAGTTTTTAGGGTTAGGGCTAAGGATTTAGGATTTAGGGTTTTAGAAGTTTAGGGTTTAGGGTTTTAAAATTTTAGCGTTTAGGGTTTTAGGGATTGTAATTTAGGGTTTACTGGATCATTGTTTAGTGTTTAGGGTTTCAGGTTTAGGGTTTTAAAATTTGGGTTTAGTGTTTAAAGCACAATGTTTAGGGTTTAGGCTTTAGGCTTTAGAGCTTATAGTTTAAGGTTTAGTTTTTAGGGTTTAGGGATCAAGGTTTAGGGTTTAGGTTTAGGGATTAGGGCTTAGTGTTTATGATTTAGGGTTTATGGCTAGGTGTTTAGGGTTACGGGATATGGGTTTAGGGTTTATGGTTTCAGATTTTATGCTTTTCGAATTAGAATTTATGGTTTATGGTTTAGGTTTTAGGGTTTAGGGTTTTGTGTTTAGGGTGTAATTCCTGGTTTAAGGTTAAGGGTTTATGACCAAGGGTTTAGGTTTTTGATCATAGTTTAGGGTTTAGGTTTTATGGCTCATTGTTTAGGGTTTAGGGATCGGGTATATGGTTTTAGGTTTTCTAATTTAGAGTTGTGGGTGTAGGATTTATGGTATAGGGCTAAGGGTTTAGGGTTTAGGGTTTTGGGGTTTAGCCTTTTGGCGGTGAGGCCTCGGGTTTAGGGTTTAGGATTTATGGTTTAAGGTTTAGGGCTCATCGTTTAGGTTTAAGGTTTAGGGTTCATGGTTTTAGGTTTAAGGTTTAGGGCTCAAGATTTATTGTTTAAGGTTTAGGTTTTATGGTTGGGTATTAAGATTTTATGGTTTCGGGTTTAAGGCTCATGGTTTAGGTTTTAGGATTTAGTGGTTAGGGCTTATGTGTTAGGGTTTAGGGTTCATGGTTTATTATTTAGGTTTAGGGCTTAAGGTTTAGGGTTTACATTTTAGGGCTAAGGCTTTCTTTTGTTTATGATTTACAATTTAAAGTTTAGGGTTTAGGTTTAGGTGTTTAGGGTTTAGGGTTTAGGGCTAAGGGTTTAGGTTTTAGTATTTATATTTCAAGATGTAGGGTTTAGGGATCGGGGTTTAGGATTTAGGATTAAGGGATAAGATTTTAGGTTTTAGGGTTTAGTTTGTTTATAGTTTAGGTTTAGGGTTTAGGGCTCAAGGTTTATGGTTTAGGGTAAGAGGTTTTGGATTTAGCGTTTAGGGCTATGGATTTACCATTTAGGGATCAAGGTTTAATGTTTTGGGTTTAGGTTTTAGGTATTAGTGTTTAGGGATCATGATATAGGGTTTAGGGCTAAGGGATCACGGTTTATGCTTTAGGATTTATGGATGATGGTTTTGGGATTAGGGTTTAGGGCTAAGGGTTTATGGTTTCAGTTTAGGGTTTAGTCTTTAGAGTTTAGTGTTTAACGTTTAGGGTTTCAGGTTTAGGGATTATGGTTTAGGATTTAGGAATCGGGGTTTTGGGTTTAGGATTTAGGTTTTAGGGTTTAGGATCGGTGTTTAGGGTTTACGTTTTACCCGTTTAGGGTTTTAGGTTTAGAGATAAAGGTTTAGGGTTTAGGTTTTAGGGTGTTCATAGTTTAGGCTTTAGGATTTAGGGTTTAGGGTTTAAGATTAAGGGTTTTGGGGTTTGGGTTTTGGTTTTAGGGTTTAAGGTTTAGGGTTTTAGGTTTTGGTTTAGGGTTTAGGATTTAATTATCGGGGTTTAAGGTTTATGGTTATGATCTTTAGGTTTAGGGTTTATGGTTTAGGTTTTAGGGTTTAGGGTTAGGTTTTAGTGTTTAAATTTTAGGGTTTAGGGTTTAGTGTTTAGGGTTTAGGGTTTAGGGTTTCTTGCTCATGGTTTAACATTTAGGATTTTACACTAGGGCTTAAGGTTAAAGGTTTAGAGTTGACGGTTTAGGGCTCATGGTTTAGGCCTAGGCCAGTTAGGGTTAATGATTTAGGGTTTAGGCCTATGGTTTACGGTTTAGGGTTTAGGTATTGGTTTTATTATTTTAGGGCTAAGAATTTAGGGTTTAGGATTTAGGCTTTATGGGGGCCTTATAGTTTAGGCTCTTTACGGTTTAGGCCTTTAGGACCATAGGCCTAGGGTTTAGTGCCTTAGAGTTAGGGTTAGGGTTTAGGCTTTATGGTTTTGGAAGTTTAGGCCAGGGTTTAGCGTTTAGCATTTAGCGTTTAGGGTTTTAGAATTTAGGGCTTAGGGTTTAGAGTTTAGGGTTTTGGGTTTAGGTTTTAGGGCTTATAGTTTAGGGTTTAGGAATCAATGTTTAGTGTTTAGTGTTTAGTGTTTAGCGTTTCGAATTTAGGGTTTAGTGATTAGAGCACAATGTTTAGGGTTTAGGCTTTAAGCTTTAGCACTTATGGGTTAAGGTTTAGTTTTTAGGGTATAGGGATCAAGGTTTAGGGTTTAGGGATCAGGGTTTAGGGTTTAGGGTTATGGTTAGGGGTGTAGGGTTAAGGGCTATGGGTTTATGGTTTATGGTTTTAGGTTTTATGCTTTATGAATTAGAGTTTATGGTTTATGGTTTAGGTTTTAGGGTTTAGAGTTTAGTGTTTAGGTTTAATTCCCATGGTTTAAGGTTAATGGTTTAAGACTAAGGGTTTAGGGTTTAGGATTTAAGATTTAGGGTTTAGGGATCACGGTTTAGGGTT
Source organism: Taxus wallichiana var. yunnanensis (assembly GCA_018340775.1). Taxonomy (NCBI): domain Eukaryota; kingdom Viridiplantae; phylum Streptophyta; class Pinopsida; order Cupressales; family Taxaceae; genus Taxus; species Taxus wallichiana. Next base: position 360,196,676 of record CM031238.1, read on the forward strand.
TAGGGATCGGGGTATATGGTTTTAGGGTTTAGGGTTTATGGATTAGGTTTTATGGTTTAGGGCTAAGGGTTGAGGGATTAAGGTTTTAGGGGTTTAGGATTTAGTGGGTAGGCCTCGGGGTTTAGGGTTTAGGATTTATGGTTTACGGTTTATGGCTCATGGTTTTAGCTTTAGGGTTTAGGCCTTAGGGTTTAGTGTTTAAGGTTTAGGTTTTATGGTTTAGTGTTAAGGTTTTAGGGTTTAGGTTTTATGGTTTAGGGTTTAAGGCTCATGGTTTAGGTTTTAGGCTTTAGTTGTTAAGGCTTATGTGTTAGGGAATAGTGTTTAGGGTTTAGGGCTTAGGGTTTATGATTTAGGTTTAGGGCTCATGTTTTAGGGCTTATAGTTTAGGGCTAAGGCTTTATGGTTTACACTTTATGATTTCCAGTTTAAAGTTGAGGGTTTAGGTTTAGGTGTTTAGGGTTTAGGGTTTAGGGTTAAGGTTTCATTATTTATGGTTCAAGTTGTAGGGTTTAGGATCGGTGCTTAGGGTTTAGGGTTTAGGGATCGGGGTTTACAATTTACGCTTAAGGGATAATATTTTTGGGTTTAGGGTTTAGTGGGCTTATAGTTTAGGGTTTATATTTTATGGTTTAGGGTTTAGGGCTCAAGGTTTATGGTTTAGGGTTAGGGGTTTAGGATTTAGGGTTTAGGACTATAGATTTACCGTTTAGGGATGAAGGTTTAAATTTTTGGGTTTAGGTATTAGTGTTTAGGGTTTAGGGGGTTTAGGATTTATGGTCTAAGGTTTAGGGCTCATGGTTTTAGGTTTAGGGCTTAGGCCTCAGCTTTATTGTTTAAGGTTTAGGTTTTTAGGGTTTAGGGTTTAGGTTTTATTGTTTAGGGTTTAAGGCTCATGGTTTAGGTTTTAGGCTTTAGTTGTTAAATCTTATGTGTTAGGGTTTAGGGTTCATGGTGTATGATTTAGGTTTAGGACTTGAGGTTTAGGGTTTATGGTTTAGGGCTAAGGCTTTACGGTTTACGGTTTACGATTTATAGTTTAAAGTGTAGGGTTTGGGTTTAGGTGTTTATGGTTTAGGGTTTATGGTTAAGCATTTAGGTTTAAGTATTTATGTTTCAAGGTCTAATTATTTAGGGTTTAGGGTTTAAGTATTAGGGTTTAGGTTTTAGTGTTTAGGGCTCAATATTTAAGGGATCATAGTTTAGGTTTATATTTCAGGGCTAAATGTTTAGGGTTAAGGGTTTAGGATCTTTAGGTTTTAGAGTTTATGGTTTAGTTTTGGTGTTTAAATTTTAAGTTTTAGTGTTTAGGGTTTAGGGTTTATGGCTCACTGTTTAAGGTTTAGGGTTTTACGCTAGGAGTTTAAGGTTAAGGGTTTAGATTATATGGTTTAGGGCTCATGGTTTAGGGTTTAGGGTTAGAGTTTATGATTTAGGGTTTAAGGTTTACAATTTATGGTTTAGGGTTTTGAGTATTGGGTTTCTTATTTAGCACTAAGCATTTAGGGTTTAGGACTATAGGTTTAGGGTTTTATAAGTTTAGGATTTAGGGTTTATGGTTTAGGGTTTGGGGTTTAAACTTTTTAGGGTTTTGGTTTAGGTATTAGGGATTACAGTTTAGGGTTTACATGATCATTGTTTAGTGTTTAGGATTTAGGGTTTTGAATTTTGGGTTTAGTGTTTAAAGCACAATGTTTAGGGTTTAGGCTTTAGGCTTTAGTGCTTATGGATTAAGGTTTAGTTTTAGGATTTAGGGATCAAGGTTTAAGGTTTACATTTAGGGCTTAGGGCTTAGGGTTTAGGATTTAGGGTTTATGGCTAGGGGTTTAGGGTTCCAGGGGATATTAGCTTAGGGTTTATGGTTTCAGGTTTTATGATTTTAGAATTAGAGTTTATGGTTTAGGGTTTGGGTTTTGGGGTTTTGTGTTTAGGGTTTAATTCCCTTGGTTTAAGGTTAAGGGTTTAGGACTAAGGGTTTAGTGTTTAGGGTTTAGGCTTTAATATTTAGGGTTTAGGGATCATGATTTAGGGTTTAGATTTTATGGCTCATTGTTTAGGGTTTAGGGATCAGGTTATATGTTTTTAGGGTTTAGGGTTTAGGGTTATGGGTTTACGATTTATGGTTTAGGGCTAAGGTTTTAGGGTTTAGGGTTTTATGGGTTTAGGCTTTAGGGGTAGGCCTCGGGATTTAGGGTTTAAGATTTAGGGCTCATGGTTTTAGGTTTAAGGTTAGGGCTCTTGGTTTTAGGTTTAACGTTTAGGGCTCGTGGATTTAGTGTTTAAGATTTATCTTTTATCATTTAGTGTTAAGATTTTATGTTTAAGGTTTTCTAGTTTAGGGTTTAAGGCTTATGGTTTAGGTTTTAGGATTTCATGGTTAGGGCTTATGTGTTATGGTTTAGTGTTTAGGGTTTAGGGCTCATGGTTTATTATTTAGGTTTAGGGCTCGGGGTTTAGGGTTTACGGTTTAGGGTTAAGGATTTATGGTTTACGATTTATAATTTAAAGTTTAGGGTTTAGGTTTAGGTGTTTATGGTTTAGGGGTAAGGGTTCAGGTTTTAGTATTTATGGTTCAAGGTTTATGGTTAAAGGTTTAGGGTTTAGGGATCGGGGTTTAGGATTTAGGGTTAAAGGTTAAGATTTGAGGTTTAGGGTTTAGTGGGTTTATAGTTTAGGGTTTAGGGCTCAAGGTTTATGGTTTAGGGTTAGGGGTTTTCGATTTAGGGTTTAGGGCTATGGATTTACCATGTAGGGATCAAGATTTAATGTTTTGGGTTTAGGGTTTAGGTGTTAGTGTTTAGGGATCATGATATAGGGTTTATGGCTAAGGTTTTCGGGTTTAGTGCTTAGCCTTAAGGGTTAAGGGTTAAGGGTTCGGGTTCGGGGTTTAAGGGGTTTAGGGATCATGGTTTAGGTATCATGGTTTACGGTTTAGGGTTTATGGATCATGGTTTAGGGTTTAGGGTTTAGGGCTAAGGGTTTATGGTTTTGGGTTTAGGGTTTACGATTTAGGTTTTGGGGCTAGTGGTTTATGGTTTAGGGATCATGGTTTAGTGTTTAATGTTTAGGGTTTGAGATTTATGGGTTATGGTTTAGGATTTAGGGATTAGGGATTAGGGTTTAGGTTTCAGGGTTTAGGGATCGGGGTTTAGGGTTTATATTTTAGTGTTTAGGGTTTAGGTTTAGAGATAAGGGTTTAGGGTTTAGGTTTTAGAGTGTTTGCAGGTTTAGGGTTTAAGGTTTAGGATTTTGGGTTTTGGGTTTTTGTCTTAGGGTTTTAGAATTTGGGTTTAGGGTTTAGGGTTTAATGCTCATGGTTTAGGGTTTATGGTTTAGCGTTAAGGATCAAAGTGTTAATGGTTTATGGTTAGAATATTTAGGTTTTAGGCTTTATGGTTTAGGTTTTAAGGTTTAGGGTTTGTTGTTTAAATTTTAGGATTTAGGGTTTAGTGTTCGGGGTTTAGGGTTTATGGCTCATGGTTTAAGGTTTAGGATTTTACGCTAGGGGTTTAAGGTTAAGGGTTTAGAGTTTACAGTTTAGGGCTCATGGTTTAGGGTTTAGGGTTAGGGTTTATGATTTAGGGTTTTGGGTTAGGGTTTAGGGTTTAGGGTTTTGGGTATTGGTTTTATTATCTCGGGCTAAGAATTTAGGGTTTAGGATTTAGGCTTTATGTGGTTTGATTTTAGGCTTTATGGTTTAGGGTTTAGGATTATAGGTTTAGGGTTTAGTGTTTAGAGTAAAAGTTAAGGGTTTAGGGTTTTGGAAGTTTAGGGTTTAGGGTTTAGCATTTAGGGTTTAGGCCATAGAATTTAGGGCTTAGGGTTTAGATTTTTGGTTTTGGGTTTAGGTTATAGGGCTTATAGTTTAGGGTTTAGGGTTTGAATTTAGGGTTTAGTATTTAGATCATTATTTTTAGGGTTTAGGCTTTAAGCTTTAATGCTTATGGGTTAAGGTTTAGTGTTTAAGGTATAGGAACAAGGTTTAGGGTTTAGGTTTAGGGATTAGGGATTAGGGTTTAGGGTTTAGGGTTTATGGCTAGGGGTGTAGGGTTAAGGGCTACGGGTTTAGGGTTTATGGTTTTAGGTTTTATGCTTTAGGAATTAGAGTTTACGGTTTATTGTTTAGGTTTTGGGGTTTAGTGTTTAGAGTTTAGGGTTTAATTCCCATGGTTTAAGGTTAAGGCTTTAGGACTAAGGGTTTAGGGTTTAGGGTTTAAGATCGGGGTATATAATTTTAGGTTTAGGGTTAATACATTAGGGTTTATGGTTTAGGGATAAGGGTTTAGGGTTTAGCATTTAGGGGATTTAGGATTTAGTGGGTAGGCCTCGGGATCTAGGGTTTAGGATTTATGGTTTATGGTTTAGGGCTCATGGTTTTAGCTTTAGGGTTTAGGCCTCAAGGTTTAGTGTTTAAGCTTTAGGTTTTATGGTTTAGTGTTAAGGTTTTAGGGTTTAGGTTTTATGGTTTAGGGTTTAATTCTCATGGTTTAGGTTTTGGATTTAGTTTTAAAGCTTATATGTTAGGGTTTAGTGTTTAGGGTTTAGGGCTCGGGGTTTATGATTTAGGTTTAGTGCTCATGGTTTAGGGTTTACGGTTTAGGGCTAAGGATTTATGGTTTACGATTTATGATTTACAATTTAAAGTCTAGGGTTTAGGTTTAGGTGTTTAGGGTTTAGGGTTTAGTTATAAGGGTTTAGGTTTCATTATTTATGGTTTAGAGTGCAGGGTTTAGGGTTTAGGGTTTAGGGATCGGGGTTTAGAATTTATGATTAAGGGATAATATTTAAGGGTTTAGGGTTTAGTGGGTTTATAGTTTAAGGTTTTATTTTTTATGGTTTAGGTTTTAAGTATTATGGTTGTTTAGGGTTTAGGGTTTAGGGCTCAAGGTTTATGGTTTAGGGTTAGGGGTTTAGGATTTATCGTTTAGGGATCAAGGTTTAATATTTTGGGTTTAGGGTTTAGGTATTAGTGTTTAGGGTTTAGGGGTTTAGGCTTTAGGTGGTAGGCCTCAAGGTTTAGGGTTTAGGATTTATGGTTTAAGGTTTAGGGCTCATGGTTTTAGGTTTAGGGTTTAGGCCTCAGCGTTTAGTGTTTAACTTTTAGGTTTTATGGTTTAGTGTTAAGGTTTTAGGGTTTAGGTTTTATTGTTTAGGGTTTAAGGCTCGCGGTTTAGGTTTTAGGCTTTAGTTGTTAAGGCCCATGTTTTAGGGTTTATTATTTAGGGCTTAGGGCTTAGGGTGTATGATTTGGGTTTAGGGGTCGTGGTTTAGGGTTTATGGTTTAGGGGCTAAGGCTTTACGGTTTACGATTTACGATTTACGCTTCAAGTTCAAGGTTTAGGTTTAGGTGTTTATGGTTTAGGGTTTATGGCTAAGGGTTTAGGTTTAAGTATTTATGGTTCAAGGTCCTAGTATTTAGGGTTTAGGGTTTAAGTATTAGGGTTTACGGTTTAGGGTTTAGGGTTTAGGGCTCAAAGGTTAAGGGATCATAATTTAGGATTTATAGTTCAACGCTAAATGTTTAGTGTTAAGGGTTTAGGATCTTTAGGTTTTAGAGTTTATGGTTTAGGTTTGGTGTTTAACTTTTAGGGTTTAGTGTTTAGGGTTTATGGCTCACGGTTTAAGGTTTAGGGTTTTACACTAGGAGTTTAAGGTTAAAGGTTTAGATTATATGGTTTAGGGCTCATGGTTTAGGGTTTAGGGTTTTGGTTTATTGTTTAGGGTTTACGGTTTATGGTTTAGGGTTTAGGGTTTAGGTTTTTGGGTTTTGAGTATTGGGTTTCTTATTTAGGGCTAAGCATTTAGGGTTTAGTATTTAGGCTTTATGGGGTTTATAGTTTAGGGTTTAGGGTTTAGGTTTAGGCCCAGGACTATAGGTTTAAGGTTTAGTGTTTAGGGTTAGGGCCAAGGGTTTTGGGTTTAGGGTTTTATAAGTTTAGGGTTTAGGGTTTAGGGTTTGGGTTTAAAGTTTAGGGTTTTTGGTTTAGGTTTTAGGGATTACTGAGTTTAGGGTTTATGGATCATTGTTTAGTGTTTAGGGTTTAGGGTTTAAAATTTTGGGTTTAGTGTTTAAAGCATAATTTTTAGGGTTTATACTTTAGGCTTTAGCGCTTATGAATTAAGGTTTAGTATTTAGGGTTTAGGTATCAAAGTTTAGGGTTTAGATTTAGGGCTTAGGGCTTAGGGTTTAGGATTTAGGGTTTGTGGCTAGGGGTTTAGGGTTCAAGGATATGGGTTTAGGGTTTATGGTTCAAGGTTTTATGCTTTTGGAATTAGAGTTTATGGTTTAGGGTTTAGGTTTTAGGGTTTATGGTTTTTTTAGGGTTTAATTCCCATGGTTTAAGGATAAGTTTTTAGAACTAAGGGTTTATGGTTTAGGATTTTGGCTTTAATATTTAGGGTTTAGGGATCACAATTTAGGGTTTAGGTTTTATGGTTCAGTGGTTAGGGTTTAGGGATTAGGGTATATAGTTTTAGGGTTTATGGTTTAGGATTGTCGGTTTAGGATTTATGGTTTATACATAAGGGTTTAGGGTGTAAGGTTTTGGGGTTTAGGCTTTAGGGGTAGGCCTCGGTGTTTAGGGTTTAGGATATAGGGTTTAAGGATTTGAGCTCATGGTTTTAGGTTTAAGGTTTAGGGCTCATGGTTTTAAGTTTAAGGTTTAGGGCTCGGGATTTAGTGTTTAAGGTTTACGTTTTATCGTTTATTTTTAGATTTTATTGTTTAGATTTTATGGTTTAGGGTTTAAGGCTCATGGTTTAGGTTTTAGGCTTTAGTGGTTAGGGCTTATGTGTTAGGTTTAGTGTTTAGGGTTTAGGTCTCATGGTTTATTATGTAGGTTTAGGGCTCATGGTTTAGTTTTTTACGGTTTAGGGCTAAGGATTTACAGGTTTACGATTTACAATTTAAAGTTTAGGGTTTAGGTCTAGGTGTTTAGGGTTTAGGGTTTAGGTTTTAGTATTTATGGTTCAAGGTGTAGGGTTTAGGGATCATGGTTTAAGTTTAAGGGTTTAAGGTTTATGGTTTAGGGCTCAAGGTTTATGGTTTAGGGTTATGGGTTTTGGATTAAGCGTTTAGGGCTATGGATTTAGCATTTAGGGATCAACGTTTAATGTTTTGGGTTTAGGGTTTAGGTATTAGTGTTTAGGGATCATGATATAGGGTTTATGGCTAAGGCTTTCAGGTTTATTGCTTAGCCTTAAGGGTTATGGATTTAGGGTTTAATGGTTTTAGGGATCACAATTTATGGTTTAGGGTTTACAGATCATGGTTTAGGGTTTATGGTTTAGGGCTAAGGGTTTATGGTTTTAGGTTTAGGATTTAGTCTTTAGGGTTTATGATTTAGGGTTTGGGGCTAGTGGTTTATGGTTTAGGGATCAGGATTTAGTGTTTAACATTTAGGGTTTGAGGTTTAGGGATTATGGTTTAGGATTTAGGGATCTAGGTTTAGGGTTTAGGTTTTAGGGTTTAGGGTTTACGTTTTAGTGTTTAAGAGATTAGGGTTTAGGTTTTAGGGTGTTCACAATTTAGGGTTTAGGGTTTCATGTTTAGGGTTTAGGGTTTAAGGTTTAGGGCTTTGGGTTTTGGGTTTAGTTTTAGGGTTTAAGGTTTAGGATTTTGGGTTTTGGGTTTTAGGTTTTGGATTTAATGATCATGGTTTAGGGTTTATGGTTTAGGGTTAAGGGATCATTGTTTAGGGTTTATGGTTAGGATCTTTAGGTTTTGGTGTTTATGGTTTATATTTTAGGGTTTAGAGTTTAGGGTTTGGTGTTTAAATTTTAGGGTTTAGGGTTTAGGGTTTATGGCTCATGTTTTGAGGTTTAAGATTTTACGCTAAGGGTTTAAGCTTAAGGGTTTAGATTTTACGGTTTAGGGCTCATGGTTTAGGGTTTAAAGTTAGGGTTTATGATTTAGGGTTTATGGTTTAGTGTTTTTGGTATTGGTTTTATTATTTGGGGCTAAGAATTTAGGGTTTAGGATATAGGCTTTATGGGGTTTATGGTTTATGCTTTATGGTTTAGGGTTTAGGACCGTAGGTTTAGGGTTTAGTGTTTAGAGTTATGGTTAAGGGTTTTGGAAGTTTACGGTTTAGGGTTTAGCATTTAGGGTTTATGGTTTAGAATTTAAGGCTTAGGGTTTAGAGTTTAGGGTTTTAAGTTTAGGTTTTAGGGCTTATAGTTTAGGGTTTAGGAATCAGGTGTTTAGTGTTTAGGGTTTAGGGTTTTGAATTTAGGGTTTAGTGTTTAGAGCACAATGTTTAGGGTTTAGGCTTTAATGCTTATGGGTTAAGGTTTAGGGTTTAGGGATTAGTGATTAGGGTTTAGGGTTTATGATTTATGGCTATGGGTGTAGGGTGAAGGGATACAGGTTTAAGGTTTATGATTTCAGGTTTTATGCTTTAGGAATTAGAGTTTATTGTTTATGGTTTAGGTTTTAGGGTTTAATTCCCATGGTTTAAGGTTAAAGGTTTATGACTAAGGGTTTAGGGTTTAAGATTTAGGTTTTAGGGATCACAGTTTAGGGTTTAGGGATCGGGGTTTATGGTTTTTGGTTTAGGACTAAGGGTATAGGGTTTAGGCTTTAGTTGGTAGGCCTCGGGTTTAGGGTTTAGGATTTATGGTTTACGGTTTAGGGCTCATGGTTTTATCTTTAGGGTGTAGGCCTCAAGGTTTAGCGTTTAAGGTTTAGGTTTTTGGTTTAGGGTTTAACAATCATGGTTCAGGTTTTGGGCTTTATTTTTAAGGCTTATGTGTTAGGGTATAGTGTTTAGGGTTTAGAGCTCGGGGTTTATGATTTAGGTTTAGGACTCATGGTTCGGGGTTTACTGTTTAGGGCTAAGGATTTACGGTTTATGATTTACGATTTATAGTTTAAAGTTTAGGGTTTAGGTTTAGGTGTTTAGGGTTTAAGGTTTAGGGTTAAGTGTTTAGGTTTCATTATTTATGGTTCAAGGTATAGGGTTTAGGGATCAGGGTTTAGGGTTTAGGGTTTAGGGATCAGGATTTACCATTTACGGTTAAGGGATAATATTTTAGGGTTTAGGGTTTAGTGGGTTTATAGTTTAGGGTTTAGTTTTTATGGTTTAGGGTTTAATTATTAGGGTTTAGGGTTTAGGGTTTAGGGCTTAAGGTTTATGGTTTAGGGTTAGGGGTTTAGGATTTAGGGTTTAGGGATATTGATTTACCGTTTAGGGATCAAGGTTTAATTTTTTAGGTTTAGGGTTTAGGTATTAGTGTTTAGGGTTTAGGGGTTTAGGCTTTAGGTGGTAGGCCTCGGGGTTTAGGGTTTAGGATTTATGGTTTAAGGTTTAGGGCTCATCGTTTTAGGTTTAGGGTTTAGGCCTCGGGGTTTAGTGTTTAAGTTTCGTGTTTTTATGGTTTAGTGTTAAGGTTTTAGGGTTTAGGTTTTATTGTTTAGGGTTTAAGGCTCGTGGTTTAGGTTTTAGGCTTTAGTTGTTAAGGCCCATTTGTTAGGGTTTATTGTTTAGGGCTTAGGGTTTATGATTTAGGTTTAGAGCTTACGGTTTAGGGTTTAGGATTTATGGTTTAAGGTTTAGGGCTCATGGTTTTAGGTTTAGGGTTTAGGCCTCGGGGTTTAGTGTTTAAGTTTAAGGTTTTGTGGTTTAGTGTTAAGGTTTTAGGGTTTAGGTTTTATTGTTTAGGGTTTAAGGCTTGTGGTTTAGGTTTTAGGCTTTAGTTGTTAAGGCTTATGTGTTAGGGTTTTGGTTTTGGGGTTTAAGGTTCGGGTGTATGATTTAGATTTAGGGCTCGGGGTTTAGGGTTTAGGGTTTATGGTTTAGGGCTAAGGCTTTACGGTTTACGATTCACGATTCATAGTTTAAATTTTAGGGTTTAGGTTTAGGTGTTTATGGTTTAGGGTTTATGGCTAAGGGTTTAGGTTTAAGTATTTATGGTTCAAGGTCTAAGTATTTAGGGTTTAGGGTTTAAGTATTAGGGTTTAGAGTTTAGAGCTCAAGGTTTATGGTTTAGGGTTAGGGGGTATAGATCTAGGGTTTAGGGATATGGATTCTTGTTTAGTGATCAAGGTTTAATATTTTGGGTTTAGGGTTTAGGTATTAATGTTTAGGGATCATGGTATAGGGTTTAGGGCTTATCCTTAAGGGGTTAAGGGTTTAGGGTTTAAGGGGTTTATGATTTAAATTTTAGGGTTTAGGGTTTATTATTTAGGGTTAAAAATTTTGTTTTTAGGATTAATGGTTTAGGATTTAGTGTTTATTGGGTTTACGGTTAAGGTTAAATAGTTTACGGTTTAGGGTTTAGGATTTAAGGCTTAGAACTTATAGTTTAGGGTTTATGATTTAGTGCTTAGGGTTTAGGGATTAAGGCTCAGAGTTTTGGGTTTAGGGCTAAGGCTTAAGTTTTAATTGTTTAGTATTTAGGTCTTAGTGTTTAGGGTTTAGAGCTAGGGGTTTAGGGCTAAATTTTTAGTGTTTATAGTTTACATTTTATGGTTTAGGGCTTAGAGTTTAGGTATTAGCATTTAGGGTTTAGGGTTTAGGGTTTAGGGATCATGGTTTAGGGATTAGGGTTTAGAGTTTAGGATTTAGCACTAAGGGTTTATGGTTTTGGGTTTAGGGTTTAGTCTTTAGGGTTTGGGTTTAGGGCTCGGGGTTTAGTGTTTAATGTTTAGGGTTCAAGGTATAGGGATTATGGTTTACGGTTTAGGGATCAGGGTTTAGGGTTGAGGTTTAGGTTTCAGAGTTTAGGGTTTATGTTTTAGTGTTTATGGTTTTAGGTTTAGAGCTAAGGGTTTAGGGTTTAGGTTTTAGGGTGTTCACGGTTTAGGGTTTAATGTTTATGGTTTAGGGCTCAGGGTTTAGGGTTTAGGATTGAGGGTTTAGGATTTAATGCTAAAGGTTTAGGATTTATGGATTAGGGCTAACGAATCATAGTTTAGGGGTTACAGTTTCTTTTTAATGTTGTGAGTTTAGGGTTTATGGTTTAGGGCTAAGGGTTTAGGGTTTAGGCTTTATGGGCTTTAGGATTTAGGGTTGAGGCCTCGGGGTTTAGGGATTAGGATTTAGGGTTTAGGCCTCAAGGTTTAGGGTTTAGGGTTTAGGGGCTTTAGGCTTTAGGGTTGAGGCCTCGGGGTTTACGGTTTAGGATTTAGGGTCTACGGTTTAGGGCTTATGGTATTAGGTATAGGGTTTAGGCCTCGTGGTTTAGTGTTTAAGGTTTAGGTTTTATGGTTTATTGTTTAGGTTTTAGGGTTTAGGTTTCATGGTTTAGGGTTTATGTTATAGGGATAAGGGTTTAGGGGATTTAGGATTTAGTGGGTAGGCCTCGAGGGTATAGGGTTTTGGATTTATTGTTTACGGTTTAGGGTTCATGGTTTTAGCTTTAGGGTTTAGGCCTCAAGGTTTAGTGTTTAAGCTTTAGCTTTTATGATTTGGTGTTAAGGTTTTAGGGTTTAGGTTTTATGGTTTACGGTTTAAGGCTCATGGTTTAGGTTTTAGGCTTTAGTTGTTAAGGCTTATGTGTTAGGGTTTAGTGTTTAGGGTTTAGGGCTCAGGGTTTATGATTTAGGTTTAGGGCTCAAGGTTTAGGGTTTACGGTTTAGGGCTAAGGATTTATAGTTTAGTATTTATGATTTAAAGTTTAAATTTTAGGGTTTAGGTTTAGGTGTTTAGGGTTTAGGGTTTAGGGTTAAGGGTTTAGGTTTCATTATTTATGGTTCAAAGTGTAGGGTTTAGGGATCAGGTTTTAGGGTTTAGGGTTCGGGGTTTAGAATTTACAGGGCTTAAGGATAATATTTTAGGGTTTAGGGTTTAGTGGGTTTATAGTTTATGCTTTAGTTTTTATGGTTTAGGTTTTAAGTATTATGATTTAGGGTTTAGGGTTTAGGGCTCAAGGTTTTATGGTTTATGTTTAGTGGTTTAGGATTTAGGGTTTAGGGCTATGGATTTACCGTTTAGGGATCAAGTTTAATTTTTGGGTTTAGGTTTTAGGTATTAGTGTTTAGGGTTTATGGGGTTTAGGCTTTAGGTGGTAGGCCTCAAGGTTTAGGGTTTAGGATTTATGGTTTAAGATTTAGGGATCATGGTTTTAGGTTTAGGGTTTAGGCCTAAGGGTTTTGGTTTTAAGTTTTAGGTTTATGGTTTAGTGTTAAGGTTCTAGGGTTAAATTTCATTGTTTAGTGTTTAAGGCTCGTGGTTTTAGTTTTAGGCTTTAGTTGTTAAGGCTTATGTGTTAGGTTTTATTGTTTAGGGCTTAGGGCTTAGCGTGTATGATTTAGGTTTAGGGCTTAGGGTTTAGGGTTTATGGTTTAGGGCTAAGGCTTTACTTTGTTTTAAAGTATGATTTATGATTTACGATTTACTGTTTAACGTTTAGGGTTTAGGTTTAGTTGTTTATGGTTTAGGGTTTATGGTTAAGGGTTTAGGTTTAAGTATTTATGGTTCAAGGTCTAAGTATTTAGGGTTTAGGTTTTAGGGCTCAAGGGTTAAGGCATCATAGTTTAGGGTTTATATTTAAGGGCTAAATGTTTAGGGTTAAGGGTTTAGGATCTTTAGGTTTAAGAGTTTATGGTTTAGGTTTGGTGTTTAAATTTTAGGGTTTAGGGTTTAGGGTTTATGACTCACAGTTTAAGGTTTAGGGTTTTACTCTAGGATTTTAAGGTTAAGGGTTTAGATTATACGGTTTAGGGTTTAGTGGTAGGGTTTATTATTTATAGTTTATGGTTTACGGATTACAGTTTAGGGTTTTGGGTTTTGGGTTTTGAGTATTGGGTTTCTTATTTAGGGCTAAGCATTTAGGGTTTAGTATTTAGGCTTTATGGGGTTTACGGTTTAAGGTTTAGGGTTTAGGACTATAGGTTTAGGGTTTAGTGTTTAAGGTTAGGGCTAAGGGTTTAGGGTTTATGATTTTATAAGTTTAGGGTTTAGGGTTTAGGGTTCGTGGTTTAAAGTTTATGGTTTTAGATTAGGTTTTAGGGATTATAGTTTAGGGTTTACGGATCATTGTTTAGTGTTTAGGGGTTAGGGTTTTGAATTTTGGGTTTAGTGTTTAAAGCACAATGTTTAGGGTTTAGGCTTTTAGGCTTTAGCACTTATGGATTAAGGTTTTAGTTTTTAGGGTTTAGGGATCAAGGTTTAGGGTTTAGATTTAGGGCTAAGGGATTAGGGTTTAAGATTCAGGGTTTTTGGCTAGGGGTTTAGGCTTTAGGGATATGGGTTTAAGGTTTATGGTTTATGGTTTCAGTTTTTATGCTTTTGGAGTTAGAGTTTATGGTTTAGGGTTTAGGTATTAGAGTTTAGGGTTTTTTGTTTAGGGTTTAATTCCCACGGTTTAAGGTTAAGGGTTTAGGACTAACGGTTTATGGTTGATGGTTTTGGCTTTAATATTTAGGGTTTAGGGATCATGGTTTAGGGTTTAGGTTTTATGTTTCATTGTTTAGGGTTTAGGGATCGGGGTATATGGTTTTAGGGTTTATGGTTTAGGGTTATGGGTTTAGGATTTATGGTTTAGGGCTAAGGATTTAGGGTTTTGGGTTTTGGGGTTTAGACTTTAGGGGGTAGGCCTTAGGGTTTAGGGTTTAGGATTTAGGGTTTAAGGTTTAGGGCTTATGGTTTTAGGTTAAGGTTTAGGGCTCATGGTTTTAGGTTTAAGCTATAGGGCTCAGGATTTAGTGTTTAAGGTTTAGCTTTTATGGTTTAGTGTTAAGATTTTATGGTTAAGGTTTTATGGTTTAGGGTTAAGGCTCATGGTTTAAGATTTAGGCTTTAGTGGTTAGTGCTTATGTGTTAGGGTTTATTGTTTAGGGTTTAGGGTTTACGGTTTAGGGCTAAGGATTTACGGTTTACGATTTATAATTTAAAGTTTAGGGTGTAGGTTTAGGTGTTTAGGGTTTATGGTTTAGGGTTTAGGGTTTAGGTTTTAGTATTTATGGTTCAGGTGTAGGGTTTAGGGATCGGGGATTAGGATTTAGGGTTTAGGGCTCAAGGTTTGTGGTTTAGGGTTAGGGTTTAGGGCTATGGATTTACCATTTAGGGATCAAGGTTTAATGTTTTGGGTTTAGGGTTTAGGTATTAGTGTTTAGGGATCATGATATAGGGTTTAGGGCTGAGGTTTTTGGGTTTAGTGCTTAGCCTTAAGGGTTAAGGGTTTAAGGGGTTTACGGATCACGCTTTATTGTTTAGGGTTTATGGATCATGGTTTAGGGTTTAGGGCTAAGGGTTTATGGTTTCAGGTTTAGGGTTTATGATTTAGGGTTTGGGGCTAGTGATTTATGGTTTAAGGATCAGGGTTTAGTGTTTAACATTTAGGGTTTGGGGTTTAGGGATTATGGTTTAGGATTTAGGAATCAAGGTTTAGGGTTTAGGTTTTATGGTTTAGGGTTTAGGGTTTACGTTTTAGTGTTTAGGGTTTTAGCTTTAGAGATAACGTTTTAGGGTTTAGGTTTTAGGGTGTTCATAATTTAAGGTTTAGGGTTTAGGGGTTAGGGTTTAATGTTTTGGGTTTTGGGTTTTGGTTTTAGGGTTTAAGGTTTAGGGTTTTGGGTTTTGGGTTTTGGTTTTAGGATTTAATGCTCATGGTTTAGGGTTTAGGGTTTAGGGTTAAGGGATCATTGTTTAGGGTTTATGGTTATGATCTTTAGGTTTTGGGGATTATGGTTTAGGTTTTAGGGTTTAGATGTTAGGGTTTGGTGTTTAAATTTTAGGGTTTAGGGTTTAGGGTTTAGTATTTTAGGATTTAGGGTTTATGGCTCATGGTTTAAGGTTTAGGATTTTATGCTAGGGGTTTAAGGTTGAGGGTTTAGAATTTATGGTTTAGGGCTCATGGTTTAGGGTTTAGGGTTAGGGTTTATGATTTAGGGTTTAGGGTTTAGGGTTTTAGGTATTGGTTTTATTATTTAGGTCTAATAATTTGGGGTTTAAGATTTAGGCTTTATGGGGTTTACAGTTTATGGTTTAGGGTTTAGGACTGTAGGTTTAGGTTTAGTGTTTAGAGTTATGGTTAAGGGTTAAGGGTTTAGGGTTTTGGAAGTTTAGGGTTTAGGGTTTAGCATTTAGGGTTTAGGGATTATGGTTTAGAGTTTAGGGTTTTGGGTTTAGGTTTTAGGGCTTATAGTTTAGGGTTTAGTAATCAGTGTTTAGTGTTTAGGGTTTAGGGTTTCAAATTTAGGGTTTAGTGTTTAGAGCACAATGTTTAGGGTTTAGACTTTAGGCTTTAGCACTTATAGGTTAAGGTTTAGGGTTTAGGGATTAGGGATTGGGGTTTAGGTCTTATTTTTTCTACAGCTAAGGGTGTAGAATTATGGGCTACGAGTTTAGGGTTTATGGTTTTAGGTTTTATGCTTTAGGAATTAGAGTTTATGGTTTCTGGTTTAGGTTTTAGGGTTTAGGGTTTAGTGTTTAGGGTTTAATTCCCATGGTTCAAGGTTAAGGGTTTAGAACTAAGGGTTTAGGGTTTAGGGTTTAAGATTTAGGTTTTAGAGATAGCGGTTTAGGGTTTAGGGATCGGGGTATATGGTTTTAGGGTTTAGTGTTTATGGATCGGGGTTTATGGTTTAGGGATAAGGGTTTAGGGGTTTAGGATTTTAGGATTTATGGTTTACAGGTTTAGGGCTCATCGTTTTAGCTTTAGTGTTTAGGCCTAAGGGTTTAGTGTATAAGGTTTTAGGTTTAATAGTTTAGTGTTAAGGTTTTAGGGTTTAGGTTTTTGGTTTAGGGTTTAAGGATCATGGTTTAGGTTTGTTATAATTGTTAAGGCTTATGTGTTAGGGTTTAGTGTTTAGGTTTTAGGGCTCAATGTTTATTATTTAGGTTTAGGGCTCATGGTTTAGGGTTTAGAGTTTATGATTTATGGTTTACGATTTAAAGTTTAGTTTAGGGGTTAGGTTTAGGTGTTTAGGGTTTAGGGTTTAGGGTTCATTATTTATGGTTCGATGTGTAGGGTTAAGGGATTGGGGTTTAGGGTTTAGGGATCAAGGTTTAGAATTTACGGTTAAGGGATAATATTTTAGGGTTTTGGGTTTAGTGGGTTTATAGTTTAGGGTTTAGTTTTTATGGTTTAGGGTTTAATTATTAGGGTTTAGGGTTTAGGGTTTAGGGCTTAGGGTTAAGGTTTATGGTTTAGGGTTAGGGGTTTTATTATTTAGCATTTAGGGCTATGGATTTATTGTTTAGGGATCAAGGTTTAATTTTTGGGTTTAGGGTTTAGGTATTAGTGTTTAGGGTTAAGGGGTTTAGGCTTTAGGTGATAGGCCTTAGGGTTTAGAGTTCAAGATTTATGTTTTAAAGTTTAGGGCTCGTGGTTTTAGGTTTAGGGTTTAGGCCTCGGGGTTTAGTGTTTAAGGTTTAGGTTTTACGGTTTAGAGATTAAGCTTTATTGTTTAGGGTTTAGGGTTTAGTCTTTAGGGTTTACGGTTTATGGCTCATGGTTTAAGGTTTAGGATTTTACCACGGGGTTTAAGGTTGAGGGTTTAGAGTTTACGGTTTAGGGCTCATGGTTTAGGGTTTAGGGTTAGGGTTTATAATTTAGGGTTTAGGGTTTAGGGTTAAGGGTTTAAGCTTTTGGGTATTCATTTTATTATTTAGGGCTAATAATTTAGGGTTTAGGATTTAGGCTTTATGGGGTTTACTGATTTAGGGTTTAGGGTTTAAGACCGTAGGTTTAGGTGTAGTGTTTAGAGTTATGGTTAAGGGTTAAGGGTTTTGTGTTTTGGAATTTTAGGGTTTATGGTTTAGTGTTTAGGGTTTAGGGATTAGAATTTAGGGATTATGGTTTAGAGTTTAGGGTTTGGCTTTAGGTTTTAGGGCTTATAGTTTAGGGTTTAGGAATAAGTGTTTAGGGTTTAGGGTTTCAAATTTAGGATTTAGTGTTTAGAGCACAATGTTTAGGGTTTAGGCTTTAGGCTTTAGATCTTATAGGTTAAGGTTTAGGGTTTAGGGATTAGGGATTAGGGTTTAGGGTTTATGATTTATGGGTAGGGTTTAGGCTTTAGGTGGTAGGCCTCGGTGTTTAGGGTTCGTGGATTTATGTTTTAAAGTTTAGGGCTCTTAGGTTTTAGGTTTAGGGTTTAGGCCTCGGGTTTAGTGTTTAAGGTTTAGGTTTTATGGTTTAGAGTTTAGGTTTTATTGTTTAGGGTTTAGGGTTTATTGTTTAGGGTTCAAGTTTTATGGCTCATGGTTTAAGGTTTAGGATTTTATGCTAGGGGTTTAAGGTTGAGGGTTTAGAGTTTAGGGTTTAGGGCTCATGGTTTAGGGTTTAGGGTTAGGGTTTATGATTTAGAGTTTATGGTTTAGGGTTAAGGGTTTTGGGTTTTGGGTATTGGTTTTATTATTTAGGGCTAATAATTTAGGGTTTAGGATTTAGGCTTTATAGGGTTTATAGTTTAGGATTTATGGGTTAGGGTTTAAGACTGTAGGTTTAGGTTTAGTCTTTAGAGTTATGATTAAGGGTTAAGGGTTTAGGGTTTTGGAAGTTTAGGGTTTAGGGTTTAGCATTTAGGGTTTAGGGATTAGAATTTAGGGATTATGGTTTAGAGTTTAAGGTTTAGGTTTAGGTTTTAGGGCTTATATTTTTGGGTTTAGGAATCGGTGTTTAGTGTTTAGGGTTTAGGGTTTCAAATTTAGGGTTTAGTGTTTAGAGCACAATGTTTAGGGTTTAGGGTTTAGGCTTTAGTGATTATAGGTTAAGGTTTAGGGTTTAGGGTTTATGGTTTAAGGCTAGGGTGTAAAATTATGGGCTACGAGTTTAGGGTTTATGGTTTTAGGTTTTATGCTTTAGGAATTAGAGTTTATGGTTTAGGGTTTAGGGTTTAGTGTTTAGGGTTTAATTCCCATGGTTTAAGGTTAAGGGTTTAGAACTAAGGGTTTAGGGTTTAGGGTTTAAGATTTACGTTTTAGGATAACGGTTTAGGGTTTAAGGATCGGGGTATATGGTTTTAGGCTTTAGGGTTTATGGATTAGGGTTTAGGGTTTAGGGATAAGGGTTTAGGGTTTAGGGTTTAGGGGTTTAGGCTTTAGTGGGTAGGCCTCGGGGTTTAAGGTTTAGGGTTTATGGTTTATAGTTTAAGGTTCATGGTTTTAGCTTTAGGGTTTAGGCCTCAAGGTTTAGTGTATAAGGTTTTAGGTTTTATAGTTTAGTGTTAAGGTTTTAGGATTTAGGTTTTTGGTTTAGGGTTTAAGGCTCATGGTTTAGGTTTTAGGCTATAATTATTACAACTTATGTGTTAGGGTTTAGTGTTTAGGGTTTAGGGCTCAACATTTATGATTTAGGTTTAAGGCTCATGGTTTAGGGTTTACGGTTTAGGGCTAAGAATTTACGGTTTATGATTTATGATTTACAATTTAAAGTTTAGGGTTTAGGTTTAGGTGTTTAAGGTTTAGGGTTTAGGGTTAAGGGTTTAGGGTTCATTATTTATGGTTCAAGGTGTAGGGTTTAGGGATCAAGGTTTAGAATTTACGGTTAAGGGATAATATTTTAGGGTTTAGTGGGTTTATAGTTTAGGGTTTAGTGGGTTTATAGTTTAGGGTTTAGTTTTTATGGTTTAGGGCTCACGGTTTATGGTTTAGGGTTTAGGGCTCAAGGTTTATGGTTTAGGGTTAGGGGTTTAGGATTTAGGGTTTAGGTCTATGGATTTACTTTTTAGGGATCAAGGTTTAATTTTTTGGGTTTAGGGTTTAGGTATTAGTGTTTAGGGTTAAGGGGGTTTAGGCTTTAGGTGGTAGGCCTCGGGGTTTAGGGTTTAAGATTTATGTTTTAAAGTTTATGGCTCATGGTTTTATGTTTAGGGTTTAGTGTTTAAGTTTTAGGTTTTATGGTTTAGTGTTAAGGTTTTAGGGTTTAGGTTTTATTGTTTAGGGTTTAAGGCTCGTGGTTTAGGTTTTCGGCTTTAGTTCTTTAAAAGCTTATATGTTAGGGTTTAGTGTTTTGGGTTTATGGCTTAGGGTGTATGATTTAGATTTAGGGCTTAGGGTTTAGGGTTTATAGTTTGGGGTTAAGGATTTACGTTTCACGATTTACTATTTACAGTTTAAATTTTAGGGTTTAGGTTTAGGTGTTTATGGTTTAAGGTTTATGGCTAAGGGTTTAGGTTTAATTATTTATGGTTCAAGGTCTAAGTATCCAAGGTTTAGGGTTTGGGGTTTAGGGCTCAAATTTTATGGTTTAGGGTTAGGGGTATATATTTAGGGTTTAGGGCTATGGATTTACTAGTTTAGTGATCAAGGTTTAATGTTTTGGGTTTATTATTTAGGTATTAGTGTTTAGGGATCATGTTATAGGGTTTAGGGCTAAGGTTTTAAGGTTTAGGGCTTATCCTGAAGGGGTTAAGGGTTTAGGGTTAAAGGGTTTGTGATTTAAGGTTTAGGGTTTAGTGTTTAGGGTTTATTATTTAGGGTACATGTTTTAGGGTTCAAGATTTTTTTAGGATTAATGTTTTAGGGTTTAGCATTTATTGGGTTTATGGTTTAGGTTAAATAGTTTACGGTTTAGGGTTTAGGATTTAAGGCTTAGAACTTATAGTTTAGGGTTAAGGAATTATTGCTTAGGGTTTATGGATTAAGGCTCAAGGTTTTGGTATAGGGCTAACGGATAAGTTTTTAGTTTTAGTGTTTAGGTCTTAGTGTTTAGGGTTTAGAGCTAGGGTTTTAGGGCTAAATGTTTAGTGTTTACGGTTTACATTTTATGGTTTAGGGCTTAGAGTTCAGGTTTTAGAGTTTAGGTATTAGCATTTAGGGTTTAGGGTTTAGGGCTCAGGGTTTATGGTTTAGGGTTTAGGGATCATGGTTTAGGGCTTAGGGTTTAGGGTTTAGGGTTTAGGGCTAAGTGTTTATGGTTTTGGGTTTAGGGTTTAGTCTTTAGGGTTTGGGGTTTAGGGATCGGGGTTTAGTGTTTAATGTTTAGGGTTCGAGGTATAGGGATTATGGTTTACGGTTTAGGGATCAGGGTTTAGGGTTGAGGGTTTAGGTTTCAAGGTTTAGGGTTTATGTTTTAGTGTTTATGGTTTTAGGTTTAGAGCTAACGATTTAGGGTTTAGGTTTTAGGTGTTCATGGTTTAGGGTTTAACGTTTAGGGTTCAAGGCTCGGGGTTTAGGGTTTATTCTCATGGTTTAGGGTTTATGGATTAGGGCTAAGGAACATAGTTTAGGGTTTATGGTTTATGGCTAAATGTTTAGAGTTAAGTGTTTAGGATCTTTAGGTTTTAGGGTTTATGGTTTATGTTTAGGGTTTAGGGTTTAGATTTAAGGTTTTAGTGTTTAAGGATAATAGTTTAGGTTTTAGGGTTTAGAGCTCGGTGTTTAGGGTTTAGGGTTTAGGGCTCATGGTTGAGAGATAAGGGTTTAGGGATAAGGGTTACGGTTCTTGTTTAATGTTTAGGGTTTAGGGTTTAGTGTTTAGGGATAAGGGTTTAGGGTTTGGGGCTTTAGGCCTTGGGTTGAGGCCTTAGGGTTTAGGGTTTAGGATTTAGTGTCTAAGGTTTAAAGCTCATGGTTTTATGTTTAGGGTTTAGCCCTCGGGTTTAGTTTTTAAGATTTAGGTTTTATGGTTTAGTGTTTAGGTTTTAAGGTTTAGGTTTCATGGTTTAGGGTTTATGTCTCCTAGTTTAGGTTTTAGGATTTAGTGGTTACAGAGGTATATGTTTAGGGTTTAGTATTTAGGGTTTAGGGATCGGGGTTTATGATTTAGGTTTAGGGTTTAGGGTTTATGGTTTACGGCTAAGGCTTTAAGATTTATAGTTTAAAGTTTACGATTTAGGTTTAGGTGTTTAGGGTTAAGGGTTTAGGTTTCTTTATTTATGGTTTAGGGTGTAGGATTTAGGGATGAGGGTTTAGGGTTTAGGGTTTAGGGATTATGGTTTAGGATTTACTATTAAGGGATAAGATTTTAGGGTTTAGGGTTTAGTGGGTTTATAGTTTAGGGTTTAGGGTTTAGTTTTGGGGGTTTAGGATTTAGGATTTAGGGCTATGGATTTAACATTTAGGGATCAAGGTTTAATGTTTTGGGTTTAGGGTTTAGGTATTATATTTTAGGGATCATGGTATAGGTTTTAGGGATAATGTTTTAGGGTTTAGGGATTATCTTTAAGATTTACGGGTTTAGGGTTTAAGGGTTTTACGATTTAAGGTTTAGGTTTAGTGTTTAGGGTTTATTATTTAGGGTATTTTTTAGGGTTCAATATTTAGTTTTTAGGATTAACGGTTTAGGGTTTAGCTTTTATTGGGTTTACGGTTTAGGTTAAAGGGTTTTGGGTTTAGCTTTTAGGGTTTAGGATTTAAGGATTTGAACTTATATTCTAGGGTTTAGGATTTAGTACTCATGGTTTAAGGTTTAAGGCTTAGGGTTTTGGGTGTAGGGCTAATGGTTTAGGGTTTATGGTTTAGTGTTTACGTCTTAGTGTTTAGGGTTGAGCTAGGGTTTTAGGGCTAAATGTTTAGTGTTTACGGTTTACGGTTTATGGTTTAGGGCTTAGAGTTTAGGTTTTAGGTTTACATCTAAGGATTTATGGTTTAGGTTTTAGGGCTCGGGCTTTACGGTTTAGGGTTTAGGGATCATGGTTTAGGTTTAAGGTTTTAGGGTTTAGGATTTAGGGCTAAGGGTTTATGGTTTAGGTTTTAGGGTGTTCACGGTTTAGGGTTTAACATTTAGGGTTTAGGGCTTAGGGTTTAGAGTTTAGTATTTAACATTTAGGTCTCTAGGTTTAGGGATTATTGTTTAGGGTTTAGGGAGGAGGGTTTAGGGATTAGGGTTTAGGTTTTAGGGTTTAGGGTATATGTTTTAGTGTTTAAGGTTTAGGTCTAGAGCTAACGGTTTAGGGTTTAGGTTTTAGGGTGTTCATAGTTTAGGGTTTAGCATTCGGTGTTTAGGGTTTAGGGTTTTAGGTTTAGGATTTAATGCTCATGGTTTAGGGTTTAGGGTTTTAGGTTTAGGATTTAATGCTCATGGTTTAGGGTTTAGGGTTTAGGGTTAGGGATAATAGTTTAGGGTTTAGGGTTTAGGATCTTTATATTTTAGGGTTTATGGTTTATGTTTTAGGGTTTAGGGTTTAGAGATCAAATTTTAGGGTTTAGGGATAAGGATTTAGGGTTTAGGGTTTAGTGCTCGGGGTTGAGAGATATGGGTTTAATGTTGTGGGTTTAGGGTGTATGGTTTAGGGATAAGGGTTTAGGGTTTAGGGGTTTAGGCTTTAGGGTTAAGGCCTTAGGGTTTAGGGTTTAGCATTTAGGGTTTAAGGTATAGGACTCATGGTCTTATGTTTAGGGTTTAGGCCTTATTGTTTAGTGATTAAGGTTTAGGATTTATGGTTTAGTGTTTAGGTTTTAGGGTTTAAGTTTTATGGTTTAGGGTTTAAGGTTCATGGTTTAGGGCTTATCATTTAGGTTTAGGGCTTAGGGTTTACGATTTATGGTTTAGGGCTTTAGGATTTAGGGTTTAAGCTTTTAGGGTTTAGGGATAAGTTTTTAGGGTTTAGGGTTTAGGGCTCAGTGTTTAGGGTTGAGGATTAGGGTTTAGGGATTAGGGTTTATTGCTAATGCGTTATGGTTTACTATTTAATGTTTAGGCTTTATGGCTTAAGGTTTAGGGTTTAGGGCTCATTTGTTTAAGTTTTAGGATTTATCCTTTAGGGTTTATGATTTAGTGTTTAGGGTTGAGGGTTTAGGGTTAAGGGTTTAGGGTTTAGGGTATTGGGTTTAGTATTTAGGGCTAAGGGTTTAGGGTTTAGTGTTTAGGCTTTATGGTGTTTATGTTTTAGTGTTTATGGTTTAGGGTTAAGGACTAAAGGTTTAGGGTTTAGTGTTTAGGATTAGGGATAAGGGTTAAGGGTTTAGGGTTTTGAAGTTTAGGGTTTAGGTTTTAGGGTTTAGAAGTTAGGGCACATGGTTTAGAGTTTAGGGGTTTGGGTTTAGGTTTTAAGGCTTATATTTTAGGGTTTAGAGATCAGTGTTTAGTGTTTAGGGTTTAGTGTTTCAAATTTTGGGTTTAGTATTTAAAACACAATGTTTACGGTTTAGACTTTCATCTTTAGGGCTTATTGGTTAACGTTTAGTGTTTAGTGTTCAGGCTTAGGGCTTAGGGCTTAGGGTTTAGGATTTAGGGTTTATGGCTAAGGGTTAAGGTTTATGGTTTTAGGTTTTATGCTATAGGAATTAGAGTTTAGGGTTTAAGGTTTAGTGTTTATGGTTTAGGGTTTAATTCCCATGGTTAAAGGTTAAGGGTTTAGGACTAAGGGTTTAGGATTTAAGATTTAGGGTTTAGGGATCACGATTTAGGGTTTAGGTTTTATGGCTCATTATTTAGGGTTTAAGCATCGGGGTATATGGTTTTAGGGTTTAGGGTTTATGGTTTAGGGTCGTGGGTTTAGGGTTTATAGTTTAGGGCTAAGGGTTTAGGGGGTTTAGGCTTTAGGGTTTACGCCTCAGGGTTTAGAGTTTAGAGTTTAGGGTTTATGATTTAGGGTTTAAGGTATAGGGCTCATGGTTTAGTGTTTAGGGTTAGGTTTTATGATTTAGGTTTTAGGGTTTAGGGTTTAGTGTTAAAGGTTTAGAGTTTTGGGTATATGGTTTAGAGTTTAGGGTTTAGGGCATTGGGTTTCTTATTTAGGTCTAAGAATTTAGGGGTTAGGATTTAGACTTTATGGGGTTTACAGTTTAGGGTTTAGGGTTTAGGACTATAGGTTTAGGGTTTAGTGTTTAGTGTTAATGCTAAGGGTTTATGGTTTAGGATTTTGGAAGTTTAGGGTTTAGGGTTTAGCATTTAGGGTTTGGATTTTAGGGCTAAGGGTTTAGAGTTTAGGGTTTTGGGTTTAGGTTTCAAGGCTTATATTTTAGGGTTTAGGGATCATTTTTAGTGTTTAGGGTTTAGGGTTTTGAATTTGGGGTTTAGTGTTTAGAGAACAATGTTTAGGGTTTAGAGTTTAGGCTTTAGTGCTTATGGGTTAAGGTTTAGTGTTTATGGTATAGGGATCAAGATTTAGGGTTTAGGATTAGGGATTAGGGCTTAGGGTTTAGGATTTAGTGTTTATGGCTAGGGGTGTAGGGTTTAGGGCTACGGGTTTAGGGTTTATGGTTTCAAGTTTTATCCTTTAGGAATTAGAGTTTATGGTTTAGGGTTTAGGTTTAAGGGTTTAGGGTTTAATTCCCATGGGTTAAGGTTAAGGGTTTAGGACTAAGGTTTTAGCATTTAGGGTTTAGTGTTTAAGATTTAGGGTTTAGGGATCATGGTTTAGAGTTTAGGGTTTTATAAGTTTAGGTTTAGGGCTACGGGTTTAGGGTTTATGGTTTAGGGCTACGGGTTTAGGGTTTATGGTTTCAGGTTTTATCCTTTAGGAATTAGAGTTTATGGTTTAGGGTTTAGGTTTACGGGTTTAATTCCCATGCGTTAAGGTTAAGGGTTTAGGACTAAGGTTTTAGCGTTTAGGGTTTAGTGTTTAAGATTTAGGGTTTAGGGATCACGATTTAGGGTTTAGGGTTTTATAAGTATTTAGGGCTAATGGTTTAGGGTTTAGGTTTTAGGCTTTATGGGGTTTAGGGTTTAGTGTTTAGGGTTTAGGACTAAAGGTTTATGGTTTAGTTTTTAGGGTTAGGGCTAAGGATTTAGGGTTTAGGGTTTTAGGCTTTAGGGATTAGGGTTTAGGGATTAGAATTTAGGGATTATGGTTTAGAGTTTAGGGTTTTGGGTTTAGGTTTTAGGGCTTATAGTTTAGGGTTTAGGAATCAAAGTGTTTAGTGTTTAGGGTTTAGGGTTTCAAATTTAGGGTTTAGTGTTTAAGATTTAGGGTTTAGGGATCACAGGTTTAGGGTTTAGGTTTTATGGTTCATTGTTTAGGGTTTAGGGATCGGGGTATATGGTTTTAGGGTTTAGGGTTTATGGTTTATGGTTTAGAGCTAAGGGTTTAGGGTTTAGTGGGTTTAGGCTTTAGGGGTAGCCCTCGGGGTTTAGGGTTTACAATTTATGGTTTAAGGTTTAGTGCTCATGGTTTAAATTTAGGGTTCAGGCCTGAGGGATTAATGTTTAAGGTTTAGGATTTAAGGCTCATGGTTTAGGTTTAGTGTTTAGGGTTTAGGGCTCAGGGTTTAAGATTTAGGTTTAGGGTTTACAGTTTAGGGTTTAGGTTTTATGGTTTACGATTTACGATTTACAGTTTAAATTTTAGAGTTTAGGTTTAGGTGTTTAGGGTTTAGGGTTTATGGCTAAGGGATTAGGTCTAAGTATTTATGGTTTAGGGTGTATGGTTTAGGGATCAGGGTTTAGGATTTATGGTTAAGGGATAAGATTTTAGGGTTTAGTGTTTATTGGGGTTATATTTTAGGGTTTAGGGTTTAAGTATTAGCATTTAGGGTTTAGGGTTTAGGGCTCAAGGTTTATGGTTTAGGGTTAGGGGTTTTGGATTTAGGGTTTAGGGCTATGGAGTTACCATTTACTTAGACAAAGGTTTATAATGTTTTGGGTTTAGTGTTTAGGGCTAAGGTTTTACGGTTTAGGACTTAGCCTTAAGGCTTAAGGGTTTAGGGTTTAAGGGTTTATGATTTAAGGATTAGGGTTTAAGGTTTAGGGTTTAGGTTTCGGGTTTATGGTTTAGGTTTTAGGGTGTTCATAGTTTATGGTTTAGTGTTTAGGGTTTTGGGTTTTGGGTTTTGGTTCTAGTGTTTAGGGTTTAGGGTTTAGGATTTAGGATTTAATGCTCATGGTTTAGGGTTTATGGTTTAGGGTTTATGGCTATGAACTTTTGGTTTTAGGGTTTATGGTTTAGGTTTTAGGGTTTAGGGTTTGGTGTTTGGTGTTTAAATTTTAGGGTTTAGGGTTTATGGCTCATGGTTTAAGGTTTAGGATTTTAAGCTAGGGGTTTAAGGTTAAGGGTTTAGAGTTTACGATTTAGGGCTCATGGTTTAGGGTTTAGGGTTTAGGGTTAGGGTTTATGATTTAGGGTTTAGGGTTTAGAGTTTATGGTTTAGGGTTTTAGGTATTTGTTTTATTATTTAGGGCTAAGAATTTAGGGTTTAGAATTTAGGCTTTATGGGATTTATAGTTTAGTGTTTATGGTTTAGGGTTTAGGATTGTAGGTTTAGGGTTTTAGTGTTTAGAGTTAGGGTTAACGGTTTAGGGTTTAGGGTTTTGGAAGTTTATGGTTTAGGGTTTAGCATTTAGGGTTTAGGTTTTAGGATTTAGTGCTTATGGGTTAATGTTTAGTGTTTACGGTATAAGGATCAAGGTTTAGGGTTTAGGGATTAGGGTTTAGGGTTTAGGGTTTAGGGTTTATGGCTAGGAGTGTAGTGTTAAGGGCTATGGGTTTAGGGTTTATGGTTTTAGGTTTTATGCTTTAGGAATTAGATTTTATGGTTTATGGTTAAGGTTTTAGGGTTTAGTGTTTAGTGTTTAGGGTTTAATTCCCATGGTTTAAGGTTAAGCATTTAGGACTAAGGGTTTAGGGTTTAGGGTTTAAGATTTAGGTTTTAGGTACCACGGTTCATGGTTTAGGGATCAAGGTATATGGTTTTAGGGTTTATGGATTAGGGTTTAGTGTTTAAGGTTTAGGTTTTATAGTTTAGTGTTAAGGTTTTAGGGTTTAGTGTTTAACACTCATCGTTTAGGTTTTAGGCTTTAGTTGTTAAGGATTATGTGTTAGGGTTTAGTGTTTAGGGTTTAGGGCTCAGGGTTTATGATTTAGGTTTAGGGCTCATGGTTAAGGGTTTACAGTTTAGGGCTAAGGCTTTAGGGGTTACAATTTACAATTTACAATTTACGAGTTTAAAGTTTAGGATTTAGGTTTAGGTGTTTAGGGTTAAGGGTTTACGTTTCATTATTTATGGTTTAATGTGTAGGGTTTAGGGGGGGGTTTAAGGTTTAGGGTTCAAGGTTTAGAATTTACGGTTAAGGGATAATTTTTTAGGGTGTAGGGTTTAGTGGGTTTGTAGTTTAGGGTTTAGTTTTGATGGTTTAGGGTTTAAGTATTAGGGTTTAGGGTTTAGGACTCAAGGTTTATTGTTTAGGGTTAGTGGTTTAGGGCTATGGATTTACCATTTAGGGATCAATGTTTAATTTTTGGGTTTAGGGTTTAGGTATTAGTGTTTAGGGTTTAGCGGGTTTAGGCTTTAGGTGGTAGGCCTCGGGGTTTAGGGTTTAGGATTTATGGTTTAAGGTTTAGGGCTAATGGTTTTAGGTTTAGGGTTTAGGCCTCGGGGTTTAGTGTTTAAGTTTTAGGTTTTATGGTTTAGTGTTAAGGTTTTAGGGTTTAGGTTTTATTGTTTACGGTTTAAGGCTCGGGGTGTAGGTTTTAGGCTTTAGTTGTTAAGGCTTATCTGTTAGGGTTTAGTTTTTAGGGTTTAGGGCTCGAGTGTATGATTTAGGTTTAGGGCTCAAATCTTAGGTTTTACTATTTAGGGCTAAGGCTTTACTGATTTATGATTTATGATTTACAATTTAAATTTTAGGGTTTAGGTTTAGGGTTTAGGTTTCAGGGTTTAGGGTTTATGTTTTAGTATTTAGGGTTTTAGGTTTAGAGCTAACGATTTAGGGTTTAGGTTTTAGGGTGTTCACAGTTTAGGGTTTAGCATTTAGGGTTCAGGGCTGAGGTTTTATGGTTTTGGGTTTAGGATTTAATGCTCATGGTTTAGGGTTTATGGTTTAGGGTTAAAGGATCATAGTTTAGGGTTTATGGTTCAGTGCTAAATGTTTAGGGTTAAGGGTTTAGGATCTTTAGGTTTTAAGGTTTAGGGTTTAGGGTTTAGAGATCAGGTTTTAGGGTTTAGGTTTATTTCTCGGTGTTTAGGGTTTAGGGTTTAGGGATCAAGGTTGAGAGATATGGGTTTATGTTTTAGGGTTTAGGGTTAAGGGTTACGTGTTTGTTTAATGTTGTGGGTTTAGGGTGTATGGTTTAGGTATAAGGGTTTAGGGTTTAAGGGGTTTAGTCTTTAGGGTTTAGGATTTAGGATTTAGTATTTAGAGTTTAAGGTATAGGGCTCATGGTCTTATGTTTAGGGTTTAGGCCTTAGAATTTAGTGTTTAAGGTTTAGGTTTTAGGGTTTAGTGTTTAGGTTTTAGGGTTTAAGTTTTATGGTTTAGGTTTTAAGGCTCACGGTTTAGGTTTTACGGTTTAGGGCTTATCATTTAGGTTTAGGGATCAGGGTTTACTATTTATGGTTTAGGGTTAAGGCTTTAGGGTTTACGATTTATGATTTACAGTTTAAATTTTAGGGTTTAGGGTTTAGTGTTTAGGGTTAAGGGTTTAGGTTTCAATATTTATGGTTCAAGGTGTAGGGTTTAGGGATCACGGTTTAGGGTTTTGCATTTAGGGATCAGTGTTTAGGATTTAGGGTTAAGGGATAATATTTTAGGGTTTAGGGTTTAGTGGGTTTATAGTTTAGGGTTTAGTGTTTAAGTATTAGGGTTTAGGATTTAGGGATAGGGGTTTAGGATTTAGGGTTTAGGGCTAAGGATTTACCGTTTAGGGATCAAAGTTTAATGTTTTAGGTTTATGGTTTAAATATTAGTGTTTACGGATCATGGTATAGGGTTTAAAGCTATGGTTTTAGGGTTTAGGGCTTAGCCTAAAGGCTTAAGGGTTTAGGGTTTAAGGGGTTTACGATTTAAGGTTTAGGGTTTAGTGTTTAGGGTTTATTATTTAGGGTTTTTTAGGGTTCAAGATTTAGTTTTTAGGATTAATGTTTTAGGGTTTAGCATTTATTGAGTTTACGGTTTAGGTTAAAGGGTTAGGGTTTAGATTTTTAGGGTTTAAGGTTTAGGATTTAAGGCTTAGAACTTATAGTTTAGGGTTTAGGATTTAGTGCTGAGGGTTTAGGGCTAAGGGTTTAGGGTTTATCATTGAGTCTTTAGGTCTTAGTGTTTAGGGTTTAGAGCTAGGGGTTTATGGATAAATGTTTAGTGTTTAAGGTTTACTGTTTATGGTTTAGGGCTTAGAGTTCAGGTTTTAGAGTTTAGGTCTTAGGATTTATTGTTTAGAGTTTAGGGCTCAGGGTTTATGATTGAGGGTTTAGGGATCATGGTTTAGGGTTTAATGTTTAGTGTTCAAGGTTTAGGAATTATGGTTTAGGGTTTAGGGATCAGGATTTAGTTTTTGGGGTTTAGGGTTTAGGTTTGGGGTTTAGGTATCGGGGTTTAGGGATCGAGGTTTAGGGTTTATGTTTTAGTGTTTAGGGTTTTAGGTTTAGAGCTTAGGGTTTAAGGTTTAGATTTTAGGGTGTTCACGGTTTAGGTTTTAGTATTTAGGGTTTAGGGATTAAGGTTTAGGGTTTAAGATTTAGGGTTTATGGTTCAAGGCTAAATGTTTAGGATCTTTAGGTTTTAGGGTATATGGTTTAGGTTTTAGGGTTTACGGTTTAGAATTTAGGTTTTAGGGTTTAGGGTTTAGGGTTTAGGGTTTAGGGCTTAGTGTTTAGGGTTTAGGGCTCAGGGTTTAGGGATTAGGGTTTATTGTTAAGGGTCATTTACGGTTTACTATTTAATGTTTAGTCTTTAGGGCTTAGGGCTTAGGGTTTAGGGCTCATTTGTTTAAGTTTTAGGATTTAGCCTTTAGGGTTTATGATTTAGTGTTTAGGGTTTAGGGTTTAGGGTTAAGGGTTTAGGGTTTAGGGTATTGGGTTTAGTATTTAGGGCTAAGTGTTTACACTATAGTGGTGTTGGCTTTATGGTGTTTATGGTTTAGGGTTAAGGAATGAAGGTTTAGGGTTTAGTGTTTAGGAATAGGGATAAGGTTTTAGGGTTTGGGTTTTGGAATTTTAGGGTTTATGTTTTAGGGTTTAGAATTTAGGGATCATGGTTTAGAGTTTAGGGGTTTGGGTTTAGGTTTTAAGGCTTATATTTTAGGGTTTAGGGATTAGTGTTTAGTGTTTAGGTTTTAGGGTTTGATATTTTGGTTTTATTATTTAAAACACAATTATTAGGGTTCAGACTTTCAGCTTTAGGGCTTATGGGTTAAGGTTTAGTGTTTAGGGTTTAGGTTTAGGGATTAGGGCTTAGGGTTTAGGATTTAGGGTTTATGGCTATGGGTTTAGGGTTTCTGGTTTTAGGTTTTATGTTATAGGAATTAGAATTTAGGGTTTAGGGTTTAGTGTTTATGGTTTAGGGTTTAATTCCCATGGTTTAAGGTTAAGGGTTTAGGATTTGAGATTTAGGGTTTAGGGATCACGGTTTAGGGTTTAGGTTTTATGTCTCATTATTTAGGGTTTAGGGATCGGGGTATATGGTTTTAGGGTTTATGGTTTATGGTTTAGGGGTTTTAGGCTTTAGGGTTTATGCCTTAGGGTTTAGAGTTTAGGGTTTAGGGTTTAGGATTTAGGTTTTAAGGTGTAGGGCTCATGGTTTATTATTTAGGATTAGGGTTTATGATTTAGGTTTTAGGGTTTAGGGTTTAAGGTTTAGGTTTTTGGTATAGGGTATAGGGTTTAGGGTATAGGGTTTAGGGTTTAGGGTATTGGGTTTATTATTAAGGCTAAGAATTTAGGGATTAGGATTTAGGCTTTATGGGTTTTATGGTTAAGGGTTTATGGTTTAGGGTTTAGGACCGTAGGTTTAGGGTTTAGTGTTTAGAGCTAATGCTAAGGGTTTAGGGTTTAGGATTTTTGAAGTTTAGGGTTTAGGGTTTAGCATTTAGGGTTTAGATTTTAGGGCTCGGGGTTTAGAGTTTA
Organism: Taxus wallichiana var. yunnanensis; assembly: GCA_018340775.1. Classification (NCBI taxonomy): domain Eukaryota; kingdom Viridiplantae; phylum Streptophyta; class Pinopsida; order Cupressales; family Taxaceae; genus Taxus; species Taxus wallichiana. The sequence goes on from CM031238.1 coordinate 360,227,284, forward strand.
GGGTTTTTTGTTTAGGTTTCAGGGCTTATAGTTTAGGGTTTAGGGATCAGTTTTTAGTGTCTAGGGTTTAGGGTTTCAAATTTAGGGTTTAGTGTTTAGATTACAATGTTTAGGGTTTAGGCTTTAGGCTTTAGCGGTTATGGGTTAAGGGTATAGGGATCAAGGTTTAGGGTTTATGATTAGGGATTAGGGATTAGGGTTTAGAATTTAGGGTTTATGGCTAGGGTGTAGGGTTTAGGGATACGGGTTTAGGGTTTATGGGTTTAGGTTTTATGCTTTAGGAATTAGATTTTATGGTTTAGGGTTTAGGTTTAAGGGTTTAGGGTTTAATTCCCATGGTTTAAGGTTAAGGGTTTAGCACTAAGGTTTTAGGATTTAGGGTTTAGTGTTTAAGATTTAGGTTTTCGTTATTACGGTTTAGGGTTTAGGTTTTATGGCTCATTGTTTAGGGTTTATGGATCAACGTATATGGTTTTAGGGTTTAGGGTTTAGGGTTTAATGGGTTTAGGATTTAGGGGTAGGCCTCGAGGTTTAGGGTTTACAATTTATGGTTTAAGGTTTAGTGCTCATGGTTTTAGGTTTAGGGTTTAGGCCTCAAGGTTTAGTGTTTAACGTTTAGGATTTTGGTTTTATGGTTTAGGATTTAAGGATCATGGTTTAGGCTTTAGGATTTAATGGTTAAGGCTAATGTGTTAGGTTTTAGTGTTTAGAGTTTAGGGATCGGGGTTTAAGATTTAGGTTTAGGGTTTACGGTTGAGGGCTTAGGCTTTACATTTTACGATTTATGATTTACAGATTTAAATTTTAGGGTTTAGGTTCGGTGTGTTTATGGTTTAGGGTTTATGGCTAAGGGTTTAGGTTTAAGTGTTTATGGTTTAAGGTGTAGGGTTTAGGGATCATGGTTTAGGATTTATGGTTAAGGGATAAGATTTTAGGGTTTGGGGTTTAGTGGGTTTATAGTTTAGGGTTTAAGGTTTAATTATTAGCATTTAGGGTATAGAGTTTTGGGCTTAAGGTTAATGGTTTAGGGTTAGGGTTTTGGATTTAGGGTTTAGGGCTATGGATTTACCATTTATGGATAAAGGTTTAATGTTTTGGGTTTAGGGTTCGGGGCTAAGGTTTTTGGGTTTAGGGCTTAGCCTTAAGGCTTAAGGGTTTAGGGTTTAAGAGGTTTTCTATTTAGGCATCGGGGTTTAGGGTTTAGGGTTTAGGTTTCGGTTTTAGGGATCATGGTTTAGGGTTTTAGGTTTAGAGATAATGGTTTAGTGTTTAGGTTTTAGGGCGTTCACGGTTTAGGGTTTAGGGTTTAGGGTTTAAGGTTTAGGGTTTAGGGTTTTGGGTTTTGGTTCTAGGGTTTAAGGTTTAGGGTTTAGGATTTAATGCTCATGGTTTAGGGTTTATGGTTTAGGGTTCGAGATCATTTTTAGGCTTTATGGTTAGGAACTTTAGGTTTTAGGGTTTATGGTTTAGGTTTTATGGTTTAGGGTTTAGTGTTTAGTGTTTAGGGTTTAGGGTTTATGGCTAATGGTTTAAGGTTTATGATTTTAAGCTAGGGGTTTAAGGTTAAGGGTTTAGAGTTTATGGTTTAGGGTTAGGGTTTATGATTTAGGGTTTTGGGTTTTGGGTTTTAGGTATTGGTTTTATTATTTAGGGATAAGAATTTAGGGTTTAGGATTTAGGCTTTATGGGGTTTACGGTTTAGGGTTTAGGATTGTAGGTTTAGGGTTTAGCGTTTAGAGTTAGGTTTAAGGGTTTAGGGTTTAGGGTTTTGGAAGTTTAGGGTTTAGGGTTTACCATTTAGGGTTTAGGGTTTAGAATTTAGGGCTAAGGGTTTAGAGTTCAGGTTTAGGGTTTATTTTTAGGGCTTATAGTTTAGGGTTTAGGAATCGGTGTTTAGTGTTTATTCTTTAGGGTTTCAAATTTAGGGTTTAGTGTTTAGAGCACAATGTTTAGGGTTTAGGATTTAGGCTTTAGCACTTATGTGTTTAGGTTTAGTGTTTAGGGTATATGGATCAAGGTTTAGGGTTTAGGGATTAGGTATTAGGGTTTAGGTTTTAGGGTTTATGGCTAGGGGTGTAGGGTTAAGGGCTATGGGTTGAGGGTTTATTGTTTCAGGTTTTTATGCTTTAGGAATTAGAGTTTATGGTTTATCATTTAGGTTTTAGGGTTTAGTGTTTAGTGTTTAGGGTTTAATTCCAATGGTTTAAGGTTAACCATTTAGGACTAAGGGTTTAGGGTTTAGGGTTTAAGATTTAGATTTTAGGGATCACTGTTTAGGGTTTAGGGATCTGGATATGTGGTTTTAGGGTTTAGTGGTTATGGATTAGGGTTTATGGTTTAGGGCTAAGGGTGTAGGGGTTTAGGCTTTAGTGGGTAGGCCTCAAAGTTTAGGGTTTAGGATTTATGGTTTATGGTTTAGTGCTCATTTTTTTAGCTTTAGGGTTTAGGCCTAAGGGTTTAGTGTTTAAGGTTTAGGTTTTATAGTTTAGTGTTAAGGTTTTAGGGTTTAGGTTTTATGGTTTAGGTTTTAAGGATCATGGTTTAGGTTTTAGGCTTTAGTTGTTAAGGCTTATGTGTTAGGGTTTGGTGTTTAGGGTTTAGGGCTTAGTGTTTATGATTTAGGTTGAGGGCTCACGGTTTAGGGTTTGTGGTTTAGGGCTAAGGCTTTTAGGGTTTACGATTTAGAGTTTAAAGTTTAGGGTTTAGGTTTAGGTCTTTAGGGTTTAGGGTTTAGGGTTAAGGGTTTAGGTTTCATTATTTATGGTTCAAGGTGTAGGGTTTAGGATCGGGGTTTATGGTTTAGGGTTCGGGGTTTAGGATTTAGGGTTTAGGGATATGGATTTACCATTCAAGCATCAAGGTTTAATTTTTGGGTTTAGGGGTTTAGGCTTTAGGTGGTAGGCCTCAAGATTTAGGGTTTAGGATTTATGGTTTAAAGTTTAGGGCTCATGGTTTTAGGTTTAGGGTTTATGCCTCGGGGTTTAGTGTTTATGTTTTAGGTTTAATGGTTTAGTGTTAAGGTTTTAGGGTTTAGGTTTTATTGTTTAGGGTTTAAGGCTCGTGGTTTAGGTTTTAGGCTTCAGTTGTTAAGGCTTATGTGTTAGGGTTTAATTTTTAGGGTTTAGGGGTCATGGTGTATTATTTAGGTTTAGGGATCGGGGTTTAGGGTTTACAGTTTAGGGCTAAGGATTTACGGTTTACGATTTACGATTTACTGATTTAAATTTTAGGGTTTAGGTTTAGGCTGTTTATGGTTTAGGGTTTATGGGTAAGGGTTTAGGTTTAAGTATTTATGGTTCAAGGTCTAAGTATTTAGGGTTTAGGGTTTAAGTATTAGGGTTTAGGGTTTAGGGATTAGGGCTCAAGGTTTAGGGTTTAGGGTTAGGGAGTACGGATTTAGGGTTTAGGGTATGGATTTACCGTTTAGTGATCAATGTTTAAATGTTTAGGGTTTAGGGTTTAGGTATTAGTGTTTAGGATCATGGTATAGGGTTTAGGGCTAAGGTTTTATGGTTTAGGGCTTAATCGAAGGGTTAAGGGTTTAGGGTTTAAGGGGTTTACTGATTTAAGGTTTAGTGTTTATTATTTAGTGTATATGTTTTAGGGTTCAAGATTTTGTTTTTAGGATTAATTGTTTAGGGTTTAGCGTTTATTGGGTTTACGGTTTAGGTTAAAGTTTACAGTTTAGGGTTTAGGATTTAAGGCTTACAACTTATAGTTTAAGGTTTAGGATTTAGTGCTTAGGGTTTTGAGATTAAGGCTCAGGGTTTTGGGTTTAGGGCTAAGGGTTAAGTTTTTATGGTTTAGTGTTTAGGTCTTAGTGTTTAGGGTTTAGAGCTAGGGTTTTAGGGATAAATGTTTAGTGTCTATGATTTACATTTTACGGTTTAGGGTTTAGAGCTTAGGTTTTAGACTTTAGGTATTAGCATTTAGGGTTTAGGGTTTAGGGCTCAAGGTTTACGGTTTAGGGTTTAGGGATCATGGTTTAGGTCTTAGGGTTTAGGGTTTAGGATTTAGGGCTAAGGGTTTATGGTTTAGTATTTAGGGTTTGGGGTTTAGGGCTCGGGGTTTAGTGTTTAATGTTTAGGTTCGAGGTTTAGGGATTATGGTTTACGAGTTTAGGGATTATGGTTTAGTGTTGAGGTTTTAGGTTTGAGTTTAGCGATCGGGGTTTAGATTTTATGCTTTTGTGTTTATGGTTTTAGGTTTAGAGCTAAGGGTTTAGGGTTTAGGTTTTAGGTTGTTCATGGTTTAGGGTTTCACATTTAGGGTTCGGGTTTTGGGTTTAGGGTTTAGGATTTAATGCTCATGGTTTAGGGTTTATGGATTAGGGCTAAAGGATCATAGTTTAGGGTTTATGGTTCGAGGGCTCTATGATTAGGGTTAAGGGTTTAGGATCTTTAGGTTTTAGGGTTTATGGTTTATGTTTTAGGGTTTAGGGTTTAGAGTTAAGGTTTTAGTGTTTAGGGATAATGTTTTAGGGTTTAGAGCTTAGTGTTTATGGTTTAGGGTAGTGGGTTTATAGTTTAGGGCTCGGGGTTGAGAGATACGGGTTTAGGGATTAGGGTTTAGGGCTAAGGGGTTCGCAGTTCTTGTTTAATGTTGTGGGTTTAGAGTTTAGGGTTTAGGGCTAAGGGTTTAGGGTTTAGGCCTTAGGGTTTAGTGTTTAAGGTTTAGGTTTTATTGTTTAGTGTTTAGGTTTTAGGGTTTATGTTTCATTGTTTAGGGTTTATGGCTCATGGTTTAGGTTTTAGGATTTAATGGTTAGGTTATATGTGTTAGGGTTTAGGGCTCGGGGTTTATGATTTATGTTTAGGGTTTATGCTTTAGGGCTAAGGCTTTACGGTTTACAATTTACTATTCTGATTTAAAGTTTAGGGTTTAGGTTTAGGTTTTTAGGGTTTAGGGTTTAGGGTTAAGGGTTTAGGTTTCATTATTTAGGGTTTAAGGTGTAGGGTTTAGGGATGAGGTTTAGGGTTTAGGGTTTAGGGATCGGTGTGTTTAGTATTTAGTATTAAGGATAAGATTTTAGTGTTTAGGGTTTAGTGGGTTTATAGTTTAGGGTTGTGGGTTTAGGGCTTAAGGTTTATGGTTTAGTTTTAGGGGTTTAGGATTTAGGGTTTAGGGCTATGAATTTAACATTTAGGGATTAAGGTTTAATGCTTTGGGTTTAGGGTTTAGGTATTAGATTTTAGGGATCATGGTATAGGGTTTAGGGATAAGGTTTTAGGGTTTAGGGCTTATCTTTAAGATTTAAGGGTTTAGGGTTTAAGGGGTTTACAATTTAAGGTTTAGGGTTTAGTGTTTAAGGTTTATTATTTAGGGTATTTGTTTTAGGGTTCAAGATTTAGTTTTAAGGATTAATGATTTAGGGTTTAGTGTTTATTGGGTTTACGATTTAGGTTAAAGAATCTTGGTTTAGCTTTTAGGGTTTTGGATTTAGGATTAATGATTTATGGTTTAGGTTTCAGGGTTTAGGGTTTAGAGATTAGGTTTTAGGGTTTAGGGATAAGGATTTAGGGTTTAGCGTTTAGTTCTCGGTGTTAAGAGTTTAGGCTTAATTACTCGGGGTTGAGAGATATGGGTTTATGGCTTAGCATTTAGGGTTTAGGGTTAAGGCGTTACGGTTTACTTGTTTAATGTTGTGGGTTTAGGGTGTATGGTTTAGAGATAAGGGTTTAGGGTTTAGGGGTTTAGGCTTTAGGGTTGAGGCCTCATTGTTTACGGTTTAGAGATCGGGGTATATAGTTTTAGGGTTTAGGGTTGTGGGTTTAGGGTTTATGGTTTAGGGCTAAGGGTTTAGGTTTTATGGGGTTTAGGATTTAGGCTTTAGGCCTCATGGTTTAGGAGTTTAGGGTTTAAGGTTTAGGATTTATGGTTTAAGGTTTAGGGCTCATGGTTTTAGGTTTAGAGTTTAGGCCTCGGGTTTAGTGTTTAAGGTTTAGATTTTATGGTTTAGTGTTTAGGGTTTAGGGTTTAGGTTTTATGGTTTAGGTTTTAGGCTTAAGGGGTTAGGGCTTATTTGTTAGGTTTTAGTGTTTAGGGTTTAGCGCTTAGGGTTTATGATTTAGGTTTAGCACTCGGGGTTTAGGGTTTCTTGTTTAGGGCTAAGGCATTACGGTTTATGATTTACTGTTTAAAGTTTAGGTTTTACATTTAGGTGTTTAGGGT